>VZTU01016314.1:8976-66406 GCA_013400835.1 Zapornia atra
CTTCCCCGTCCCGTCACCCCGGGGGAGAACGGCTCCTCCTCCGGTTTGGGACCCAGCATCGGGATCTTCGGGCGCTCCGGTCCCTCGGCTCTTACCGGGGTTACACGGGGAGGGAGCGGCCGCTCCATCGTTGCGCGAAGCACAAACTCCCCTCGCGTCCAGAAATCCCGGAATTCCTCAAAACGAAGCACAACCCGTCCCGCACCCGCGGCAGAGAGGGAGCACGGGACGCTGACACTGCGGGGTGAGACCCGCAGCAACACTTCCACCTTCTCCCTGGGCTTATTCCACCTTCTCCCTGGGCTTCCCAAAATCCTTCGCAGACCCAGCGCACGATGAAGGCAGCCAGCCATCAGGCATCAATATTTATTAACACAAGACAAAGGAAACACAATCAATGCGTTAATGGGACACTGTCCAGCCAGGTGTTAAATTTAAAAACTTATATCTAATCTAATTTTAAATAAATAAAAACTTTATACATAATTACATGATGGTGTAGTCTGAATGTGATGATGGGAAAACAGAAATTAAAGAAAAAGCTGCGCCTTTACTGGGGGTAAAACGTCTCTCTGGTCTTTACAACCTTCTCTTCAGGGTCGTTAGCAAGACACATCTTAATTACAGTTATTTAAATCTGAAACGCAGTGCAAACTTGAACAAAACAAGACATGGAATTACCTGTACCCCCCCACGTTTCGCTTCGGGAATGTTCATCACCAGCAAATACTCTAGTTCCAGGTGTCAGGAATTCCGAGTCTGGCCTGGAACCCGACGGACAACAGCAGGAAACGAGTCGCCTCCTGCAACTGCGAAGCCCAACCAGGGACGGGAGAGTCGCTTCCTGGGACCTGACACTGGATTCGGCAGCTGCAGAACAGCTTCTGGCTCTGGACCTGAACCCACTGCAGCAGCAGCCCCCTGGTTTTCTGAAGTTCAGGTTATCTCCGGCTGAAGATACGGAGCAGCCGCTGCCAAGCGGAACAGCGGCCACTTCTGAGCCCTCCCACCACCACCAAATCACCAGGTACCAGTCTGGAAGCACAAACCAACCCCAACCTCACCGAGGGGAGCAGTGAAGGACACGTAGCACTTAGTGCTGTACAGTCAGTTACCTCACAGGGATGTTGTAAGGATCAGGAAATACCCCATCTCCAGATGAGGAAAGCAGAGCAGTGAAGTGACCCGTGGAAGGTCTTGTGGCAAGTATCAAGAGCTGGAAATCGGGGCTTCCAGACTCACAGCCCTGCGTTTCCCACCCCCTCTCCAGCTCGCTGCTTTTCCCTGTGCCAAACACGGACAGAAGCACTCAATAAAGTCAAAACCAGCCAGCTGCTGCCTGGCCCTTACTGGGAGGGAGATGGGAAAGTTATCGTGGGGCTGGAAACCTGCAGTTCTCTGACATGGAACTTGCCAGAACAAAGAGGAAACAGTAACCTTACAGAAGACAAAACCCAAATTGTAAGAAGCTACTGACACTGATCCAAATAAAAACCAAGGAAACCAAAATAAACCCAAATGATCCAGTATGTTGGTTAAAAAAAAGTCATTCCAGTGAGTGGCCCTGCTGCACACTGAGAAGCTTCCATCAAATTCACACACATGTTCCTTCTGCCCAAAGAATCACAACTAAATGTCCTAAACTTGGACTTGAAAAATCCACTTTGAGGGACAAAAAGTGTTTGGTGAGACTATCTGAAGCTTCGAGGAAGAAAAAGGTCAAGGCCTTTCCTGAAACGGGCAACAGGGAAGTGAAGCTGCACCGCGTGTTGCGCCGCTGCACGAGACAACGTAGAGAGGGGAGAGCTGAGCGACGCAAAACACGTTCAAAAAGAAACAGCGACGCAGAACATGGACTCAGGAGACTTTGCTGGCTGAAAGGGGCAACAACCTCCGTGCGCTTCACCCCGACGCAGTGCCCCTGGGTCAGTGTCCTGCCCTCGGTCCGGGCCGCTCGGCAGATCCCTACCGCAGCCTCCGCGTCAGGACACCCACCGCACGTCCTGAGTCCAGCCAGTGCCCCCCGAAGCAGCTCTCACACCCGGGAGCAGCGCTGGGGGAGCTCTCACTGCTGCTGCTGATACAGAAACGGTTCAGAAACAGTTTCTCCCTGGAAACCGAAGCATCTGCAAAGAATCCCTAATGTCCTGCCTTGCCAGAGTGACTCCTGCTTTCTCAGTCTATTCACCCACCAAATATTATTCTTTTTCCCAAAGCCAGCATTCCAAACTTCTCCTCTGAACGTTCCTCCTCCCATCTCCAGTGAAGAACGAATGGAGCACACTGGTTTCCAAGGACAGACCCCGGCTCTGCTCACAGACACGCTGGGAGCTGCTCTGGGAACCTCTCAGCGGCTCCAATCTCACCCACAGACCTTCCAACCACCCTGGGGAACCAACCCACAGCGTTTTCCCACTGCACCAGGCTCCAAACCCAACCCGTTACAGTGTCCACTCTCATTGCTTATTTTCTTCCCAATCATAGGAATTTAATTGCTCTTAAAAGATTATTAGGGGAAATAAAGGTAATTCTGAGTCAAAGGAACTCTGTCTCTCCCTCCTAAGCAGTAGGAGCTCAGCCCTGCTGCTCTCAGGGTTCTGTTTATGTTTACCACCAGGAAAGCGGACACAGGGTTTGGAGAGCTGGGACACTGGGGGTTTTTCCATCACAGTTACTTAACGATGTTTTTTTTTACTTGATTTGTGCCTCCACCTGTAAAATAAAAATCCCATTCACCTTAAACCCCACCAGCATCTACTCCCAAGTGCTTTGAGAACTGGGATGCGGCCGCCCAGGTGACCTCAACACCTATTTACAGGGTTTCTTGCTCTAGCAAGAGGGAGCTGAAAGGAATAACGACCAAAATCACACAACCAGCAGCTGTCGAACTGAAGGATTCCTTGTCCTTCGGGGACGGGGAGCGCAGGGGCTGGAGGCAGCAGCTGGTGCTGAGCGTTCTGGACTCACCCTGCGATTTTCTACCCGGCTCCACGCTATGGTTTCAGCTCAGCCTCTTCCAGAAAGATGGGTTTGAACTCAGAGGTTTCTATGTGCTATGAGATGGTTCTGGCCAGTGAGAGGAGGGAGATCCCCCCACCGAAACCAGGGGCCCTGCGAGGACGCGCGTGTCGCGTTAGTCGTCTAACCAAGAGTAAGTCTGCACAAAAGTTACTCCTTCTCAATTCCTACCTTCAGCTGTCATTATCCAAGTTAATTTTCTTATCTAAGTGAATTATGTATAATAATATTTACATATTTAAAATATAGGCAAAATTCTTTTTTAAACTCAAGAAATCTCTCTGGGAATAAGTGACTCTTCCATTTGGTCATGGCACAATGTTGGTGAAGTGGTGTGATCCCACGGCGCGGAGAGCTACGGTGCGGACGCCAAGGACAGGAGACAGTCGGGAACTGCAGAGCTCTGATGACCCTTTTTTTCTTAATAGTTTCTCATCTTAACTAAACAAACCCTCCCCTCAGAGAATCCTAAACCGGGATTAGATAAAAATACAAATATATTTACACTGGATGAAAAAGGTAACGCTACTGTAAAGGCCTTGGAATCCTGCAGCTCACACACCCAACGACCCTCCTGTAAAGCTCATGGTTTCAGTAAACTGTTAGGAGCGCTCTCTGCCCGCTGCCACGTTCCCTGGTGCCCGCTGGCGGTTAGCGCGGCCTCACGGGGCGAGATGAAGGGAATGCGGCAGCGAACGTCGCGTCAAGTATTAGTAATATTCACCAGCTTCACTCCCCCCGCTGCCCTCTGGCAGTTAGTGGTCCCGCAGAGTTGCTGGACATCCTGGAATCACCCCCCCCACCCCACCCCATCCACGTTACATGTTGTACGCTACGTATATGGGGTCTAACTGATCGGCCAGGAAGCTGTCGCGGAGATGCATCCGCTGTTTCTCTCCTCTGGAATTGATGGGAATGACTCCGGGATCAACCACCACCACCACGCCCACGATCAGGTAATGCTCCTCCAGGACCACGTTGGTAACGAGAGGAACTAAATCCAGGGCCTCCTGCTCGCAGCCACACAGCTCCACCACCACCACCAGCAAGTTGGTCCATGTGAACACGGCGCTAGAAATGAAGAAGACGAAACAAAACCCCCAGTGAGAAGCCTGGAGATTTCCACAAGAACCCACAGGTTTGGATTCTTTACCCTCAGATGGAGCTTCCCACCTGCTCCGGGCTGCGCTGCCAAGCAAGGGAACCCCCAGACCTAGTTGGGACATGCTGGAGTCAGACTGTGCTACCCAAAGCTGCCCCAACACCACTCTGGCCCCCAGCTCAAATCTAAATGTCCCTTTACACCAGGAAATCCTCACTTCCATTTTGAAAGGATCGTTCTTCCAGGCTCCTGAGAAACCATCGAGCCGGTGAGCCGGGCACTATTCCAATCTACGGCTGGGAAACCAGGCACACGTCTCAGCAACACAAGGAGTCTGAACTGGCATCGTTGGGTTGGGGTTCCCTATCAGATCCCAGATCTCTGTGCAGACATTGCCATGGTTCAGGTGGGTTGGGCAGAGCTCTCACCATTCAGCGATGCTTCTGTGCGTGCGGGACACGGACGTCTCGATGTCGATGGGGTGGTAGCGCAGCCCCCTCAGCTCCAGAGTTTCATCCAGCGCTCCGACAACGTACAGCGCGTCGTGGCGCTCTGGGGAGAGATGGAAAGGGAGCGTGTGTGTCCCGTGAGATGACAGGGATGACAGGGAACACATGGAACTCAGGGGAAACGAAAGCGGCTCTCATCTGGATATGGGGATCAGGACTGATCCTGCACAGCACGAAAGAAAACTCTTCACTTGAAAGAGAAACTAATTGAAATGGTCCAGGGCTGGAGCTCCTCTCCTGTGAAGCCAGGCTGAGAAAGCTGGGCTGGTTCAGCCTGGAGAACAGAAGGCTCTGGGGAGACCTTACAGCACCTTCCAATCCCTGAAAGGTGTCTGTAGGAAACCTGGGGAAGAACTGTTCCCGAGGGCATGGAATGAGAGGACAAGGGCTGATGGTTTTAAACTCAAAAAGGGGAGATTTAGGTTGGGTGTTAGGGAAATGTTCTTCCCTCTGAGGGTGGTGGGTCACTGGCCCAGGGTGCCCAGAGAGGTCGGGGAGGGCCCATCCCTGGAGGCATCCAAGGTCAGGCTGGATGGGCCTTTGAGCACCCTGCTCTAGTGAAGATATCCCTGCTCACTGCAGGGTGGGACTGGATGGGCTCTAAAGGTCCCTTCTAGCCTGACACAGTCTGTGAAGGGTTCTGTAACTCCTGCCATACCTCCACTGGCAGCCGTCAGCTCTGTCCGACGAACGAATCCCAGGTACCCAGTCCGAGCCCAGAGCGTCTGAGCCGCGTCGCCGAAGCTCAGGCGAGTGTTGAAGTGATCAGCTTGCAGGGTCTCGTTGTCGTAGATGGTGTAGTAGCCACTGGCTGTGTGTGGGCTGTTGACCCAAATCTGCATGGGAAGTGGAGACAGTCAGACCCTCCCACTGCAAAACCAGAGCAGTGAGACAAAGCCGAAGATAAACCATAAGAAGTTTCTCCCCTCAGCTAAGACTTTCTACATCCAAAAAAGGCTTTGCCTTTGGCTCAAACCTCCAGCTAGCCTGCTGAAAACACATCAGGCTGTGAGCTGAGGGCTAACTGAGCCCATCAACCGTGCGTTCTCACAACACCTGAGCTCCAACAGTTGATAAAAACCTTCTGACACAGATGAAAGACTAGTGCACCATCAAGGTGAGGACAGCAGAACGTCAGTCAATCATTCAGAAGGTGGTTATGTGAGATTAAAGAGTGGAATGTGCCTTCCCTTCCTCACAGGCTTGCTTCTTCTTAACCAGCACCCAAACGCTGGGTGCTCCAGCAATAACTCAGCTTCCAAAAGCCTCCCAGTATCACCCCTCACCAACAGCCTCCCAGCAGCTCAGAGGAGCGAAGGAGCGAGAAGGCAGCAGAAGAAGCTGCCCAAAACCCACACTTACCTCCCCGAGGTGGGAATCTCCCAGAGGCCCTTTCGTCTCAGGGTTAACGATGACAACTTTCACTCCAGGTAAAATCTAAAGAGCACAAGAAGAATATGTAAATCCATCTGTGAATTATCTTCAAGCATTAATTGAGACACAACAGCTGCTCGTTCAGCTCTGGAACGGATGATTTCACCCACGAAAGTTACAGAGAGGTATAAAACAGGCCAGGACATGTACACTGCAGCGTGCAAACAGGTCAGGGGGGTCTGCAAATGTTTTAAGCCCTTGATTTTGCAGAACTAAACGTTTAAACTGCTGGAAAACACCTTTTGGTTTGTCTGCTTGAGGAAGGGAATGAATAATACAGCAAACGTCAAGCGTGTGCAGGTTCCTGTCTGCTCCTGTCCCCCTGACGTGGTTCACTGCCCAGGAGCAGAATCGATTCTCTCCATTCTTTCAGCAAAAGACGCTCCTAAATCAACCCATGCTTTATTACAACTCCAATGTAGCTTTCCAGAGGAACCATCCCTCTTCTCATGCTATGCCACAAGACCCCCTTCCCTACAGCTGCTCCTTCAGGAGGGGCACGTGGAGGAACCAAGGGGCCACCCGATGCCGCAGCCTCTAGGAAATAGCTTGGAATTACCTTCCCAGATTCAGAGAGCAGCAGGCTCTGGGGAGCTCCCCTTTCCACCAGACGTACTCTGAGGGTAAAGAACACGTTGTCAGGGGTAAAAGCTGAAATCTAGGGAGAGGTGCACCAGCTCAGCACCAGTACGTATGATATCGTTAGGAAATGAGTTTAAGTGAACGTTACCTGTCATGTCTCAAGGATTTCAGGTCTACGTACACTGTGGTGGGGTCAGGCCCAGATGTTCCCTGGAGATGTAATGGTTTACAACGATTAAATACTGTATTTCCAGGAGTCAGGGTAACTCCTGCCTGAGCTCGCAGCCGGTGGGGGGGGGCCTTACTGAGCACCTCATCTCCCTGTCTGTTAAACACAGGTGACTCAGCCCCCTCCCTGGGCAGCCTGTGCCACAGCCCCACAACTCTGCCAGGGAAGAGCTTTTCCCTCCCATCTGAGCTGACCCTGCCCTGGGTGCAGCTTCGTCACCAAAACGTGGCAAAGGCTCTGCCTTACCTGTAAACAGATGGCCACGTTGACTCTGGACCCGAAGGTGGTGCTTACAGCCCGGGAGGACAGGCCAATGTCTTTGAAGAGTTTGGAGAAGGAGTGGGTGAGAGAAACTCGTGGCCGTTCCTCTGCAACTACCACGCAGGTCCGGACACAGGACAGGTTAATGCCTCGTGCCTGAGGAGAGCACAAACAGGGGCAAAGGATTAACATGTGTGTTAATCAGTTAATCACCTCTGCCATGCCACCCCAGACCCGTCCCCTCACAAGCAGCACAGGACAAACCCTGTTCTCTGGGTCTTCTTCCTCCCTTCTCATCTCCAGGGAGAAAACACCTCTATCTAGCAAACCACCTAACGTGTGCTTTACATCACATCATGTGCTGGTGTGAGCCTGAGCCCTCACTGCAGACTGTTACATAAGCAGTTCTCCTGCACAGCATCCTGCTCCTGGCATCCTCTCTTCCCTCGGGGCTCATCCAGCAGCTCCTGAGGCTCGCTGGCAGCACGCTGCCTGCACTACCACACGTACAACCCTGCTCTGCTTCCGATCCTTCTCCTTTCCTGGGGCTGCAGGGGTTTATTGTGTTGCTTTTACTTTTCCATCCTGCTGTGGACTGAAGACTCACACAACAGGAGAACTGCTGGATTAACAGCGGCATCACTGCGCTGTTTTAATTTACGTAGCGTAACATTCAGGCATCATTCCTTACCTTTAACATCTCAACTTGGTTTCCAAGTCCCTTTGTGCAGAGTTCCATGACTGAATAGGAACAGAAAGTGTCTCTTATTTTATACTGGCTGACAGTAGATAACCAGAGAAAAAGGTTGGATTCCAGCTCCATAGGAGGAATTAAAATCGACTGGTGTCCAGAATACACACTGTGAAGAACATCGAGGAAGAAAACATTACCAAGCAGCATGTAATTAGCTGTAAATTAACATTCCCTGTATTTTCACATTACATTCCTGCCAGACCAAAAGCAGGTCATGGGATGCTGCTTCCAAGCAAGCCAGTAACGGTTCCAATGCCCACCTTCTGCAGCAGCATTGTTTCCATACAAGGATAATGATTTAAACACACACAAAGGTGTACTCGTGCTGCCAGAGCGAAGGAAGAGAGCTGGTTCAACCACACAGCTCACAGAATGAAAACTCCCTTACTGCAACACGCAATCAAGGGAGAAAGGCAAGAGGAACGTTCTGGAGCCAGGAATATTTGGCAGCACAAATATGCATTAATAAACCAGGGTGACATCTTCTTAATCCACAGGAAAAGGGAACGTGTTATTGCCAGTTCAAAGAGAAACCCTCCCCTTACTGTACATCAGTCATTTATGTCACCATAATCAGCCTGTAATTACACCAGACAGAGACGTGGGCTGCTCTTTCCCATTTATGACCAGCCAAGGGTTGATCCTGGCCTTTTCCTGCCCAAAGTCATACCTGCAAAGGCACCAGAGCACAAAGCCCAGCCCGCAATAGGGGTCGAGACAAATGGCAATCTGCCGGGAGGAGTAGAGCTCACACTGCAGCTTGATCGCCCTGCACAGCCCGCTCACCGCTGCGTGGGACATCTGCAAGAGACACAGAGAGCTGCTGAAGCTCAGGGATGTCCCACTGCTGCGTCACAGGCAGGATGTGAAGATGGCTTTGCCTTTCTTAGGCTTCTCCACCAGCTGGTTCGTCCTCCAGAGCGCTGCAGAGCCCGTGGTTACCAGCAGCGCTGCGATCAATAGCTGTTGCTTAAAAGCTTCGGGCGTCTCAGGCTCCACACACAGGAGATCATTACCCACACACAGGAGATCATTACCCACAGCCTAAGGCTTGTGGGGTTTAGTTCCTTATCCTCTTGTCCCTGGCAGCAGCTGCCGCTGCTCACTGCAGCTCTCCAGAGGGAGGCAGCAGCTCGATTCCACACGCTCACTGCAGAGACCTGGCTCCCTACATGGAGTCACAGAGCCTTACGAGTCAGAAGGGACCCTGAAAGCTCATCTAGTCCCACCCCCTGCCAGAGCAGGGTCACCCAGACTAAATCCCACAGGAACACATCCAGGTGGGTTTGAATGTCTCCAGAGAAGGAGACTCTCCACCCTCTCTGAGCAGTTGCTCTGCATTGTTTGTGGCTTTCCTGGAAGAAAAGCACAGTCTCTACTTAAAGCTACAAGAGGTGGAGGTGAAGAGGGGTGGTTCAGGCGCTCAGCCAAAGACGAGACACTAAACCCTTCTCAGGCTGTGTCACTGTACCTTCACCCCTGTAAGCATGCCTGTCGTGGAGACGCTGAAGTCGAGGTACGCTAACATTTCAGGCGTGGGTGGCTTGTAGATCTGGGACAGCCGCTTCCTGGGCAAGTCATCTGCACAAGGAAGGAAGGAACGTGCATCAGTTTTGATGTGAATGGAGAAAACAACTTCCACAAAGCCCGAGGTGGACAATGGAGTTTTCTGTTGCTTCCCTTTCTGAAAGCCACAGACCAGTGTGTGACAAGACTCCAGCCAAAGTTCCTGTGTCACAGGTTATTTACTCTCAGGAAAAGGGAGAAGAGACCAACTTGCCCTTGTCTTAAGGAGCAACAGTTGTCTGCAACGTGGCTTGTCAGTACAACCACTTTCCACATAGGCAGAAGAGAAGTCAGTAAACAACATATACATCTTGGATTATTATTTTTTAAATTCTAAATATTGAAATACATTCCAAGAGCCACCAGTCAGCTTCTGAAATGGGGCACAGCCCCTCTGGGAGCCAACGGCAACACCGGGACAGAACTTGAACAAGCCTTTTGCGCAGGGACCTCACCTGTGTCAATGATGGTTGGCCAGGTCTTCACATCCACGGCAGCAGCCGCCTCTCTGGATTTCAGGAGCCTCATTAAGGTCTGGCTTGTGAGAATACAGGCAGCTTTGCTGACCTAGGGAGACAAACACTTACTAAAGGACAGACAGAAGCACAGCCCAGAGACACTGGCACTGCAAGGGCTGATGTTCCAAGGGTTGTTCTCCATCTGCAGCCAGCTCCTCCTAACAAACCTGCACCCATTTCTTTGGCTTTTGCCACACTGGTGTTTGCTCTAGAACCCATGGGCAGACGAACGCAAACAACCAGGCCAGGACCTTTAGAGCCAGAAAGAACATTACACAGTCTGTGTTTGGCTTTCTCTCCACACTTATAATGGGGCAGCATCCTCCCCACAGTGGGACTGGCCCTGCCCAGCAGTACAGAGTGTCGGTGTGGAGGCTGACATGCCAAAGCCAGGTCAGTGCCTCTAAGAGGCCACTGGCTCCGAAGCAGCTCCTCGTGCCACGGAAGCAGAGGGGGATCTCTCCTGCATCTTATGAATGAAGCACCATAAGCAGCACTCCCATCCCTGCTGTCATGAAAACAGCCCGGGCGTCGGGACGGTGGTGTTACCCATGTGTGGGGGAGGCCGAAGCAAGAGCTCCAGCCACGCTCTCAGCTCCAGCCCCGTTACTCACTTCCACGATCATTCGCACAGTGGGCAGGGTAGCGGTGAGGCTCTGAGCATGAGGTGGTCTCACGGTCACGGGGATGCAGCCAGCATACAAACAGCCATAGAAGGCGGTGATTAGCTCAATGCCTGCAAGGACACGACAGGCTGTGGTGTAGGACACCGGTGGATGGACACCCTGGCGATGGCAGCCTTTCCCTCAGCCCCCCAGGACTCCTCCAAGCATTGATCACAATTTCCTTTAGGAGGGACACGCTCAATGCTCCCGCAGCACAGATATGTCAAGGTAAGCAGTCCCAGCACCAGGGCAGAGCAACAACGAAGGTAACAAAGCTTGGCCTAAGGGCCTGGGAAAGCGGAGAAGACCCAAAAAACCAAACCCATCCTACAGGAAAGAACATCCCAAGCCCTAAATGACTCCAAAGTCAGGATGAAAAGAACTGACTGGCAGGGAGAAGGAGCACAGACACCCCAGAGAGCATCTCTCACTAGCGGTGAGCGTCTTCGGGAGATGAAGCTGCGTGGTACCGGGCACAGCGGGCAGCCCGTGCTCCCACCACACCCAACGGCCACACGTGAAGTGCCCGGTTTCTGCTCAGCCAAAGGTGATGGAACCAGCCTCTACCAGAAGCCACTTGCAATTTCTCATAGCAAACTACGTGCTTTCCCTGGGTGAAAAGCTGCCAGTTGGTAACAAAGCTTCATAGAATCACAGGATGGCTGGGTTGGAAGGGACCCCAAGGATCAGAGAGCTCCAACCCCCTGCCACAGGCAGGGCCACCAACCTCCAGGCCTGGAGCTACACAAGGCTGCCCAGGGCCCCACACACAACCCGGNTCCAGCTTCACTCCATCCCCCTTATCCTGCCAGTCTCTGCCCTTTAACAAGATTATTCCCCTCCTGTTCCCCTGCTCCCTTCAGGGACTGGCAGGCTGCAATGAGGTCCCCCTGCAGCCTTCTCTTCTCCAGGCTGACCCAGCCCAGCTCCCTCAGCCTCTCTCCGTAGGGGAGCTGCTCCAGCCCTCAGATCATCTTCATGGCCCTTGCATGTCTTCAGACAAAAGCAAGATCTGAGTAGACCAGGAGCTGAGGGGTCTCTGAGGGGAACTAGCACGGTTCTCCTGTATTTCCCGATCCAAACAAGATCTCAAAGACCATTTCCACAGCGGGATGCAGTCGTCATTAAAACGTGCTTACCAGGAGGATAAAGAAGCACCACATTGTCTCCCGCATTGAGATGTCCTTTGTCAAACAGAACTGATGCAATTCTCTCAGCTTTTTTGTGCAACTGAAGGCAGGTGGCTGTGCACACAGTGGTTCCCTTGAAAGGAGACAAAAATGCTCTAAACAGGGCCTGGCACGACACGCGTCAGCACAACGGGCACTGGGAAACAAAACCACAGCCCAAACTCGCTCGCTAGCATCAGCCTACAGCTACTGGCTATCTAGACCTAGAGGCTGCTGGCAGGCAATGAGCCCATTATCCACTACAGCATCAAAAAGATGAGAGATGGAGTTAGATCTGCTCTAGAAAATTCTACCTTCCAGGGAGTCAGCTCAGGTCTTCTTGCCCCAGAACCTTGCAGAATACACTCAAGAGGGATACAGCATTAAATGACACCGGAACCAGTGGGACCTACAAACACGCTGGGTTTTAAGACGAAGCACCGCGATGCCGCGCGGACCAAGCGACCTACAGGCTCCAAGGTTCAAATTACAGATCCAGGGCCAAAAGCTGATCCAGAGACAGAGAGAGGCCACTGGGACAGCAAAGTGTTTTGAATGGAACTTAAAACTTGCACTGAAACCACGGACCTTACAGAGACCCCAACAACCCAGCACCCACTGTACCTTGGCATTTAATAAAAGGAAGAGCGGGTGGTCAGGGGTTGCTTGAGCTCTCCACTGTAACACCTCTGTCAGGAACTGGTGCTGAAACGAAGAGGCAGTAATTAAACACTAGTGCTTCTGCTTCAGAGGCAGAACTTAAGCTCACTTCCCATCACTGCTCTGTGTTCAGCCATAGGGTAAATTCTTTTCCCATTCTCTAGCTGCAACAAACACTAATTTACCTTTTTAACTAAATCATTGTCTTCTATTTGACCAAGATCTCTTCCAGAGGCTTGAGCGATACGCTTCCCAGCAACCAGGTTCCCCACCATCACAGAGGCAGGGCCAACGCCTGTTGATGAAGAAAAGCCACATGAAATCAATGCAAACAGGGAGCAGCCAGCCTAGAGCTGCAATCTGCAGGACAGCGAGGGAACAAAGAGTCTCTGGAGGATCCCACTGCTCCTGGGCATGGATGCAAGAGGTAATGAAACCTCACTGAGAGTGCAGAAGGCACTGCCATCTCCATTGCCATCCCCTATTCATCAGCAGAGAGAATCCCCACGAGTTCAAAGGCAGGAATGAAAACTCCTCATACACACACACAACACAAAGAGGCCTCAGCCATGCCCCAGCCACGGGACAAGCTCTGGTCCCCAGGAAGTAGGACACTCCACGTCGGAGGCACCACGTGGCTTCCTAGGTCTGGGATTGTGAACTTGGGTTTACTGATGTCAAACAAAAAGGGGTTGGTGTTACCTGGCTGTTTCTGCCTGGGTTTTGGCAAGTTGGTCACACACGTGTGCGGGCACATGAGGATGTTGCACGGATGCAGGGAGCCCTCCAGAAAGTGCTGCTTAGTTTGAGAGATGTGGATCCCTCCCAGTGGAGTTTTTGGCAATGTGTTGGCTGGCACGAGAGCAAGGCAATACACACCCACCTGGTGAATGCTGTCGATCGCCTAGAGAGGGGAAAGAGGGAGGAGCTCAGTGCCTGTCAGCATCCCTGTTAGCATCCCTGCCTTCCTAACCTCGTATACAAGGAATCCTTTTCTTTTAATCTTTCATGACCAAAATGTACACAGTTGTGTGATGAATCATCTGATTTTCATCCCAGGATTTTATCTGTCTTCCCCAAATCGTTCCACTCCCTTTCTCTCCACCTCACCATTCAGGCATCCAATATATTATTCAGGCCACCAGGTACTTCTGTGATTTCTCTCCCCAGTTGGCATGACCTAAAGCAGCATTCCCAGAACGACTCACAGGCCACGCAGGCAGCTCTCCCAGTAAGCATCTGCTGCTCATTCTGCTTCCTCAGGCCCGCATTATCTGGCTGTTTTACCCTTTCTCTGACTGTCTCCCTGCTGAAAAGGCATCCCCAAAGACAAGGGTGCCTCTAAAGCGTAGCGCTGAGCGCCAGAGAGATCCAAGACTAAAAGCTGAGCACCAGATCTGCTCTGCAGCACTGAGACAACCGCATTTCCCTGCACAGTCCCCTTGCTAGCACAACGCTGACCACTCTGCCAGAGCCTGCGCTATTCTGTGCTGCAGCCTGGACCTTCTGGACGTAACAGAACAGCTTGTACACAGCAGATGTACCCAGCTGGTGACCCTGTAAAAACACCTCGTGCCAAGAGGGATCGTGAGCCGGTTTCTCTTTCCATCTGGGCCATGCTGATGGCTTCTGATCTGCCCACAGGCCAGAAGACCACCCAAACTCCCCTCACCCACCCCTGCAAGCAGCTCACCTGCAGCACTCGACTCATCCACTGGAAACTGTCCTCTTCGGAGGCGTCTGGCCTCTGCTCCGCAACCACCACGATCCTCTCGTCATAGAAGACGGACACAGAGAACACAGCGATCCTGAGGGAAAGGGGAGAGCCGTATGGGTGCGAATCCCAGCTTCACCCCTTGGGAACAGGGAGCCAAGGAAGCAGGCGAAAGGCAGAACTCATTAAGAGACCCCAGGGGCAGAGACTGGGAAAAACCAAGAGACAATTAAAATGGAATTGGAAAGGAAAGGCTGGGAAGTTTGGCAGGGATCAATCCCACCTTCTGATGACATTTCTACATTGCAGAGCCTCCTCTCAACCTGCTACTGCATTTCTGTTCCAAACCATGGCAGAACCACCAAGGCAATAAAAGCCCTAAAAGCATCTACACCATGTAGGGAGCTTCAGATCCCCTGTTAAGTCTTAGAGACATGAGCTCCAATCTCGCCTGAGGATCTAGAGAATTATATCCACAACTGCTAAATAAAATTATCTCTGGACGATAATGAAACTCTTCCTCGCTGCTTCACATTCTACAGAGACAGAGAATTAAATTCTCCACATGGCTGAGTTATCTTGTTACTTGATTCTTTCCCCTCCAGGAGAACAGACATGAGGGAAAGCCAGAGAGGAGAGTGGGGAAAACAGACCTGTGCTGGGCAGGATCAGGCCCGAACCGAAACCGCCTTTAACTGAGGCAGCCAACCCGAGCAGTCACCAAAGAGACTTGCAGACCAGACTGGGGATCCCGTATGACACGCAGAGGGGGATGGAGAGGATTTATTGTGCTAACCTTCCTCTGTAAACTGTTTTTATTGACTCTACCGCCAGTCCGGTCGCTACAATGTCATCGGCGTTATGCCTCCGTCCGCTCACCGTCAGCAAGCCATCCATTTTCCCAACCACAAACACCAAACTGCCCTGCAAGATAAAAAAGGCACCAGTGAGGAACTCAGATAAAGCAGATATTCAGATGTCTCTGATGGTTTGTGTTATTTTGTTTTCTTCCCCTTTTAATTACATCACTGGTGACTCAAACAGGGAGAGGCACCCCAGCCACTCAGTGGGACGAGACCCTCCGACACGTGGAGCGGAACCACCGTGCCAAAAAGCTCCTCAGGCTGGGTTTTAGGAGAATTAGCAATCTAAAAATGTAACAACAACACAGTGAGGCACTGCACAGTACCAACAGCACGCTGGAGCCGTGAGGGTTCCTACAGCCCAGGCAAATCCCTTAACTCTGGAGTGCCTCGCTCGCAGCGAGCTGTCCCTACACACACTCTGGTACCCGAATCCTTCTCAGCCATTGAAGGCTATTGGCATGAACAGAGAATACAAGGGAAGCTCAAAAACTGTACAACGTACGGGTCCAACGAAGCCCAGCAAGCCAGAACGGACAAACGGCACGTCACCCACGGGAGAGCCAGCAGAGTTCACTGGGATAACCTGCAACAGATGGGAGACACTGGAGGCAAAGTGGATTTGCCTGAGGATAGAAAAACATTCCCCATATGAAGAACTGCATGATACACGAGCGAAGGGATGAGGACAAGGGGAAGTGATCCTTGGTACAGCCACATTTTAGTGCTGTGCAAGACCTTTATGCAAGGAGAACACTGAATATACCCAAATAGTGAGCTTTTCCATGGTATCTCTAAAAACCAACATTAATGTTTAAGTTATAAAGCCAAGAGGTTACACAAAGCAATTGGTTCTACGTGGGGAGTGGGGAAGGAGAGATGCACTCTACCACACGTACCTCAAACGTATTCTTGGTCACACCAGTCAGCCCATAATACATCATCCCTCCTGCTCTGGAGCTGACACAGATTTCCCCGATCTCATCGGTTTTACAGAGCTGAGGCGGTCCGTCAGGTTTCACTATGCACATCATCCCTAGGACAAGTGACAAACTGGTTAGCTGGTCCCCAGGATTTACCCTGCCTAAGAACTGATGTCTAACTGTGACAGGTACGAGGACGTGGTATGAGCTCAGCCCATCCTCCCCCCCACCACTGAGGTTGAATGCAGGAGGAAACACTGAGCAGTTCTTCTAAAACACACCAGACTGCTCACAAAGAGGTTTTACAGGGAGCTCCTGCCCATTTTTACCTCCTGGCATCACGTGGCCAACATCCTGGACAGTGAGAGCAGAGTTTTTATCTTCAGTGTTGACACGAATCACACCGAAACTCAGCCCGTTCATGGACAGGATGGCTCTTCCAGGCAAAGGTGCCCCAGGGACCCCGGGCCTTTGAAGGACACCAAATCGATACAGTAAATCAGGCGTACAGGCTATTATTAGACTCGGCTGGAGATATCACACAACAGAAACATGCATATTTCAGTGTCTTTACTTTGCATCCCAGATTTAGAACTGTGAGATGGCGACAGAAATCGCCTCCCAGAAAAGCCACGGTGAACCGTATTCTGCAATTCCCCTTCCAGCACCTTAGCTCAGCCCATTTAAACGCCGGCTCCCAGGCCAGATGATCACCAGGCTGTTCGTTACAGAAGGCAGCAAACAGAAACACACACTATGGAAATGCCCACCCAAAGTAAGACAGAATTTAACATCCAACTCAAACACACCACACAAGCTGTGCAGGAAAACACAGTGTGCAGTTCCTCCAGGCACTGCGCAGCCATCACACATCTCAGAGGGCACAAAAGCCCTCACATCTTAGGAGAAGAGTTTAACAAGTTATTACTCAAATACCTGAGCACACACCTTAATGTCAGGGGAGCTTATTACGTGCTTAAGTCAACTACGACCGACTGATGTGTGAGCAAACCTCAGCCAGGATCACTCAATCTAGCGAACAGGCGGCATTACCTCCGTATCGCAATAGTCATCGCTTCCGGAGACGTGGCACACGGACAGATTGCCTCTGGTTTAAGCCCGTGGCTCTGAAACAAGCTCAGGAAGGCATCACATGAGGACACAGACCCTGGGGAGAAACAAGCAAAGAGATACTCCACTTCACTTAATTTGTTTCTTAAAACTGTCGGTCAAATAACCCAGAACTAAGTGCAGTGTATTTGCAGAGTACAAGCTGCATCCCCTCGAAGCACTCCAGGTAGCATCTTCCAGGATCCCAGCCACGAAGGAGCTTAAGTGCCTCCTGAAGGCACCAGAACAGGCACGTGTGCTCTTTGAACGGGTCTGCTTTTCTCCCTCAGTTTGCTTCAGAGCTGTTACACGCTTGGGGTACAACAGGAGGCTTAAAAAACTTCCCAAACCTCCAGCAATGAGGGTCTGTTTCCATGCAGCACACATAATCCGAACAGGTCTAATGGTATTCCAAGTATCCCATTCCAGTTGGTGCCATGTAGGCAACCACTTGTTAAGCCTTTTCACCAAGCATTCCTTACAGATTCTTCTGAGGATTTTTTCCCCTTCAAAATTCTCTTTCCCTTATCCCTGTGAGCGTTGTAAAACCGATCTCCCTGTGTCTACCGGACACCACTCTACACACAGGGCTCCCCACTCTACTCTCCTGTTCCGTATTTCGTAGTGTCTTGCACAGCTTATACTCAGAGGATGAAAGCACAGAAACACCTCGCCCTGGTGCCCAAGTACCAGGATCCAGAGCTCCATGCTACTGCCCTAAAACCTCAGGAGGATCTGCAATAGAGGCAAGCTTGAGCCTGCAAGGCAACTGGCTGAGGAAGCTCTCTCCCCAGAGCAGCAGGACGTGTGTACTCACAAGGATTTGCACCATCGGTTACAATCAGCATGCGGAGGGAACTCAGACTGACGTCTCTTTGGTCTCGATGGGCCATCATGGCCCAGTGCAAGTCTCGACACTTGACTAAAGCGACTTTTGCTGCAAACCAACACACAAAAATGAAATAAATAAGGACAAACAAAAGCTTTCCATGAGTCACTTCCATACAAATACACACTCCAACACTCCAGAATGAGAAAATTCTCCCTAACTCAAGCAACCCTTAATTAACTGAGCCTCAGTAACAGCAAACCCCAACATGCACTAGCATCTGCTGTGGCACACAGGCTATCTGCCCACCACCTGAGCCAGGGTCTGTCACTATGGCAGCCCCACGAATCACCATCACCATCTGAACGGCCTTGGTGAGGACTGGGGATCAAGGGATCTCACTGTGCTCAACTATCTTCTTGGTCATAAGTTCCCCACCGAGTCTGCTGACATTCACTTGGCATTAGGATTTGGTGTGTATTTAGAAATAAATTAAGAGTTTTGGCCCTCGGGATTTGTCACAGAACAGCAAGAAAGCAGACTCAGAAGCCTCTGAGGTCCTAGTGCACCTCACTCATTGAACCACAGAGCTTCAAGCACACACAGTTACCTTTGTGGGTGTGAACTCTCTGCACCCAGGAGAGTGGACAGGTTTTCATCACGGAATAGGGCACACTGATAGTGTGCAGCTTGTTCATTACATTCTGAAAAGGAGAAACAAAGACTGTTAGAAAAGGGCTCACAAAACCGTTTATGATGCCCAAACAGGAGTCACCATCGCTGCCCACCAACCCCCAACCTGCCACAAATCCACAGAGCTTTACTGAGATGCTTCTACACTTCCTCCAGAGTGCTGCAGGTCTAGCAGCATTGCAGCTGTAGTTATGAAATGCTCTGGGAAGCCCTCACAGGCTCGACTCACCGTTAGAATGCCATGCCACAACCCTGCGTCCTTCTTAAAATCCAAAACGTTCACTATCGTTTCACCTGGGGAAAGAAAGTTCTCGTTTTAAGCGTGCCAGGACAGCTAAAATCTGCACACTCCTGAACCCCTCAGCTGAACCTGTCAGCTCTGCTCCACAAGGTATGTCTGTAGCAAGCACACAGCCCGCCCCGCTGATTATGCCTTTTACTAGTCCAGAGCATCTTGTTATGCAAAATATCACAACCAAACATCAATTTAAGAGCAGGAACACATCCCAGAGAGTTGTAAGAAAATTACATTCCAGCCTGTAACAAGCATCAGTAGAATGGAAAGGGTCTTAACCTCATTAAGTACAAGCAGTAGCAGGGGAAGAGTAGAGAACGTCATTCCAGCACCGACTCCCAGAAGCAACAGAAATTATAGCAACAGCTTCCAAGAGACAAACTCTGCATTTTAAAGCACTATGACACACAGCTCTAAAAATAAAGTTTCACTCGTGGATGTATTAAATTAGCTTGATTTCCGAGGCAGACCAGGCTAAAACCATATCCTACAGCAGGACGCTCTGCGGTCCCACCAGCCATTTCCAATCTCCAGTTCTGGATCAGCCAAAAGTTTCATGTGAGCAAGAGGCAATTCAATACTTCCACACAAGAACGAAAATTTGGGAAGGTATTTTAATGGGTGACCAGGACAGCAAGAGGGGCACTCAAGCTCGTTGGAGCATTCTCCACTTTTGATTCATTCGATTCATCAGAACAGACCTGTTAACTTTCTAGACATGATGCAAATTCCACTTTTTATTTGTCTTCATTGTGGCAGTGAAAATGATGGGAGTTTTGAAGGGAAAAAGACTATGGACAGTCTTCACTTCTGGGGGAGAATTAATCTGCACTTTTTAAAGTAGATACTGCTGTCTATTGGTTATCCATTGACAGCTTCTAAAAATGTGAGAGGCAGCCACTGAAATGATGCTCTGCCCCTTCGTGCCTTTGATGTTTCTGTGACATCACCTACCTTCAGAATAGTTGCAGGCCTGAGACAAGGCTTGGCAGTGAGACAGCATGGCAATCCGGGACACCGTGACGCCCATGACGCTGCCCTCTTTGCTCGTCTTGTACTGCAGAAGAGGGGAGAAGGGTCAGGGTGACTCCGGGGCCCGCACACGAAGGAAACGGAATCGGAGTCCTTACTGTGCACAAACAAAACCAGGCTTTGCTAGGAGGAACAGAAAATTCAGGGTGCTTTTGGGGTAAGCATGTCCCAAATCCACGCCAGCAAGTCCACTGGCCTCCATCGCTGGCTTTCTGGAACAAGAACAGCGCTCCCCAATCCATTCGGAGCAGCACTCAAGGCCACAAAGGGATTCAAAGCTAAAATAAGCTTCCCAGCAGGTTGCACACAGTGAAAGACTTGTCTCAGTGGCTGGGAACCGAGAGGTTTTAAGGTAGTGTGGTGAAAGTATTATCTCTGGGGTGATTAGAACATTAAATTCAGCTCACAGAACCACTTGCTATTCCCCATTCAGTGCTTACCTCTATATACGCTGGCTCAGTTCCTGCAGCTGAGATGTTGGGCTGCCAGTCCTTAGGAGATTTGGAGAGATATTTTGAATCTGTCACAACCCATTTGAGTCTGGGCCAACCTAGAGGCAGAATTAAGCAGCACGTTAATACCCATTTATTTACTGAAGGATTGATATTCTGCAGGTATTCACCAAAACCCCATCATTTGTCCCAATTCAGTTACACAAGGGAAATACTGATCCAAGCCAAGCTACTAGCCAGAAGGTTCATCTCATTTCTCATTGGGGAGTTCAGTGGGCAACGAGACTCTTCCTCCATGCAGGAAAGATCCCTGCAGGACTTCTAAATATAGCTCGTTGAACCCTTAATGAAACTGCCTCTGAACCTGCCACATGCCACCAGAGGGATGTGAGGACAACCCAGGCTTGCAGTGGATTCATTGTGACTTCCAGAACAGCAAAGCAATTCTGTCAGACACATGGGTCGATCTACACCTTCAGCAGTTAACTGATGCTATCAGGAAATCCCTCCCTTTGCCCCCCCCATGAATTCAGCCTTCCAACAACTACTTTGGAACAGCTCAGTTCCAGCAGAAGTACAATCAAGAGCAAGCGTATCATCGAGCTGACCTTTGAACTGCACAATCTCTCCATTTTGAGTTTTTGGAAGTCCTTTCAGACAAACTTCAGTGGTGAGGGCCAAAGCAATACCACAGCTTCCCAGCAGAAAACCAATCTGCTGACCACCAGCATCCTGAGGGGATGGACACAGGGGAAAAAGTCATTCCTGTTCAAAGACAGCCAAAGCCAGCTTTGCCCTTACCAAAATGCAAGGTTTGGTAATGCTCTGGTAACTGGGAGGTATTAGGAAGCAATTCTTCCCTGTGAGGGTGGCAAGGCCCTGGCACAGGCTGCCCAGGGAGGGGGTGGCTGCCCCCTCCCTGGAGGTGTTCAAGGCCAGGTTGGATGGGCCTTGAGCAGCCTGGGCTGGGGAGAGAGGTGTCCCTGCCCATGGCAGGGGTGGGACTGGATGGGCTCTGAGGTCCCTCCCAACCCAAACCAGTCTGGGATTTATGACTAATAACACCGCTTGGAAGATGATAAATACACAGCACAAAGGCCTGCTGGGTGGAAATGGAGACATGCCTACAAGCCAACCACAGCCCAAGGGGCAATGATAAGCCATCACAAGAATGCAGAAGGGCCACCTGATCTCCTGCATACCAAGTCTGCTCCTTTTGGTTTGTTCAAACCCAAAAGCCGTTACGTAACCAGGGAGAGATTACAGAGAAATTTGGTGACTCTCAAAGGGACCTCTTTATGCACAGAACAAATCCTGCACTGGCAAGACTGGAATGCACTGGATGAGAAATCCACAGAGAACAATCGCTCATGCCCAGCGTTGAGCACACACCACGTGTTGTCATTAATGGAAGCGCAGATTCACAAGGCAAAAAACCCCTAAAATGTGTAATTACACTGAAATAATGAGGCCTGTCCTTCCCCAGGAACTAACTGCTATCACACAACAATAAAAACACTGAGATGAAGTATCATCTCCCTATGAAACCCGACTGGGAGAAGTTTTCATTTTGGATTTGGTTGTTCCAGCAGTTGTTCACGTTGCAGAGAGATGAAAAGCAAAAGCTCTGTGACTCCCAGAGAATTACCAGACTAGCTCACCATTTCATTTCCACCCCTCTTGCTGTGTGTTTGCCGTTATCCCGTTTCTTTTCTTTCCTCTTACGGGATTCTATGGTTTTAGCCAGTTCCTGACATGGCAATAACATGGCAGGAGGACAAAGACTCTGGTCAGGATAAAGAGCGTGCTTGGTTGAGCACATCATTTAGGGCAAGCGCCTGGGAGCCTTCAGAAATACACAGCACCTCCTGCACAGCCAGGAGACTGGCAGATGCTAAGCAGGGCTGGAAACAGGACCCCCTTCCCATCGATCGGAGGGCAGATCTACAATATTATCTGTACTCCACAAACGATTCGCGGTAACAGAAGGAAGACTGCAGCGTTTAGGCAAATCAACCCGTTTCCAGCCACTCAGCACAGCGCTCTGGTCAATATGTTTTTCCATTTTCAAACAGCTATTCCAGGTTCACAAAGGTCTCGAACACCAGTCGATACAGAGCTGCTCAGGCAGCAGCTGGACGCTGTGAAACGCTTTCAGAGGTTGATGGTCTGACTTGGTTTTCATCCCACATCAGCCTATCACTCCTCTGAGTTCCTTCAACGTTACCTTTCTGGTAAGAGGTACCTCTATAGGCACTGGTATGACTTCTGCTAGGAGACAGCCGTAAAACGCCACCATGAACATGACTGGGTCATTGTTGGGATAAACAAGGGCTACCTACAATGCACAGAACGTTTGGTTAGTGGAAATACAGGGGGAAATCGCAAAGTTCAGCTCTAATGTGACAACAAGTCAGAAAACTCTGTGTTATTTCACATTCTACCACAGCATTTTGCACAGGGCATCTCTCCAAGCTCTGTCCCCGCCATGGTATGTGCATGGGTGCCTCAGGCAGTAACTCCCTCTGCGCCCAGACACATGAAGATGCATACAGAACCCAAACACGGAGTTCCTGAGACTCTGTATTCCTCTCAGAGGGGCGATGCTCTTCCTTAGGTGTATTTCAAAGCCCAGAGACAAGGAGGTGCTTACAGAGGAGCCAGCGGGACTGAAAAATCACAGCGGTTTCTTTCCCAAATAGCCTGTCCCTGGGGTAAGAGCCTTTCTATTCAGAGAACAAGATTAGAGCATCTGTGCTTAGTCACAGCCTCCCCCCAGCCCTCTCTACTTCAGAGGGAGAAGGAGACAGCCCCAAACTCATTACCCTATCTCCAGGTTTTAACACGGGTTCATTTTTGGTCCCCAGTTTATTAAGCAGTGTGTAGGCCAGCTTGAGACTTCTGCTCCACAGTTTGCCTGGAACACAAAGAAGAGAGACTTGCACAACTCTGGATCAACCCAGCATCTGGGAGCATTCGACTCCTGGCTGGTTCTACCCCCTACAGTCACATCCTCCGTTTCAGTCACACTGCTTCATCTACAAAGCTCTCACAAACCAGGAGGGGATCCACAACTAACAGCCCCGCACTACACCCACGCCTGCTCCCTTGGAGCAGTTCAGGGCTCAGCTCACCATACGTGAGGGTATAGACTGGTTTTCCTGTGACATCCAGTGCCGTCAGACAGGGGCATTTAGCTTGCGTGGTTCCCCAGCGCTGCAGTGCTGCTTCTAAGGCAGGAGGCCAGTTACAAACAACTCCCAGGGGTTCTCCCTTCACGGGCGTCATCTGGCGTCCCTCGGGCTTGGGCTGATTTGGGTCAGGCTGTGGAACTGAAGGGAATTCAGTCACATTTCCAGTTCATCTGTTACCAGGGAGTTAAGCCAGAAAGACCACTGACAAGAAATGCTTTGAGGTTTAACAACCCCACCCCGTTTCAGACTCTGGGAAGCCCTGCGCAGAGCAGAACATCAAGATGAACCCTTTCAAAGGTTAAGCCTAAGCAAATGAAGGGGGGTTAAAAATCTGTTTAAGTCTTTTCTCTTCCTAAGTTTTAGTTATTGTAAGATGTTTAGTTCTGAGAAGGCCACCCAAAGCTCAGTAGATGACTTCCAACACTGGGTTTGTATCGGACTATTCACAAAGGCTGCTGCAAACAGCGACTCGTTCGCAGGCAGCTCTAAGAATAAAGGCATAGATAAATCCAGCACAGTCCATGCCTGCTACTCAGAACAAGCAGTTAATAAACCCGTTATTAGATGCTATTACCTTCCACAATTTCTTCAAAGTCATCCACAAAGAACTCTTTCAGGGGTGGTCTTTTAGGTCTTTTCAAGGTGTTAAGCAACTGCTGGATTTTCGTGGAGACTCTACTACTCACAGGAACACCTAGAGGGAAAGATTGTGTCTAACAGAAGCATTCACAGTCTGTATTACCACTCACACCTTACCTCCTTCCTCTGGAGGATACCTCTCTTGGTGCACCCACTCAATTCAACTACCGGCTGCCATGATTAAAGGACGACATCAGTAAGAGTCACACCAGTTCTGCATGAACTCAGTTGTCAGAAAACACCAGAAATTGAAATTTCCTTTCTAAAAAGCCGATTCCCATCTTCCCAGCCCACGTGCTCACTGCAGCACACAGACTCCAGACCTGCACCCACCTCCAGTATCAACCAGTGTGGGGCTGCCGGCAG
Organism: Zapornia atra; assembly: GCA_013400835.1. Lineage (NCBI taxonomy): Eukaryota > Metazoa > Chordata > Aves > Gruiformes > Rallidae > Zapornia > Zapornia atra. The sequence goes on from VZTU01016314.1 coordinate 33,554, forward strand.
AGTGGGGACACACCAAGACTGGAGGCATTAATGCACAAAGCTTTATGCCAACCAGCTTGGAGTATCATCAGCTTGGTGGGAGCTTAATTATAGTTAAGAATTACATAGTTTCATTCATCTTACCTTTCCTTTTGGGGATTCTAGGACAAAAGCTTTTAAAAACACTCAGCCTACCTATGTAATTTGTAATTTTACTCAAGAAGTGGCAGAGAAAAGCCTATTATCTCTCCCACGATTGTCTCCAGTTCAATAGGCAGTAGGTAACTGCTGCAGCATGGGAACGTGTCAATGCCAGTGCCATAACCATTTCCAATTTGTGAAGTGCTTAAATGAGATAAACTTGAGTTGGAAGAATATATTGTGACTAAAGCCCTTCCCTAACACCAGCCTGGGTGCTCTGGAAGGTTCCGTACCATCAGCGGTATCCATGAGACTAGACCGATTAGATCCCTTGTGCATGCCTTTCACGATCCCTGAAGGAGGAAGGTCGATCGCTGCTGGGCGTGCTGAGGAGGAGGAGGAGGTAGTTGCTGTGACATCTGGGGGAACTGAGAAATTTTCTAAAAAAAGGGGAGAAAATTGAGATGGCAGTTAAAATATACCTTTTATTATTGGATGGAACAAGCAATGTGTTAGTGACCTGCTACCAATAGTTTTAATTTAATGACTTGAATGTGTGGGAGCTCTTTATTAATGGCAAACACACTGCTTCCTGAGCATCAAGTAGCTCTAGAAGGTGCCTGTTGGAAACCACAGAGCGAAGGCACAAGGTGAGAGGCTTTGTGCACGCTGGCAGAGAAGCTCAGCAGGACAGAATTCCTATTCTCAGCCTCTAACCTTCACACCAAAGCTAAATCTCTTGACCTTCAGCACCTTAAAAACATTTAAGATCCACATGGCCTCTGAAAAGCCCCATAGCAAACCCTGCATCACCTGTGCAGTCAGCTCTCTCGTGCTAGAATCATACTATTTAATTCTTCTGTCAGCAAAGGCTTTCTGAACAAAACGTGGGGTCGGCTACTGAGTACAGCACCTCAGCAACAGCAGCATGTTGGGTTTCAATTCCTTCCGGTTCGGTGCCCGAACAGCGTGAGCTCGCCCAGAGGTCAGGACCAGCTGAACACTGAGCTGGGTTTCACTTCTGCTTTAAGTTGCAAGACACTATTCTGCTTTTCAGCTGAGTTTTCAAGCCTCAGACCTGCAGTAACTTTGCATACTTCAGTAGTTCTCTCATTAACTTTCTCCTAGAGCAGCAGTTTTTGCTTACGTGGGATTTCTTTGCACAACACGGTCAGTTCAATCACCTGACAGGGCGAGAATACCCTGTTCTGGCTCAACGGAACCGCCGACTGTTGTTTACAAAGGGAAAGACCCAACAGTTCTGAAACCCTACGCTGGTTTGCAGAGTGAGAGGCCAAAGGAAGTCAGACACCAAGTAATGCCCAGAGGGGTTCTGTGGTTGATTCTCTGCACCCCCCTTTCTAAAAGGGGGGTTGGGGGGAAACCCTAAAACCATTTCTGCATCCCTTTGGGGATAAGGTAGAAAGGAATATTTCTCATGTATTCAGCTTCCAGGCCCTTCCTAGAGATCTTTATACAGCTCCACACATATGCAGGACTTTTTATTGCTCTCTCTAAAGAGATGTATAAAACCACCTATCTGAGAGCTCCTCTTCATTTAAATGAGGTGTTAGTGTAGGATGAATGTGACATCTACATGGCAAATCCAATCCCAGGAAAGATTTAAAGCTTGCAGTTTGCATAAAATACTAATTATATTTGATAGCAGCTGCTCTGTAGGTAAAAAGCTGGATTACCTTAATTCATTACAAGAGGTAAAGGCGGCTTTCTGTATGCTCCCCTTAAAACCAGGCTCTCTGCTTCAAAGGCACATCCATTATACCAACTGTTTTATAGGCAATTACCCCAGTTTCCCATTTCAGAAAACAACTTGCACCCCAGGAAATAAACAAAAATAACAGCAATAAAAAAATAAAATCAAAAATTAAGCAAACCAGTTAAAACCACCAGCACTTCTATGCATTGCTTGCCCCAAACAAGTTAAGCAAAAGCAGAGAGCACACAAAATACAGACATCTCCTAAGGTGCAGTAATGTCCTTCACAGCAGCTAAGAAAAAAAAAGACAAACATACACAGAGCAAAACCAAAGTTTGCAATTCCATACGGAAGCATCAGCAGCAAGGAGCACCTCAGAGCCTCAAAAAACTGAGCCTGGGGTATCCAGATCTGTAGACTTCGCTGCGTCTCCTCGATACCTGGATGCTCTGGTTGTCTCTCAACTAGTTGTGGAAGAGCCGTGCTATGTCTTTACCCTGCTAGAACCTGGGTATACTTTGAGGACGTGCTCGGTTGGTCAGGGACAGGCCCAGGGGCTTTGGTTGTGGGGGGTTTTTGGTACATCTAGCACAAGGAACTGTTAGGGCTTACACAGCACAGCGAGAACATGAAACCTCAGCGTTTCCCCACTCAGAGGCACCCCCATGGTATTGTCAGGACACTGGTGTCAAATGCTACTTGCTCAGGGTAGCTCTGTGCACAGAGTAGCTCTGAATCGCCGAGATGTAAGCAACATGGGATACAGAAAGCTGTGCCTACACAACCTGTGGGGAACTGTCATTGCACCCTGGAGCTTCTTCTACTTTGAGAAGCTCCTGCTGCCCACTTCCCCTTCTCCAACCAGCTCTTAAGGGAAAAACAATTGCAATGGTGCAGCTCCAACAAATCCTTGCAAGTCCCATCAAATCTAAACCCCTGATCCGAATTTCCCTTACACAACAGACAACTCTGGCTCTGTTAACACATTCTGAACTCGAAGCAGTTTTTCTGTTGGTACCCAGCTCCTACCTATTCGAGTATTGGCAAATACATCAGCTAGTGACCCACTGGTCCCTTTGCCTTCTCCATGGGAAAGTGTAGAAGATGCTGATGAAGATGTGGATGACCCCTGAATAGATCGGTTGATCCAAGACTCAGCATTCTGTAAGCTCTGATGCAATGCAGCAGTAAGAGCGGCTTGGCGCCTTAGCGACCCCTCATCCTCGGATGCGGAAGACGTGTCTGTGTGGAAGCAGAAAAGAAAATCTAGCTGCTTAGGGAAAAGCACATTGCACTGAACATGCTCTCTTTCCAGTTCACATATCAACGGCACAGGCTTGTAATGGAAGATCTTTTCTTCACAGGCTGCATTAAACAAGGTGACATTGGCCAAAACAGAAGTTAAAGCAGCAGACATCTCCAGTGTGAACACATTTACCCCCCAGTGTTTTGTCCCTGTTTAAAGCCCACAAAAGCTTCACCACCTCCAATCATCCTTCCCCTGGGTTCTCCAAATGCAGCAACTTATCGCTCATTGCTTTTCCATTCGTATCCTACAATACCAGATGCTGTACTGTCCAACTTTGGGAATTCTGAAGTGGAAAGTGAGGGGTCAGTATCACTATCATAAGGGAAATGCAGGGAAACAAAGCAGAATGCAGACACAGGGAAACAAATGTGCCAAGGCCACATGCAAAAAAATAATAAATGCTTTTGTCTGGTGTTCTCAATGGGCCCTTTCAACTGCAGAAAACAAAGCAGAAACACCCACCCCAAAATAAAACAGAACACACCAACAAGGAACTGCATCCTGCCTCTCTGAGAGAACAGACACCTTGTCTACACTAAAGCTGTGACCTACTTATTTATCAGGAAGCGAGTGCTCATCCCTCGGTACCTCGAGCTGCACAGCTACACAGAAACACTCGGTTCGGCTTCAGCCCAAAATGTACGTGTTCTTCAAGGGGATGGCCTGCCCACTCTCCAGCTGTCAATCCAACTATTAAATCACAGTCTATCTGCTTGCCAAAGCAGAAGGTGGTCAGGGCCTGAAGGAACAGCCTGCTTCCAGCCACACCGTAAGCACTAACTTCCATCTCTGTGGTGCCCTGGATCAGAATGTGCTCTGGTCCTCAACAAGTCAGCAGGAAACCGAGACCCACAGACACAGGGAACATGCAATAGCCCCCAGCAGAAAGGAAAAGGAAAAAGGAAGTACAGTGGGAAAAATAAAGAGGTAAAAGCGGCCTAGCTGAGCCATTCAGAGAGAGGAAGGAACTGACAGCGATAGGAATTCACAATGTTCAGATGACTTCATCAATCCAAACGGCTGCGATGCTTCTGCACAACAAGAGACAAAGCAAGAGTCTTCATCGTGAAGCCAGTGCATACAGCTGCTGGAGAACAGAGCTGCCAACGCCCGAGGCACGGGCACCGTTAGGAACACCACGTCCCCTGAGGTTATTCTGCAGCCGTTACATGGGGACGGTCAGGAAGGGAAAGTCCTGCCAGTCCTAGAAACCCACTGGACCCCTCCACGTCCTTGCCCAGAACCGTACCCACTGCAAACCCTTTTCTCCTGTGTCAAGTATTAAACTTTAACAAAACAAAAAGGTGAATCACAAACAGAAATAGGTGTAAGGGAAGCAAAGAAGCCTCAGCCCAGAAAGCCTGTCCCAGCTCCTGCCAAGCAATCTGTTAATGGCTCCCTGAAGAGGGGCCACTTCCACAGCCCTAACAGCAGCAGCTCCCTGAAAACAAGCGGCTGCTCCAACAGAGCCAGAGCGTGACAGGAGCAACAGCCTACCTACAGCCTGCTGGAGCTCGAGGATCTTGACAAGCGCAGCCTCTGCTTTGGAAGCTGTTCCTAATGCCTACCTCAACAGCCCCAGAGCCCCCGCGCGCTGCGAGACCCTAACCTGGAGGAGTGCAGGCATCGGCTGGAGACTGAACGAACGTAGACCGCCGTTTCGTGGGCATGGGCAAGGCCATCTTCTGTTCCTTGTGCTTGGCCAGCGCCGCCTGAACCGCTTCCGTGTGGATATCTGAAAGGTGGAAGTTCACACACAGTTTTGCAACAGGAGGAGGAAGAAAAACTTGCAAGGCTGAGGCTGCTGGCAGGCATCTGTAGTCGTGCAACCCCCCCTTTACAGTGCCTTCCTCCACAACCCCCTTTTGCCACCTCAGGAGTAACATTTCCCCCTTTTTTCTATTTTTAACAGGGAAACTAACAGTGGTTTCTGAAGTTAGCAAGCTCTAGAGCAGGGCCAGGTTACTTTTTAGTCTGGAATCTTTTGTGTTAGTCATTATTAGTCGTTATTCTTGTGTCTCCAGCAACTTTGATACAAAGCCCAACCCCCCCAGGCCGTTCCCCTCATTATTCTACAATAGGCTTGTGTGGAATTTGAAATGTGCACTTGAGCTAACAGCGTACAGGGGCCAGAGCTGGACCTAGGGCTCTGAGCTGACCAGTTTCTGAGCCAGCTGTCCTCTGGGAAAAACCCTTATGTTCAAAAACCCGAGTGGATGCTGCAGATTTCATTCCTTGAAGGTTACTAACAGCAGCTTGTAAACACGTGCTGATTAGTAACTGAAACAGGGTAGGATGTAAGGCTTCCACCCCCCTGCAAACATCCACAGCTCTTTAAAGGAGGACACATCATTGGTGAGGAGAACTTAAATCTTCTTAATGCCAAGTAAAAAAACCAGGTGGAAACAAAAAATAGGTGCCACCATCTTCTCCTTTCCTTACTTGGAGGAGGAGGTCAGCAGGGTGCAAGTCACCCATTTCTGCTGCTCTCCCAAGTACTTTAAGCAGGCAGAAGCAGCCAGCTCTCCTTCTCCAAGCTCCTGGAGCAGATAAAGCATGGCAATCACCAATTCCAGGAGCACGTTATTACCTGTCACTTCACTGAAACTGGTTACCTACAGACACAGTTAAAGTAAGCTTTCCATTCCAGAAGGACTTTACTAGCTGCATTCAAGCCAGAAAAAACAAGGAGGCAAAAAGTTATTTGCTTTTCCTATGTAGCATTCTTTTGGATTCAGCAGCTGCAGCTCTGCAAGCCTGATGTTTCTTTACACAGAACCACCAAGGCAGGACTTTCCATCAGTGGACAAACAATGAGCTCGATTCCTTGAGAGGACACAGTACGTTCTCGGCATTAATGGGAATCTCAGGACAACTCCTGCCCCTGTCCTTACCAGATCGATAGCGTTCATCTCTGGCTCCCCCTGAGCGAGCTCGGTGGAATTTGGATGAGGATGATGAGGACGAGGACGATGAGGCTGGAGTTGCAGATGGAACAGGCAGCTGAGTTCTGGATTCCTTCTGTAATGCTGGATCAACCCCTGGAAAAGAGTCCACAGGTCTCTGAGAGCACTTCTCCCACTTCCGAAAGACTCGGCCCCTTCTGTCGCTCTGGAGCACATTCCCTACTTGTCTTAATTGAGAGTTTTATCCAAAGACAGCCTCAGAGAAGAAAAGCTCAGTGCTTTCTGATCACCGGAGTATTTACAAATTCCAATACCCACTAGATGTCAGCAGCAGATTTAACGCTATTTTAAATGAATTATTAATTCCCGTGCAGCGCTCCTGCGAGTCGTGTGAAAGCATCTCACCTGCTCATCACAAGGAAACATGACAGCCCGTTTACACAGGGATCAAAAGTGACACGACATCCTGAGAACAAGCTCTTTGTTTACATATTTTGCTGTGACAAAATAACATGTTACGGGAGCCCGACAAAGCACAGATGAGGGAAAAATTGTATAGCTGCACGAAATCACAACTGGTTACACAACAAAGGCACGTTCAGGGAGCTACGCCTGGCAGGTGATGGGTGACTTCTTCAGCATTCCCTTTATAACCATCCTGCTGCAGTTTCTGCCAGCAAGAGCCAAATCTCCAGGGCCATGCAAGAGGAATTATTGTAGGTTTGCTTCTGAAGGACACTGGGGGTTGGGGTTTTTTAACTCTCATTAGTTTTTAAGCAGAACTGCCCGCTTTGCGATCCCTGACGTCTGTTGAAGGAAGAGTTTCAGTGCTTTAGAGATTCAGAGATTTGTTTTTCTTCATAGAAACGTTTTTTAAATTAAAAGAATCATAATAAGCATCATGTATGATCAACGAGGATAAATCTTTCCAGTAATAACAAGGGTAAGAAGCGCTACGTTCATCGGGCAGAAGAGCGGCAGGCAAACCTGTTATTCTGCTGGTCTGTGCACAGAATCACACAGAAGGGCTTGTGCTGGGCTGATTATTCCTTGTAATGAGATTTTTTTCAAGTTACATGCCTGTAAAAACATCACACAACAACAATTTCTGGGGTTTCCAAGTGAGGGCGAAGAGGCCTTGCAGAATGCAGGGACAGCCACGCTCGGCAGCGGGCCTGGCTGTGTGAGCTTGGTGTGACTGCTGCTGTCTCCCAGCGCCAAGGAGGCTGAGACCTCACTGGATTTAGAAGATTCAGAGGCTGAGACCTCACCAGATTTAGGAGATTCAGAGCCTTCTGCAGGAGCTACTGGCTAGATGGATCTTAGTTCTGCCCCATGCAAGGCGTGAATAGATCATCCAGGTGCTCCACTGACTCAGTCCTGGCTATTATTTCAAAGATGGGAGAAGTGCACTTCTCAGAGTTAAGTGAGAAGATTTATCTGAAATTGAGATACCCCTCGGACCGAATAAGGAAGAAAATAATTCCTCATTTGTGGCAGCTGCAAGTCAGATCTTGTAAAGGGGTGAAACTCTCCAAACAGCACTAAGCCGGAGCGCGTGCGCATGGCTTACAGGTTTAGACAAAGCTGTTTGATCGCTGGGTACCATTCCACATCGGCCCCGTGTGGAATAATGTGATGCTCAGAGATGCAGGGGGAGAACAGGAGAAGCTCACAGGAGGGTTCTGCTGGCGAGCAGCACAGCACAGCGGGGCCAGGAGGACTGTTCTGAGACTGGAGATACCTCACAGCCCGCTCAGGAAGCAGAGGAGGAATGCTTCTTTCCCCAAGTGCAACAGTTTCAAAGCGATGAAAAGGTAAAGTAACAGGACCTGTAACGTTCCCAGCCACAGTAATAGCCAAAATTCACAGACCAAACTGATTCACCTCAAACATTAGCGACCTCAACAGGTTTACAAGCATATTACCCCTGTCTTCCACCACCTTTCCCTGAGGTACTGGAATGCAAAACCCCAGGGGATCCCATTCATCACGCCAGTGTTCCCTCTGCTTGTTTAAAAGTTGGAATTTCTTTTCATTTTAAATCGTCGTGAGGATAGAAAAGAGAAGGAAGAGCACTCCACCAGTTACATAAAAGGGTTCTGACATCAGGGCCTAATGAATATAATTTCCTTTACACACTAGCAGAGGAACCAAACGCATTATCTTAAATAGCAAGAAAACGCAGCGTGCCAAGAGTCGATGTGAGGGCTGCTCATTTTGGCAGGAGGCATTCCTGTGCCTGCATTGTTCCAGCTAGAAAGTTGTAAAGGCTTTTCCAGATCCACAGCAGGGAACGCAGACAGAGGCTTTCTTCAACGGAAAGGCCTGCCTGTAGTCTGCAGCAAAAGCTGGTTTCAGGGGGTGGTGAGTTACTGTAGCACCTCTCATTGCAGAGCCGGTCATCCGCCCATCCATGGGGTGGGTGCCCCATCCCTGGGGGTGTTCAAGGCCAGGTTGGATGGGGCCCTGGGCAACCTTGTGCAGCTCCAGGCCTGGAGGTTGGTGGCCCTGCCTATGGCAGGGGGTTGGAGCTCTCTGATCCTTGGGGTCCCTCCCAACCTAGACCAGGCTGGGATTCTATGATTCTATGACTTTTATTTCGCAGGCAGGCAGGCAGCAGCGTGACACACAAGCAGCATGCCTGTCCTCGCTGGCTGGGTGCGGGCAACAGCGAAGTCGGCAGCATTACTCAACACACACAGCGCTGGAAGCTGCTTAAAATACCTTCTTCAGAGCCCTTTGTGCAGCAGCCAGCACGTAACTGGGGAGCGACAGATCCAGTATCACAGCCCCATCACCTCCCAAGTTCCATCTACAAAAATGGGTGCTGCAGCAGGGAAACATGTATCTTTAGGTAATTAACATCGTTGCCGTAGCTCTACAATAATGAGGCACGCTCCCAGAGGCAATGCGAAGGGAGCCCGGGTTGAGCAATGAGAACCTCCCGAATCACGCCGACGTGTCCCGACCTGTCACCGTACCCACCTCTGCCTCCCTTCACATGGTGAAAGGGAGACAACAGCTCACAGCAGGAAGGTGCCCTGAGAAACATAACACACCAAACACCACGCTGAGGGAGGCAGGTGGGGGTTTGTCGCTGTTGTTGGGGACTAAGAGTTTTCTTCTCATGAAGAAGGTGGCTCGATTCTGAATCCCTCCTGTATGACTTCAAGGGGATTTTTACAACAGGGGATTCCCAGACACAGGGCAGCTGGATACTGGACAGGGTAAGGAGCTGGAGGGCTGAGCCAGAAGGGCAGCTGAAAAGCCACCTTCATCAGTGACCTCCTGTCAGCCTGCACGTCCTCCTGAGCTTGGCTCATTCTGCACCCTTGAAAACTGTGACAATTAAAACAGCAGCACCACAGGCAGTCTTGCCAAACACTCCCCACACACACTAATTAAACACCATCTTCCCAAATAAACCTGCACAATGCCAGGCAGGAGGGGCACAAGATTGTGTCGGCAGTTAAGAGCAGCTTGTAGAAAGCTTCAGCCTCTCCAGGACAAAAGCAAGCCTGCCAAGGAGGCACCTGAATGTCAGACTGCGTTTCCTTCTAAGGCTCCAGATCTCCACCAGCACACAGGTTGGACTGTAAAACCAGCTTAACAAATATCTACTTATAAAGACCATAAAGAGGGATTAGTCATGTGCATTACTTTTGGGTTTCTTTAAATAACAAAACCAGATTTGAATCAAAGGCGGCAACTGAGTCTTCAGAGATTCCTATCACAGAGTGGTTCAGCCGTCCGTACTCGGAGAGCAGCTTGTAGGGAGAATCTCAAAGCTGAAGGCTAAAATCCAATTCCTGCTCGCCTTCAGCACACTGGCTCAGGCAGAACTTGCTGTTCTTCTGTATACGGAGCACCCACGATGGCAGCGAGTCTCGCGCAAGACAACGGGCACCAGGTTTTGTTGACCATGCAAGGAAAAGCTGAGAAACAACCAGGATGGAGGAGAGCAGGAATGCAGCCATCAAGTGCTTTGGAGGGGCAGAGTCCTTTTGTGTTCCTCAAGCAATGTCCTGTGCTGCTGTAATTCCAGCAGAACCCCCCCATGCATCTTTCCCAGGAACGCAGAGCCGACGGTCAATAAACAAGCTTTCAGCCTTCACTCTTTTGCTTATTTCTCTGGCAGCACTTCAGTGTCAGTAAATTACAGTACGTCCAGTCACAACTGCCTGTCACAACCCCTCGCTCCCCAAACTGCCAAGAGCAGGCACATTAGTTTTTAATGGTTAAGCATCTCAGCGTATCAGTAGCACCATTATTTTGGGTAAGCATCCCCATAATAATTACTGGGCACACTTTCAGCCACGTCGTTCAGTTTACAATTATATATAATTATCCTACATACAATCAGCTCTACTGCTAAAGATCTCCGAACCAAAAGAAACAGATGTAAACAAAGTCCATGAATTCAGCTACTCTGGTAAAATAAACCAGCAAATCACAGAAACTCTGATGTTTCTCCAACAAGGAACTAAGGTGGCTGAAAGGAGGGGGCAGCAGAAGCTTTGCAGTTAACCCATTTTTATGAACACCTTGAGAATGGTTCTTGAGTACCTCACACTTCATGATGGATTCAGAACCTCTTGAGTTCTCAGCTGACAAGGGAGTAGGACGTGATTTATGTATGTGGGAGATGAAGACAGGGCTCTCCAAGTGTTCAAACACCCAGTGCTCTAGAGAGACCCACCACTGCTCTGGAACTACCAGGAATCCCTAGAGCTCAATATGAACAAGCCAATTCTGTGACTCAACTAGAGCCAAAATGCTGCCTGTGACTTCACGGCACCCAGGCAGCCCCCACAGCGGAATCATGAGGGGCAGGGGCTGTGATCAGAGAGCTGAGGAAACAAGTATGAGACAGAACAGCTCCGAGCTGGAGAATGCAGATTCCCTCTAACGTTAAGGCCGCGCAAAATCCTTCCGCCAGCAGCAACGAGCACGTACCTTGGGCTTGTGGAACATAAGGAGCCAGAAGCTTTGCTCTCTTCTTCTCATACCCCTTTTGTGTGATGTCCCCTGAAACCAAGGAAAGAAAACTCATTTAGCCACGTCCTCGTTTTTCAGCTTCAGGCCGCCTGCTTGTCTTTTCAGGGACGCAAAGGTTTCCCCTGACACTTATACAAGAGAGGTTCTGAGACAAATAAACACGAGTACATTATGATTTCAAAGCCTCCATGTGAGGGAACTTCTGTAGTTTCCCTTGGGATCAGAGGTACCCACTCTGCACTATGTAAATGCAATCATTTGAATCAGGACAGCTATCTAAATGGAATATCAAAGCACAGGAAAACCTAAAAAGGGAAACTTGGGAGCGCATGGAAATATCCTGTAACCACAAAGCTAAGCCAGGCTAACAAACCGGGGTAATTCCCAAACACCACGGCAAAGGGGAAGGTAAACTCAGAGCCTCATCTTTAAAACTAACCCAACTGAGAGCAGCTTTGGGGAAATCAAGCGAGCCTACTGCAGAGCCGTTAGAGCATGTCCAAACACTGAGGGAAGGATGAACGGGGGCAGATTCTATACCACTGCCCAGTGAGCACCTCCTGTGATCCAGAAAAACCCGACTTTTAATCATATCTGTTTGATACTGAGTGAAAGCAAGCTATGGGGTTGTGGGGTGGGTTTTTAATGTGGTAGTAACGGTAATTCCACTGTTTGCAGAAAATAGATGCTTGAGCTCCACAGAAGCACAAACTCCACAAGAGAATAAAGTATTAGTAAACTTTTCCCTTTTTTAAAAAAACTAATCTGTCTGATCCTGGAGATGGACCATCTGGCCACTGTCTTCTGGTTTAATTTCTCACATTACATCAGAACCACAAGAAAGGCCGAAACCTTGAACGGATTAAAGCAAAAAGCCCTGCAGCATCTCAAGCCTTTTTGGAGCCTGACCTGTGCTTGTAACCTCTTATCTCTTGGGGCCAAGAGATTGGAAGCGATCAAACACACAGCAGTAAGAAAACAGAGTTATTTGGTATCACTTCTCAGGCTCAAATCAAGCCCGTATCACTACTAGCAGAAGAAACCAGTGATCGCGACCGGTGGGTTTTCTTTGCTGAGAGCCTGATTACTGCAAGACACCGAGCGGCAAAGGCTGCTGCCTTCGCTGCCTTACAGCATCCTTCTGCCAGACACTTCCAGCCTGATCCGGGGGGATACCACATCAGAAAGGGTGATTAAAGGGTTTATAGTCCCTAAGCCTCCCAACACAATCGGTGTCTCTGCTGAAACATTCCAGCTAAGTGGTCGGTTTGGTTATAAAGGTGATGTGTGATGTGCTTGGGGAGGGAATGGACTTCAGTCTTTTGGGCTGGACAGTCCAAACCTCATGCCTGGGTTAAGAGTGTCGAAGCCCAGATGGGTACTCAGGCTGCTTACGTGGAATTTTATCTCACTCCTCTTACACTCAGCTTGAGTCAGGCCCCAACAAGTCCAAACAAACCCCAGCGACCGAAAACGAGACTGTCCATGAAGCACTGAAATGCCAAGCAAAGCATTCATCTTCACACTCCATTGCAATGTACTGCTCAGCTGGATTAACCCAGCTCACAGCGAAGGAATGGCTGCCAGAGGAAGAAACATACACCAAAAAAAGGAATTAAAAGAAAGAGCTGCGGGCAAGAGTATACACCAACAGGATGATATCCTGATGGACGGCACGGGCTGCAGAACCCACCAGCTTTCCCTCTCTGTGGAGAGGTGGTTTCACTTCCCGGTGAACAGACCGGAGCGATGGCAGCTTCCAGGAATCAACCTGCACAGAACGGGAAGGTCGGTTCCTCGCACGCCGAGCCACAGGTTTGTTTATAGCTCGTCATTTTGTGTGATTAATTCCTCCACACCATTTAATGAGATTCTTGACACTGGTGGTTACACGCGCTCCGTAACGAAACACGTGCCCCAGAAAACTGTTGGGATTACTCAGGAGTAGCAGCACCTCAGGAGCACCAGCGCTTGGGATCTCGGCACGAGTAGCAACCCGTTCTGCTCTGCAGACTGGGGAGCACAGAATTCCCTCTCATCACTTGCTCCATGCTAATTCCTCACCAGTAAACAAAAAGCAAAGCTACAGACCTAAGGCACATGGTTCATGGATCTGCCTTTGGAAGTGAGATACTACTAGAAAACCAGAAGGTAACCCAGGACAAAACACTATTTCCAACCTAAACCACCACGTGATACAGATAATTCACATCCCTGCCTGGAACAATTATTCTCTGAGCATAAACTAATCACAAAATAAAAAGCTCAACGCTATTTGGCCAGAGCAGGAAAGCTCCAATCGCAAAATTCAAGCAAAAGAAGAAAGGTGATCGATCCCTGGGACCTCCCTGCAGCCCTCTACCTTCCCACTGCTGAGAAGAAGAAATAATAACAGCAGCAACAATAACGCTGGCTGCCGAGTTCCCTTTTTCAGATGATTCTCCAAACTTTTTGAGATGCAATTAGAGCTGATCGAATCCCTGCTCTGACCATTGCAGGAGTAAAGCTGGTCATGACTTTACCCCGGAAAGAGGGGTCTGGGCCTTCTGCAGAGCAGAAGGAAGCCCAGTGATCAGCCTGGATGTTACACCTATATTCAAATCACGCAATGGAGAAGCCTGAAACTTCAGGACTCTCTCTCACCGCCCTGTGACGCCAGGCTGCTTTTTAGCAATTAGAGTTGATGATCTATTCTAAACAGCGGTGCTCAATCAGTGCAAGGTGGTAACACCAGCTAATCCTGCTAGCTCAGACAATGCTCCTCTTTCAACATCCCTGCTCCCCTTCCCCCCGCGGAACGAGAACACTGAATCATTTACTGTCTAACAAAACCATAATTACTACAGTGGAGAAATTAAGGAAAACGATCACGTAGCACACAGCATCTTCCTGACAAAGCCTGCGAGCACGTGACCGTATCGAGCAGAAGATTCAAATCTGAAAGCAGTTTGGATGTGTTTTTGAAGCACGTTTGTACGTTTAAAAACCCACAAGAAGTGGATGTTTCTAGCAGGTTACGCTCAGAGAATCACGGAGACTCCTGGTGCACCCATCAGCCCCCCAAACATGGATGAGCTCCCCAGCAGCACGCACTGCAGCGAGGTAACACAAAAGTAAGGAAATCAATGCTGCTATCACCACTGCAGCTGCCTTTGAGGTCTCGCTCCTAGAAACCACCTTGGTGATGCTGCCCTCCTTACCTACTCCCCTGCTCACTCTCTGGGCACATCCACAGGCAATGCCTCCCTGTACTTTCATCAGTGCAAACACGCTCTGGAACGATCCAGTGCAAAGCCTGGCTTGGCAGAGCCCTGGACTGGGGATTTCCTGCCCTTGACCAGAACCTGATACCAAACCAGAGACACTGAAACCCAGAAGTGTGGCTCAGAGTGCAAAACGTTCCCATGCCACGTGCTGCTTCCAGAGAAGGACTTCCAAGCACGCTGGGAAGTGTGAGGTGGGATGTCTGAGAACGCCAGGCAGAGGGAGGAATGCACTCACACTGCTCGGCCGCGGCAGAGAGTCGCTATCGAACCACCCCAGCGACAAGCTGTCGCCACTCGTTTTATTTATTCTGCAGCTTTCTTCCACTCCTGAGGCCTGGAAATTCCAGCCACCAGCACAGCCCTGATGGCTTTACCAGTGAGGATGTCCTCAACCCCAGGCTCCAGCAACCCAGGAGACAACATTTAAACCTCTATTTGAGGCTGCGTGTTGGGACTATACCCGTTGAATGGCCTCGCGCCCCCAACACTCTTCAGCCATAACTCCAGCACAAAAACAGTGTTTGAAACAAGTTTAGACAATTGCCTCTTTCTGTCCGAGCCCGAATGACGATGACGCTTCCAAGTTTCCCTCCTCCTTCCTTCTGCTGAAGCCATACATCAGGTTCTCTACTCGAAGACAACACCAAGGTCTGCAAACTATACAGTCTTCCAGGGAAAGCCACTGATTTCTTGAAAGTTAAAGCCTTACTCGCTCCACATGTCAACCCCCCCACGCCCCACAAAACAAAACCAACCCCAGCAAACAGACCCCAAACAGTAAGAAAATCTGTGCTTTGCAGTTTCCCTTTAACAGCACCATTCTGTTCCCATTAAGAACATGAATAGGCTCCTGAAAAAAACCCACCCCAGCCGCTCTGACAAAGCCCCGTTTGTCCAGCATGAGCATTATACTGCTACAGTTTCAGTACGAAGCGTTTTGCAGACAGATCAGCTCCAGATTAATTTATACACACAGTACAAGTCTACTTGGCCCCAGCACTGTGGGGACTCTGTTCCACAGCTTCAAAAATCTTGTCTAAAGGCTTACAAGTGTTGCTTTATCAACTTCAAACTATTTAAATTGCAAGTTTTATTATTTCTGAAGAACATGATTCAAGGTCAGGGCTTTGCAGCATGGTCCACCCTGCACACATGGTCATTGCTGGACCTCCTCGGCGCAGGGGTCCGGCAGCACTTACGATGCACCATGAAGCCTTTTTAATTTTGTTTTACCTTTTAATAATGAATCCAACTGCTGAAACTATGCTGAAGAGTCTCTTTATCTTCCAACAGCACTGCGGAGTTCCAGATGATCCAGTGTCCTCGGTTCACCCGTCTGGGCCCATGTATTACACGCAGTAATCTTAGATGCCATATGTGATGCATCACCGGACCGGGTGAGCTAAGGACAGAGTTCGGCTTCCTGCATGCGTGTGGGTGACCGACGCAAAGGAGGTGTCACCAGATCAACTTCAACCAATGACCCTCTGTTCCCCACAAAATAAATAAAATAAAAGGCACGTACAGCATCTTATTACAATTCCTGTGGAGAACGGCTCCATGCAGGGTCAGCAAAAGGAGTTCTCAAAAGCTCTGCAAGAGCAGGACCCTGAGCAATGCTTGGGAGCTTAGCATGGTAAATGGGAGCCTGTCGTAGATGTGCTACACTTGTGTTGACTCTTGCGGCAGGCACAAGAACGTGCTTACCCGTGAGAGCACACGGTTTAGGCAGCATCAGTGTGACCCTGGTATTCTCAGTGGTTCGTTTCTCTAAAGGATTTCCCCGGGTAAGCTGGTGACCACAAACTGGTCACTAACCAGTTTGACCATAAAGCCAAAGTTCAAGTCATCCCTCTTCATTCGTTTGTGCATCAGAACCGAAAGGCCAGAGCTACCTTGTGACAAAAGGATTCAAGTCACGACATCAATGCACAGGCAACACTGACCTTTACAAAAGATAATTATTTTTTTTTAAAAGGTTCCAAAAACTTATTGAAGAAATCCCCTTAAAACCTTTCAACACGTCATTAAACTCCATTAACCCCAACAGGGCTGCTAAACACAAGGGTCCGTTCACTGCTGCTGACCAGCATCTGCAAAACACAACTGCTGAAGTCAGCTTCACACAAGACAGTGCGTTGCGAAGGGCAGGCACTTCAAATTTACATGTTACCCATAAAACCAACACGGGGAGGAAAATAGCTTAATCCCAGATAGAAATAATAAATCTTGCATGTAACCCCAGCCTGGGAAAAAAACCCCAAACACAAAATCTTTTAAATAGCTACAACTTGTCATGGGGAAAAAATGCATTTTCCCTTCCGAATGCTATAAAGGGCACAAAACCAAGGCTTCATCACAAACAGGATTCCACCAAATCCATTCAAAAGCGACGTTTCCATCTATTTTTAATAAGCAGCCAATGAGAAGAACACGGATTTAGGCACAGGAGCACCTCACAGCGTTTCCAATACCAGTCCCGCATGGCAACGCGGAGCTTAAATGAGCACAAGGTGCCACGTAGGCCATACTCCGAGTCTGTGCTGCTGAGCAAAGCGAGGCAACTCACAACCTGTTTAAAAAACCCCGATGGAGTGATTTTGCCCTGAATAATACTTCTTCCTGACTAATGCCCTGGTCAGGCACCAGCAGAAATCTGTGTGTTTAATCCCGGGCTGTGTCACAGGAGGAGTGTGGCCGGCAGGCTGAAGGGAGCATTCTGCCCCTCTGGTCCGTTCCCCTGAGACCCCCATCTGCAGTGCTGCCTCCAGCTCTGGGGTCAACATAAGGAGGACATGGAGCTGTTGGAATGGGGCCAGAGGAGGCTACGGAGATGATCCCAGGGCTGGAGCCCCTCTCCTGTGAAGCCAGGCTGGGAGAGTCGGGCTGGCTCAGCCTGGAGAAGAGAAGGCTCAAGGAGATCTTACAGCACCTTCCAGTCCCTGAAGGGGCTACAAGGAAGCTGGGGAGGAACTTGTTAGAAGGGCTGGGAGTGACAGGACGAGGGGGGGTGGGTTTAAATTGGAAGGGGGAGATTTAGATTGGATATTAGGAAGAAATTCTTCACTCCGAGGGTGGTGAGGCCCTGACACAGGCTGCCCAGGGAGGCACCTGGAGGTGTTCAAGGCCAGGTTGGATGGGCCTTGAGCAGCCTGGGCTGGGGAGAGGTGTCCCTGCCCATGGCAGGGGTGGGACTGGATGGACTTTGAGGTCCCTCCCCACACAAACCAGTCTGGGACTCCACGATTCCTCAGCACACACCAAGCCCTCTACTGCCAGACTGAGTTTCCCAGGAAATGACTAAACTTCAGCAAGGGTAACAACCCTGTGATTCAGTGCTTATTCAGGAGGTATATCATCACCTTCCTTAAGGTAGAAACCAAATTATTAGAACAGCGAGTGCTGATAACCTACTCCTAGGAGTCATCCGTCCAGCCCAACTACAAGGAGTTACACACACTCTCTGCCTACTTGAAACACCACACACTTTCTCCACAAGGTGAGCCAGCGCTGATTTCTTCTCAATGTTCTCACACAATAAACCCAATGGCATTTTTGCAGCTTTTCATTCACCAGCTAATGCAGCCAAGCAAAACACATCAGAATATCGCTACAATGGATTTGCCTGCGATCAGATGAAGACAGAAACCAGGATGAGTTTTAACGCTGTGCCTGATTTCCTATCGCCCGCCCTGTCGTGGCTCTCAGGTGCCAACAGTTAATGCATCTCTCGAAACAGGCTTCCATTTTTCAAACATAAGCCAGTACTCCGTGCTGGCAACCCTCCTCCAAACCCAGCTTCTCACACAAAGCCTTCAGGTACAGAAATACAACCCTGACCAGGCTTGAAACACGGCGTTACCAGAGCACTAACCTACCCGGCACGGCACACCGCACAGCAGCACAGTAATCACACGTTTCCAGATGGGAAAATGCTATTTCACATCACACAGCGATGGGCTCAATGGTTACGCATGGTAAAACAAAGAAATACATCTTGATGAAAGCACCAGTGCTCCAAAGATCGCTCCCCAAACAAAAGGCAATTTAAAAGAGTGTAAATCATATGAATGATTTTATTTATTTATTTATTTCAAGAGGTGACATCTAGTGTGACACATCTTCCCTTGTGCATCCTACCCTGGCTTTCCTAGAGGTAACACCAAGTGGGTATCCATAAGGACATCACTCCCATTTCACAGAAACAAGCAGCAGAGAGGGAGCGAAATACATCGTTTTTCCCAAAGTGCTGCAACCTGACACGCAAACCACAGTCATTTTACAGCATTAGCAGCTCTAGGATAGTTACTATTAAACATTATTAGTCACCATAGTAGGGTTCCGCTACTTAAAAGTGAAAGCAATACAATTATTAATCTCTTACCCAGCCTGAAATTAGTGCACAATGCCAGTAATTTGAACTTGCAGAAACTCCCACCAAATTCCAGAGCATTCCCCAGAAAAAGACAGGCTAAAAACTGCTCTTGGGTTTCGTATTCATCTCCAGTCTGACTAGTGGGAACCAAAGTGCTTTGTTAACTAACCTTAAACCCACTCTGCATGCAGGAAATCACCCCACTTCTACCCAAAACACAGCCCTACATGACCAGAGATGGGCTCGAATTGACAGGGACTGCCCCATGGGGCATCCAAGGCCCATGGGCTCCACACAGCCTCCTCCACACAGAGCCCAAGCCATCTTTTCCGAGGAGTACCACTCATTCAAGTGTTTTACGAGCTGGGGAAACCAGATTTAAATTGAAAGGGCAGAAGAAACAAACCAAACGCCTTGTACAGCGTGGCACAAGCAGCAGATTTCAGGCCCCCAAGCTCAGCATGGGCTGTGTTGAGCTCTCAGTTCTGTTTACATCAGCAGCCGTGGCTTCTTGAGGAATTCCACTGCTAAGGAAACCATGCTGGCACGTCACCAGCCAGCCAAAGAAAAGCCATTCTTCTGTCAGCTGCAATGCTCTGTACAAGAACGATCGCACAAGGAAAGGCTTCCGTCCAGGGCGCGTACGGAGCCGATGTCTGCTCCAGAAGCACTTCGTTCAGAGGCCAGAGAGCAGGATGCAGCAAGATCCTTCTTCAGAGGAAAGCCTTTGAGCTGCGTGGAGGATCAAAATAACGGGCAACATGTGCTACAGCACGAAAACCTGGGAGCATCCCAGCCACACACTGTAAACTCACCACAAAGGTATGGAAAGCACCTCTTCCAGTACNTCTTCACAGAAAACAACATTCAATTTTCTGGCACAAAGTGGCCTTTTAAGTAGAAAAGTCCACACCGTTATCATAAAGAGAAGAAACAGCCCATCCCCTTTCACTGGCCTTGTTACACAGGGTATGGGAACACTGCACAGGTATTTCTGTTGTTCCAAAACAGCGAGAGCCTCACACATGTATTTTGCTGACTGTGTTTCCCCATTGATTGTTTCCATCTCCAAACACCAATGCCAGATTTTGGGAGGCTCTGACTGGGAGCTGGTCACAGCTGAAAAGCATCGAGTCCTGCTCGAAGTTGGCGAGCACAATGCAGAGCAACTCAGAGCCTGTGCAGCTGCAGGGTCAGAGGGAAAACTCCATCGGTCTCTAAGGCGGTTCCAAATGTTCTTCAGGACAATCCTCTCCTGTGATGAAAGGCAATCTACCTGTGCCGGATCCACCCTCACCCACACCGTGCGCTCTTCACCTCAAAGTGCCTTGAATTTGGAAGGGAAGGAACTTCATTTCTTATACCAAGCAGAAAAACTCCCTGTGTATTTGTGCTAATGCCCCCAAGATCAAATTAATCAGCAAAATGGGTCACAATTATGAAATACCATGTACATAAACTTCTAAAGATGTAACAGCAGAGTAAATAATCTCACTCCGACCCTAAGGAAGTGCAAGTGAAACGCTTCCGTGTCGCTAAACACCCGTGCTGGCACCAGAGCTGTGAACAGAAGGATGGCTGTCACGGCAAAATCACTTCCAGATCCAGAGGCTGAGCATCATCAGTGCCTCGCTCCGTGCTGGGGATGAGCACAGGATGTGGCAGAAACCCGCTGACCCCCCCACCACACAGCTGCCTGCATCCGTGGTTTTCACCGGGGAGCGACAACACAGGCTGGATTTCAGGGGGAAGAAAAAGCGTTACTTGGATGTGATGTGGTATTTGCTGGGCTGGAGCCTGGCTGGAGAAAAGGAAAAATTGCTGGATCTACTTTATGGTTAAGCTTATGGC
The DNA here is from genome assembly GCA_013400835.1 of Zapornia atra. Taxonomy (NCBI): domain Eukaryota; kingdom Metazoa; phylum Chordata; class Aves; order Gruiformes; family Rallidae; genus Zapornia; species Zapornia atra. Next base: position 54,099 of record VZTU01016314.1, read on the forward strand.
AAAGTTACTTACAAAACAGGATGAGCCTCTTAAAAGTATTGCAGTCATAAATCAAAATAAATAAAAACCACTTTCCATATTGTAAGTTAATCAGAACGCTCTCTCTGGTTGTCCTCACATACACTACCAGAGGGAAGAAAGCCTGACAAATCTGCTAAAAGCTTTAAAAAGCCTAAATTAAATATTAATATTCTGAAAACGATGAAGCCAGCACAAAAACACAAGTCGCCTTCACCGCTCCGGTTCTGCATAGCCCAGAGCTAGAGATGAAAGATTTCTCACGAACAGGGATGCCTGGATGGAATTATGAATAAAACAGGAAAAAACCCCAAGTTTTAGCTGTACAGGTTGGGATCTGCCAACTGCCTGAAAAAGCAACGACCAGCAAAACGAGTTCAGAGTAAACCAGTAACAAGAGTTAATTGTTGTAATGAAAAGCCAAGGGAGAGGTTATCAGCGCTGCCTCAGACAGACACTTCTGTCCAGCATGAGAAAAACTTGTGTTGAAGATAAAGGCGGAATCGCGCCCTTCAGAGTCCAACTTCTGATGCTCACTGAGAACATTTACCTCCCAGCTGGGTACGTGGGGATCCCCCAGCCCCCCTGCCCAAGAATTTGAACTCCCTGGTTCTCGCAGGTAAAACAACCCTGAAGTGCTAATTTCTGCCTAGGCACAGGCAGAGCAAAAGCTAAGGAATACACAACTGAAGTGTCCAGCAAGAAAACCAACAACCCAGAAAGGGACACAGAGGTGACCGATTCTCCATCACGCCTCTTGAAAAACACACTATGGGAGCCACAGACGAATGCAGGTGCACAGGGCACCTGCAGATGTTTGCCAAAGCTGCTGCTTCAGCTCCATGGTGTGACCTTGGCAAAGTGTCCCTGCTGTTCATGGCCTAATTCCACCTCTGATTTGGACGGCAAAGGAAGCAGGGATTCTCTAGGGCTCTAACTTGGGAACTTCAGGAGTCCAGACTCCTGTAAAACCTGGAAATCCAACATGGCACCACAGTCAACCCACGTGAAGATCACCCTAATTGTAGTCCTGCTCCACTGGCTCACAACCCATTCCAGTAGCCATGCTCCAGCATGACTCATTACCTCTCTCCGGTCTATTCAGCATCATTCGAGATAGGAGCTCGCTTCCTCCTTAGCCACACAATCTCACAGGAATCATGAAGTCACAGACCAGTCTGGGTTGGGAGGGACCCCAAGGGTCAGAGAGCTCCAAACCCCTGCCACAGGCAGGGCCACCAACCTCCAGGCCTGGAGCTACACAAGGTTGCCCAGGGCCCCAGCCAACCTGGCTTTGAACACCCCCAGGGATGGATGGGGCACCCACCCCAATCTGGGCAGCCTGTTCCAGCCCCTCACCATTCTCTCTGCAAAGAACTTCCCCCCAATCTCTCATCTAACCCTTCCCTCCTCCAGCTTCACTCCATCCCCCTTGTCCTGCCAGTCTCTGCCCTTTAACAAGCTGATTCCCCTCCTGTTTCTCTGCGCCCTTCAGGGACTGGCAGGCTGCAATGAGGTCCCCTCGCAGCCTTCTCTTCTCCAGGCTGAACCAGCCCAGCTCCCTCAGCCTCCCTCCATAGGGGAGCTGCTCCAGCCCTCTGAGCATCTCCGTGGCTCCTCTGACCCCTCTCCAAAAGCCCCACATGTTTCCTGTGCCGGGGAGGCCCAGCTCTGGCCGCAGGACTACGGATATGGGATCCTCCAGCACAGCACCTGCTGAGCCCTACAGCTGGACCACCGAGCCCTGCAGCCCGACCACCGAGCCCCACGTTCCCTCACACTTGGGTATTTCTGCTCTGAGATGACAACATAAAGGACACATATATCAACCATCTGTTACTATGCCTAATGGAGCCGTAATCGCCAGATACCAACCGTTCCAGAGAGCACTAAAATGTTTACAAAGCCAGTGTGTCGGTGTAATAATATGAACAGAAAGATGCTGGACCCTTGTTTGATAAATATTACTGCACAGCAGGCTTGGCTTTCAGCTGCAGGCATAATGGGCGCTTTACAGCGGCCGGAGGCACCGCAGACAGCGCTGCACGATTTAGGGGGTGCGGGGAGCGGGAGGGCTAAGGATGTGTTGACAACAGTAATTTAAGATATTCTGCCAAGAAAGAGGAACTAAAGAATTAAAAGTCCAAATAGAAAGCTTGCAATTAAGGAAGAAGCTCCGGACACGGAGGGTTGCAGACAACAGACATCAGTTTTTCACGTAAGTTAAGTTCGTGCCGTGCTACGTAACCGTCCCTTAAGAGACAGGACATTTGGGAAGCAAAGGAGCCTCTTCTCTGCAATATCCCTTGTACAACAGAATCATTTCTTCTTGGGCACCGGGTGTCCCAGAAGAGGAACACAGCATGCACAAAATCGAGTCCTTGGGGTATCCCAGCTTAGATCCTCCTCCCAAACACAATGCTGACCTGTCTTCCTCAGTGACAGCCAGCCTGGAGCACCCATAAAACCCACCTTGCCAGCTGTAGCACCTCAGGCTCTACTCAAATTCCGAGGGATGTTCCCTTTTGGCCCCAGCTAACTCTGCTGGGGGAAGGTGTAACGAAAATTTCTGCACCGCTGCGAAAACAACGCAGAGAAACCACAAACACAGGATGTGCTCACAGCCACCTCTTCCATCACACTTCTCCAAAGCACGATACCTGTGTATCAACCATGCCATGCACTGAGGGCACTGAATATTTCATGTTAAAAGCTCTAAAAAGGGAAAAGCCAACCCCTGGCCCAGAAACACAGCCTGCTGAAGTTTTGCTACTTGAGATCTTCTCTTTTTTTATGTTCCAGCACACCCAGCAAGCTGAGAACGGGGAATTCATCACATGGAGAAACCAGCCATCAGAGGCAGACACCCCTCAGGAGCCTGACCACCGAAGCCATCTCCTTCCCTGTGATGGGAGTGAAGTCACACACGGGCTGTGAGCAGCTCACCCAGGGACTGGCTCTGCAAGCGTTCTCCTGCAGAAGATGCTTTCCCCAGGTTTAGTTTCACAGCTGGGTTAAGTGCTGCACCGACAGACCCAGGGGATGAAAATCCCAAGAATTAAGCACAAGATCTTCACGTTCAAACACAACAACCAGGGCCTGGAGAGCTAATGTAGACTGATGTGCGATGGTTTCCATGCGGCTGCCTTCAGCTGCTTTACACGGGAGGCCAAGCAAGCCCCCGGGGCTGGGCCAGCGCCTCAACGGGCACAGCTTTCCTTCAGTCTCTAACAAAGGCTTTAAGGAATTGGCAAGCTGCCCTGGCCTAGCTGCCTTCTTCCTTTCCCTATGTGCCCCATCCACAGATAACACAGGGCAGCTCTGACTCCACACCCCGCACAATGAGAGGGAGAGGATATCACAGGAAACCCAAGTCAGCTTTTCCCTCCATGAGGTAACTCCCTGGAACAACCAGCACAGCCTCCCTCATCCTAACCCTGCTTAACACTTCCACAGCAAAGGATGCCTTCAAAGCCCTGTTAACTGGTTCAGTGAGTTAAGGAGAGAGGTGCCGGCTGCAATCGCTTGGGGCAGAACGCGCTGAGGGAGCAGAAATCCACCTTTCAACTAGGAACCCCTGCAACAGCTTCAAACGATCCCTTTCAAAGGTGCAAACAGCCCCAACTGCCAGCTAGCTCCAACAGGGCAGGAACTCTTGGAGACTTTGTCACGTTTCACCCACGGAAAACCTAAGCTGCTCTTAAATCGCTACTCCTGAGAGCAGAATTCCAGAAGAACACCAAAACACCCCAGCTCCAACATCTCCAGGTCTCTCCACTTCACCAGGCCCTTTCGTTTTTCCTTCCTCAGAGTATTCTGCAGGCACACCCTCGATGACAGTCCCAAGGACCACATTTCATAGGTCAGTACAGAGCCCAGCACAAAAGAACAATGCAAAGCAAACGGTTCCTGTTTGGATGGGAACAGAAAACCCCAAACCTTCACCTCTGTTAACAAGCCCGGGACTTAGCGATAGCCACACAGAACAGCCTGGACTTTGGGCCCCCTTCCCGGGAGCTGCCGCTACATTACAATCAGGGGAGGGAAGGAGAAGCTTTTTTAAAGGCCTACTGCAAAGAAAGGAGAGAGATTTGCCTTGAAAGCCTTCCAAGGCCACACCAAGGCTTTTTATATAAATTTTCTGGGTTTGGGGAAACAGGAGAGCAAATTTCTCCAGCACAGGATCCACGTCTCTGGTTGGAATTCCTAAACCAGCCTTTGGAAGTATTTAATGGCAACCAGCCCTACGCACTTTTAACAGGCCGCAATGTTAAAACAGGACTTAACAAGTAAAGTGTATCAAACCCGGGAATAACCAAACAGAGCAGCGATGTTTGCTCAAGGTTTCTAGGTGTGGCTGCAGCCAAGGAATAATAGGATTATTTATATCTGACTCATTTGCTTTGTCTTCATCCCGGATTCTCCCTGTTTGGGATTCAATTATTGACTTTTTTATCCTGCCCCACCGGGCCCTTATTTCCAAGAAGGGCTTGAGACTCTAAGGCAGAGAGGAGAAATTCCCCAAATACAGCTGGGGTCTGTCAACGTGATGAAGCAAAACTTCCTATTGCCATCCCAGCTTAACTACCTGAGTGGGTAAGAACATGTGAAGATCCCAGCACGCTGTACAGAGAACCATTTACCAGCTGTCGGGCTGCATATTTCAAAGTCTTCTCCTTCATAAGGGGTGAAGGACCCTCATCCATGGAGCAGAGGGCTGAGCCCCGGCCCTGCTGCCGCTGCTCTGTGCCACCGAGCATTCAGCTCTGTGCATCCCGGCTTCCTGCCCGCCAACTGAAAATAACAATACTTCCCCCTTGTCACCGAGGCAGCTTCCAATCCAAACTGCTAAGAATGGAGGTTTTCATTCCAGTTACAATAAGAATTGTTCTTTTTTTGTTCTTTCCCCACAAGGGATCACTTAAAGTTTCTGCCCTAAGAATAAACACAGGTCTCAGCCTCAAAAAAGCCTTTACAAGAGCACTTTCCTATTCCGAGATCTATTTTTGCTGACATGAGCCAGGCTTCAGTCTCACACCGCTGTGGGTTGGTTGCTTTTTCAGGATTCCCACAAAACCTTAGAAGAGCTGTATGGAAGTGACCTGCCAACTCAGTCACCTCCAAGTGCCTTCACTGCCAGTGAAGTGAACCCTTTAGTTTTGGGTTTGGGAGCTGGGGGTGTTCAGCCTGGAGAAGAGGAGGCTGAGGGGAGACCTCACCACCTACACTGCCCTGCCAGGAGGGTGCAGAGAGGTGGGCGAAGGTCTCTTCAGCCAGGGGACAGGAGATGGAACGAGGGGAAATGGCCTCAAGCTGCACCAGGGCAGGGTCAGCTCAGATGTGAGGGAAAAGTTCTTCCCTGGCAGAGTTGTGGGGCTGTGGCACAGGCTGCCCAGGGAGGGGGCTGAGTCACCCCCCCTGGGTGTGTTTAACGGGCAGGGAGATGAGGTGCTGAGGGATATGGTTTAGCACAGGACAGGAATGGTTGGACTCGGTGATCTTAAAGGGCTTTTCCAATCTTGGGATTCTGAGATTCTGTAAGTAAAGTGCTGAGAGATGAGAGCATCCCAAGCCAACACCGCTGCCAAAGGCTCCCTTATGAAACCAGGACTAGTTCTTCAGGACAAACCGTAGAAACACACAACACACACACACTCCTCCGCTCGAGAAGGAAGGAGTCAGCTGAAGCCAAGTTTTCAGCAACCCCCTTTTCCTTTCACCCCTGAGCAGCAGCACTGGAAGCCCCATGTTCATCCCACCAAACACCGTCAGCACCTTGCTAGAACCACCCCATGGGACACACACAGATCCTTTTTAATGCCAGAAATGGAACGCTTTTAAGAGGCATTTTCTGCCTATATTCAATTAAGGGAAGGGGAGGAAAAAGGCAGCAGAGTTTTAGAAGCTGCAGACCTGTTTATTCCTCCACCAGCACCACTGAGGATGAAGGAGCTTTTTATCTCGTGCTCGCATCACCTGACTCGGCTCTCCCAGCGCAGGGTGAATAATCACAGCCTGGAATTTGCCATGTCACTTCCCAGCTCCTGGGAGGAACTCGCCTCCTCCTTGCCACGGTGACGATGCACAACCCAGCAGAAGTATCAGCTGCCAACTACGCACCGCGCCGGCTGGCCGGAAAGGCGAAGAGGGGCCACGTACAACTGCTTCCACGGAGATGTGTGTGATGGTGATGAGTGCCGGGTCTTCCCTCAGCACTGGGGAGCTCTACCAGCATCCATCAGAGGACGGGATAAGGCAGAACTTCCTCCAGCAAGTCACCTACACTGATCTCGGAGAAGACTTATTACCAACTGGTATTAGAGGAGCATCAATACTGCTGCTCCTAAATCAGCTGTCTTACTGCAGAGCGGGCCGAAGCCTGGAAGCACATGCACCAACTCCTCTTCCCAACTCACCCTGCATCTCCAGGAACAGGACAGTTTAGTTCTCCAAGTGCTGGAGGACTACGGTGCAGGAACAGCCTCTCTGCTGTGAGCCAAAGGCAGGCAAAACATCCCGGGCAATTCTCTTCCAGCACAGCGCTTCAGACCGGCCCCGACCCCAGAGGCAAGATGGGCCTGCTCTACCCACTAAGTGAAGCGGCTCCCACGGCTACGGCCATCCTAAATGGAATGCATTATTCCTGCATTAAAACATATGTTTTTCAAGGCAGCTAGCCATCCGGCTGCTCCGAGAGAGATTACCCAAGACCTAATTTTATCAGGCAGGGATACAATCCTCCCGGTTGTTTTTGCTCCCTAGGGACAAGGAGCTGGTGAAATCAGGTTGCCTGACTGCTGGGGAACAATTCCGAGAGGCTCAGTTGCTGCTCAGTGAGGCAGCAGCTCACAGCCTGGGCTCCCAGCAGACACTGACACATGCCCCCTGGGCTCCGTGGGCTGTCACCCCACGGAATTCAAAGGCCAGAAGAGATCTCATTTTATCAGCAATTCTCAAGTCAACAAGAATCAGAAGTTTCTGTTGGGAGAGAAGTGCTGAAGCTTTAAGCAAACTTCTTCCCTCCCCTTTTTTCCCCTAAATCAGCTGAAGTTACACTAATTAAGGTGCTCACTCATAGAAGCAGCCAAGGGAAGTTAAGTCACTGTTACGTCAACTATCTGTGGTAGAAGTGGAACCTCTGTGGTCTGTACGTGTTCTAAGCAGAGCTGCAGGAACTCAGCTTTGAAGTTTGAAAAGAAAGTGCAAGCTCATAGAAATAGGCGAGTCTCATCTGGCTATTTTTTATATATATACTTTGAGTAACAAGACCCAACACTGGCAAACATTATCCAGAATGAAAAACACAGGTGTGAGGATCTTCCCAGGGCTTTTCATCAAAAAGGGAATGGGAAAATTCACGTAGCAGATGGAACGCTGCTGCCTGCAGAGCATCCGCTGGCTGTAAATCTCTGTTTCCTCACACACGCTGCAAATTTAAGAGGCTTCCATTCCAGTCAATAGAATGGGACATCCTGGCCCGATGGCTCTTCCCTGGTTTTAAAAATACTCCAAGAAAAATTCTGGATTGGATCAACCTCAACAGAGGAACGCTTCGATCCCTCTCTACTAGGCCAGGTCCCCGAAGCAGCTGAGCCACTCGCTGAGCGGGTCAGGAAATGCTTTTTATAACCACGAGACACGCAGCAGCTCAAAGCAAAACGGCTGAAGGAACGATCTGAAACTCATCAAAACAGGATACTACCCGCTGCTGCTCCCACCTCGGGCACTCCTCGCCAGGAGGTCACTCTCTGGCTTCAGAAACTCGCCACTGAATAAACACGATAAATCCAGGGAACAGAAAGCTTCACGGCAGAACACTGACCAGACAGAGGGGATCAGGAAGGAGCCCATCAGCCTTTCTATGGCATTGCCAAGGCACCAGAAACACAAGGTGTCCCTGGCACACAGGTTTCCCTGCGGAGCTCTAAGCACTGCCGGGTGTGAGGGAGCAGCCATGGGCTCCACGCAGCTCGGCTCCCGACCGTCGCGGTTACAGCTGAATATTTCATGCTGCTGAACTGAAAATAGAAAACTGAGGATCGGTTATCTGGGACGCCACGAAGACCGAACAAGGCTCCAGCGCAGACCTGTCGGGGTAACAGGCCTGATCCACGTCCCCAGCCCAAGCATCCAGCTGAAGCTGCAAATATTACCAGACTCCAAGTAAATGGCAAACTGGGAATCGTTGCTCCCAGATGTCCCCTCCACCCAGCTGAAGAAAACTGGTTCTAACTCTAGGAGGGCTTCAGAGGAGCATCAGGGAGGAGGTGGAGGACTCTTAAAAGCCTCTAATTTCCTCCTCTCCCCAAGGCAAAGGGTCAGAGCTGCAGCTTTTAGAAACAGCCCCAAACTTGCTCCTCGCTCCCTAAATACCAAAGGGAAAGCAGAGATGCACAGACACAGACCACAGGATGGTCAGGGTCAGTGAGGAACTCATTGTGTGCGGAACTCCCTGTGCTCCAACCTCAGGCCATCGCCCCTTGTCCTGTCCCCACAGACATTGAGAAGAGGCTGGCCATGCCCCCCTGTGTCCCACCCTTCAGATATTAATAACCATTGATCAGATCCCCTTTCAGACTTCTCAAGGCTGAACAGTGTGGGGTAATTCAGCTACAGTTTAGCTCCTGCTTTAATATTTTATGACTGTCTGCAAGGCTTCTAACCCCACATTCTAAGGTGAAACTGGGAGGTCTGTGGAGGTCAGCATACTGGTAGTGAGATTTCATGACCACAAACCCTAAGGACTCAGCTGCTGTCCCGTAGAAGACCCTCACCGACTTCGACAGGCGCCCGGGCCAGCAAAAGTAGTGAAAACTGAAACACATCATTTTTGAAAGAACAGAAAAACACCGTAATTCCATAGGAAATCCTGAAGCCAAACAAAATAAAGGCTCTACCCGCTCTGCTTGAGTCACCATGTTTTCTCCCAGCGAGGTTCCAGCCCCCTTGGCTGGCCTTCGCATCCCGGGTTGCGGCCGTTCCGCTGATGCCACTTTTTCCGCACGCGCCGCATCCTCACTGTCCCTTCGGCTTCCGAAATCCTGACAGCAAAAGCTTCCTCTGCAGACAGAGCCTCGATTCTTGGGGCAGAGACTATCGGCTCTGTAAGGAACGAGCGGAGCGCAGGTGGGGTAATAACCACGGGACGGCCAAACGAATGTACGTCTAACGAGGAAAGGATCGGGAACCCGGCTCCTCCCGCACACCGAGCGAGAGCAGCGACACAATAACCCCATCACACAGCCCGGGCACGGGTGACATTACATTCCAAGGGCTGAGCTGCTAGATGGGTCTGGAATCTCTCCAGAGGAGGAGACTCCACACCCCCCTGGGCAGCCGGTCCCAGGGCTCCCTCACCCTCACTGGGAAGAAGTTCTTCCCCAGATTGGTGGGGAACTCCCTGTGCTCCAACAATCCCCTCTCAGGCTTCTCTTCTCCAGGCTGAACAGCCCCAGCTCACTCAGGTTTTCCTCACAGGGTTGCTTGAGGACCTCACCCCACGTGCAGAAGCATTGAAGGGCTTCACACGAACGTTTCCAGCAGAATATGGGACGAATCGAGCCATTCGCCTTGTTCCATGACCTCATCTGTGCACACCACAAGCGCTTTAGGAAGCAGCATCACACAGAGTCACCTTCAGGCGCAGCTGCAGCTCAACCCCCAAGGCCTCAAACTGAGCCAGGAGCTCACCGAGCCGCCAAAGCCAGGGTAAAAGTCATCTTTAAAGCAAACATCCCCGGCGCTTTTACTACGTACAGCAGATGCAAATGCAGAGAGAGCCCTTCCCATCATCAGCGATGCAGAACGTGGGTGTTACTGGCAGATGAAGCACGAGGAAGAAGAAAAAAACCCACCCCCAAAAGTGAGAAAAAGAGGGAAAAACATGATTAAGGAGTGGGCCCCGGGTTTCACACAGCTGAGACCCCATTCCCTCCCCACGCACAGCTTCTGCTACCCAGCATCGTCACTCAGAGGCATCGGCAGCGATCCCTCCCACGAGGGACCGAGGTGTCCCCGTGAAGCGTGTGGCACTTCACGCTGCGAGAAGACACCCGAGATCTTACCCACGTGGGGAAGCGAGCGAATGGGGCTCAAACCAACCCCTGAGGCCAGACGAAGACACAATAAAAGACTAAAACCCAACCAGAACACATCTTCTCTCCATCAATTAACAACTGGCTGTTTCCTGAACCCTCTGTGTGATGTCTTATCCGTGTCCAGGAACGGGACTACTGTGACCTCCGTGAGGAGTCACCAGGCAGAGGTGTGATCAGTCCTGTTGCTCTGTCCACAGATTGCTCCTGAAGAAAGTCTCCCAGCTCCTGGCTGCAAACCACCACTTCTACTTAAGGCATACATCAAAGTAATCCCACTCCGCTCTGCGCCCTACTCACTGACACGGCACCTTCCATGAGATTGGGGTGCTTTACTCCCCCCGTATTGTGCTAAATTCTCCACGCTGTGGTGGGCGATGCTGGTGCAGCCCCACACAAACCTCTTTACCTGTTTCCCAGCCTCCTGCCCCCAAAGCCTCCTCCCAATGCCACGCGTTGTGGCTCACTTCCCAGGGGTAAGACCAGATGCCAGGATGGAGCAATTCCCCCCATCCCACCCCATCCCATCCCATCCCATCCCATCTGTGCCATCAGGGACCCCAGGCTCCGTGCGCAGACTCCCTGCCTGTGCAGCTCCTTCTCCTCCTCCGAAAGCGAGGTGCTCTCACCCACAACACCCGACGGAAACATTTACACAGCGAACAGCCAAGCCCGGGCACGAGGCAGCAACGAGGGGGCGGGTGGAACAAAAAGCAACGCATCAAGTGCTCTTATCGGAGCCACAACCCTCCAGTGACACACGGAGCGCTGCTGCCGTGTTCAATAAAACACCTCTGTTCGGCATTGTTTACCAGAACCGGCCCACAGCTCCGTTCAGCTGAACACCGCACACACATACGCCTTGAAATCTTTAAGCTTAAGCCTCAAACCAGGGCGTATCTTTCAATGACACAATGACATTACCTCACTGACTCAACTCGGCTCCTTTACAGGTCAGACCTCAGTTATCTCGGCCACAAGACACCGCGAAATACGTCTGCAGGAGCTGGGGGACGCGGCCACGCGAAGCTCTTTGCATTCATGGGGTGGGTTTGGGGTTTTTTTTTAAACAGGAAAAGTGATTTTTCCCTAAAAAACAGGAAGCACAAACAGATCCATCACACACACATTAAGAAGTCGGAGTTAGATCTGCAGAGGGGCGGTGAATTTGATGTACAGAGGCTTGCTTACATAACACAGCAAACTTCTCTCTGCAGCGCTGAAGTTTAAGCTACCTGAGCAGCTTGTTAAAGATTAGCACGACGGCACAGCCAGCCGGGCTCACACAGGGATTGCCTGTATCCCTTTTTGTGGAGCTCACAGCGCTGTATGTTGTGGGGTCAAACTCCAGCAGGGGGGGGGGTCCAGTATCGCTAGAAACGAGTTTCGTAGGACAAAAGCCAACGCTTAAAGCACCCAGAAAACTCTGCTAAAAAAACCCCAGTAAGTTCACATTATGTTTTGAGCAATGTCAATGTTGTCTGACTCTTTTGTTAACACGGAGGAACCCAAACCGAGTGCCTGACAGCATCAGCACTGGGACAGGCTGCCCAGGGGGTGTGGAGTCTCCTCTGGACAGATTCCAGCCCCGTCTGGATGCTGACCTGTGTGCCCTGTCCTAGGGACCCTGCTCTGGCAGGGGGTTGGACTCGATGGGCTCTGGGGGTCCCTCCTGTCCCCTACAATCCTGTGAGCCTGTGAGTTATGGCTTTGGTTAAACGCTCACACGAGGGGTACCCGAGAAGAGCATCTGACAGGGAGAAAACCCACCCAGCGTAACTGGCCGATATTAGAAAGTTTGACCCAAGTGGCGTTGAGAAAGAGCCCGGAGGGGCTGAGGGCGGGTGGATTTTCCTCCTCTTCCATCAGGGGACGGTTCTGCCGCATCAGCCAACCGGGCAAAGCGGCCGAGCGAAGGAAACCTGCTCCCAGCCCGCGAGGTCTCCCCGGGCTCAGCACCGAGGGGCTGCGACCCCGCCGAGCCGCCGCCGAACCGGAGCTACCGGCTCCGCAGCCCCTCGGGTCGGTCCGTCCCTCCCCCGGCGGCGGTCTGGGCGTTCGGAGACAAAGACGGAGCCGAGCGGGGCAGGAAACACGGAGCGGAACAAAGCGAGAAACACCCCGCAACCCCGAGAGAAGGGGAAGGGGCCGGGGCGCGCTCCGCCCGGCCCGCACCGGGAAGCGCACGGGGCCCGG
>VZTU01016314.1:68180-87622 GCA_013400835.1 Zapornia atra
TGGCGAGTTTTACACAGTTGAAGTAGCCTATGTGCACACCAGATACTCCACCCAGGGCGAAGAGTCCGCAGGTAACGGTACAAACAGTGGATGTTCCCGAGACATTAATTAAGCCGATAGTAACAAAGTAGTAAGGCCATAGCTGTTGAACGACAGTGAAGCAGCGATCAAGTCACTTATTTGCTACTGGGCTGCCACAGTATCGTCTCTCCCGGTTACTTGGGGGTTTGGGGTGGGGGGTTCCTAATGTTTTTTTAAACCTACCGCTACAACTGCAGCCCGGGGCTGTGCCAGGCTAACTCCTGAAAGACAAACACCCCAACCCCCCCAAAAAAAGACAGCAGGAATGTAAGATACCATGAAACTACCTTAAGTTTGGAAATTAAACACACACACCCGTGACTTCTCGCACTTTGTTCCATCGCATGCAAATAACAAGTTTTCTTTCCACTCCCCAGCAGAGGTACAGGAGCAGCCCCAACCTTTTCCACATGGGGTAATTTGGGAAAGAAGTTGGCTGGGGAAGTGGTACTGCTGCAGCTCTGAAACCAAGTCACAGCTCCTAAAGCCCAAAGCTACGGGCACCACGGGGAAAAGAAGCTGCATCCACGTCCCACATCGAGGGAGCTCCCAAGGAGGAGGAACCATGGAGAAGCGTTATCCCGTCACTGCAACCACCTGCCAGGTAAGGGCTGACAGCATCCCCCCTTGTCTCAAGCAAGACCTGCCAGGAGTCAAACCTGCCTCCCAACCATCCGCCACATCCATGCCAGGGATGGATGGATGGAGGGATGGAAGGGACACGTTTGCAATGCAATGCAAAGTGCCACGGGAGAACTCGCACGACACCAGCTCTGGTTTTCATCCCAGCTTTGTGTGCAACTCTTATTTCCCACACACACACATGCAAAAGAATAGAAAGGAAAAGGAAAAAACCCAACACGACCCCACCCCCAGGAACCAGAGTTATAACCAGCAGCAGGGCAGAGTGGCGACGGGAAGCGCTGGCGGTCAGTCCTCGCCCACGGGTGTTAAATAATCAATCACCAGCACCCTGATCCCACAGGAGCTGGAACGGGCTGGGAAAAGCCTCGGACTGACTTGGCACACACTGCATGAGCCACAGCCTGGCACTGGAGGAGGAGCCAGGACACGGGCAGCAGCCTCGCCACCCTCCAGCTTTCCCCGATCACCTTACGGGGAAAAGCTGAGCCACGCTTCTGGGTTGGTTTGGGGGTTGTTCCCCCCCTGTCTAATAACAGAATAAATCCCATTTCACAGTTCAGGCAGCTTCAGCTACGAGGTTGTTACTCCACGCACCACAGCAGCGGGCACCTGCACGCTGCCTTCACCACGGGGGTGAGATCAGCACCTGCTCTTCCCAAACAATCCTCCCCCGAACCGCAGCCGTCACCATCCCGACACTTCCTCAACTCCACGACAGCACACGTCCACCCTCAATACCCGTGAGCATCACACAGCTACGGGGGTTATTTCCCAGCCTGACTGCAGTCATTGTCAATAGCCTTTAAAATGATTCAAAATTACCTTGGAACTCATCACATTTCGGAACCTGAACACTTTTTTAAGTGTTCCAACTTCTCCAGCCCTCCAACAGCTGTGGCGTTATCCAAAGAAACAGAGAAGGGTTCCATAAGCATCCCTAAACTGTGTGTGTGATCGACAACTCCTCTACTAAATTAAAAAAAACCCCACCACCTCCCAAACCCAGTACAGGTAGTTCAAAAGTGAATAATGATTTTGGTTTGGTTTTGGTTTGTTTTTCTTTTATATATATATATATATATATTTATGTATATATCGAACATGCGTAGAAATGAACAGTTAACTGCATAAATACATTATATCGTGTTATGAATCAAATCAAAGCAATCGCCAAGCTGAATAATAAGTTAGAGAAATGACAACTCTGGCTTTATATATATATTTATAAAAATAGATATGAGTGTTCTCGAAGCAGTCGATAAGAGAATGCCTACCGAGTCAGAAGTCGCCAAGGGTTATCTGGCTGAGAAATCAGAAGATGAAAGGTTTTCACAGTTATTTTAACTGCCACTTACATTCATTCTAATGGCAACACTAGCATATATTACTAAGATGTTTATGGTATATATCACAATTGAGTTTTCCAGTGTTCACAACTTACAACTTTAGATTTGTACACTTGCTATTGGCTAAAAAGAAAAACAGAAAGTAAGAGAAACAAACAAAAAAGGGAAGGTGTTAACTCCCAGCGCCGGAAGCGACTTCTCCCTAACACCTCACACAGGACTCTGCACCCTGGCGTGCTGATTTTGGCAGATGAACACACTGAATTGGCCGAGTTGGGTCACTACGTGTCAGCTGAACCACTCAGCAGCATCACTGTCAGTCAGGGTGCAGCTCATACAGCTCGGGGAGCTGCTGCCTCTCCAGCAAAGCTCAAGGGGCTCTGGCTACTCTTCGCCTTCAGTTCTGCCTTGAGCAGCTCAAGTCAGTGGCTCCAACATCAGCTACAGCCAGCAAGTCCCCAGGGGATGAAGCCCCATCTCACGTCCAGCACCCCATGTCCTGCTGCAGATCCCAGAGCCAGGTGAGCACAGGGAAAGCCCAGCCAGGCCTCGGATTCACCAGCCAGCGGTTCAGAGCCACCAGGCTAACGCCGGTGGGGTACGCAGAACCCCGCGCCCAGAGCTCCCCCAGCAAGGCAGAATTCCACATCCACAACAGGAATTCCAGGCTCTCTTTACTTGTGAAGCTAACATCAAGCACTGTGTGGCCCCCCATCAATCCTCACTGGGCCTGCTGCCGGAAAGCACACCGAGATCAACGCACCCAAGTCTGCAATGAAGATTAGAGAAAGCAACAAGCAAGAAAAGAAAGGGAAAAAAAATAAACCCCACAAACAACACACAACAAAACCCAACCTACGGAGTTGCCCTCCAAAGGAGGCGAGGAAAAAGGGCAAACCAAAGAAATCCTGACGTGTTCCCTTCGCCTCCTTCCAGCCGCACCTGGGAGACAAGCTCTCGCCGTCCACGTGCTCTGACCTACAGCCCAGCATGCTGAAGAGCTCCTCGTTTAAAAAGCTCGCTGAACGGATCGTTAGTCAGGTCAAGAGACTATACTTCAAGCTGGAAACACAAAGTTTACTACAGTAGTACATTCAGTTTTTATCATCAGTGACTAAGTCACGACAACAGTATCTGGCTGCACTCACCCCACTCACACGCCGGCCAAGCGCCTTGGCTGCAGCGCAAGGCCATCGATGGCAGACACATCATCATCCGACAAGCCAAATGTTAAATAGGTTAAAAAAAGTTCTAATTTTACAGAAATGCTCGTTGTTTTGTGGGTTTTTTTTTTTCAAAAATAATATTTCTCTTCTCCTTTTCCTCCTGCACCGAGGGACAGGTTCAATTCGTCAATTCACATTCTTTCACTTTGTCAAAACGCTACTTTCACAACCCCAAAACTGATTCCAAGCAGGAAACCCTCTGCAAATTAAAAACAAAAATACAAAAATTATAATCTCTATATTTATATTGATTGGAATCCTCCAGCATTTGTGTGAAATCACTTTCAGAGATGAATTTTGGGACCCTCCGCAACTTCTCCACGAGCCACGCTCCAGTTCCGTATTCCCCTTCATGAATTCTTCTTCCTCACAGTCTCCTTCGCTGCTTATTAGTCCACAGCTCAAATTAAATAGAGAATAATTGGCTGGACAAGTGTTACTTTGGTGACCGGGGTGGCACGTACTGCTCCTTGCCGATGCGCCGCGGTGCTCCCTGAGGCGATGATCTGCGTCCAAACTGGCGCCTCTGTTCCCTGATTTTCCCAGCCGCTCCCCTGGGAGGCCCGTTGCCTCGGAACCCGGAATAATCCTTCATTCGCCCTTCGCCCTTGTCGTGAGCCTTCTCCGGCGCCTTCTCCGGCGCCCCGTTCTCCTCGGGTTTGGCAGGGGGAACTATGTTGGTGCGATGCTCCCGAAGAGGCTGAACGGGAACGGGAGGAGGCTCCTTCGGGGGCTTCTGGCAAACCTCAGCATAGCTCAGCTTGCGTGGCTCCTTCAGGACCAAGGGAGAAGAGCCAGGTTTACATCCCAGACCACCCAACGCTCTTCCAGACTATCCCAGGCCCGACGTCACGGGCGCAACCACGCACCGCGAAGCGCTGCACCGCAGCCAGCTGTGCCCGGGGAGGCCCGAGCGCTGCTGCAACATGTCCAAGAGGAACCTCCTGTGTCCCCCCCCTTGCTCCCTGTGCCAGGCCTTACCTGCAGCAGCGAAGCAGGAGCTGTGCTCACACTAGCAGAAGGTGAAGTGGGATTTGTCCTTGGTGGCTTGGCAGCGCTGACAGGAGACACAGACACTGGTGGGGAACTGTGGACTGTAACTTCTTTCTGAACAGACGCTTCTTCTGGCTTGCTGTCTGGCTGAACCACGCTGTGAAAGCAAGAACAATCCCAGATTAAAACCTCCTCACACAGGAAACACCACCTGGGAAGGTGTTTTCTTTCTTTTGAGTCCCAACCACGGGTGTTGCAGAGCAGGGTGGAACACCTGGTACCACCATGAGTTATCTCCAGCCTCTGGAGAAGCTGCTCAACACAGACAGACAAGGCCAGGAGTTATTCCCACCTCGCCAGACACGAGCCAGAGCCCTTACTGAGCACGTGTGTTTGAAGACTCTCGAGTACCTTAACGCCACGGCTTCGGTCTGACTGGGGGAGCTCAGGCTTGTCGCGGGCTGTTGGGCAGGGCTGTGCATCTGCTCTTCCTGAGCGGGCGCCGGGCAGCTGGGCAGCTCTTTGCTTTCCTGGACAAAGAGTGCAGGTTGGAAAACCCAGACAGATCACAGCTGCACTTACACCACCCCCTGGGATATTCCCAAAGCGTGCTCGAGCCCCAATTACAGGAGTTCTGCTTCTTCTGGAGCATTGTAAACACAATCACGCTTCATACAGTCAAACCAAAGAGCAGATGAAACGAGAAGACAGGCTGCATCACCCTGATTATCAACAGTCCCACCAGCTCCAACAACAGACTCATCTGGAACAGCCCTTGCTCACACTACACACAAACTGCTGCTGCTTCAACACGCCTCGTTCGCCTCCTTTTTCCAGCACCCAACTTGCAGCAGCGTAATTAGAGAAGCTGCAGCTAAATACCCATGAAAAAGCCAAGGAAATCCAAGAACAGGAAGGCAGAGGATGCCCCGTTGCAGTAAAACACCAGGACGAGCTGGGGAAGCCATGCCCACGTGAACCTCATGAGCACCTGGGCTGGGGCAATCCTGTCACCAAGCCCAGCTGGGGTGAGGTGCTGGGGAGCAGCCCTGCAGAGAGGACTGGGGTGCTCACAGCCCAGAAGGCTGACCATGTCTTGGGCTGCATCAGGAGGAGTGTGGCTGGAAGGCTGAGGGGGGTTCTGCCCCTCTGCTCCGCTCTCCTGAGATCCCACCTGCAACGCAGGCCAGAGGCAAGAGCTGGTACCTTTTCTTTGCAGACTCCTTTCACCACATCGGACATCCTGCTCTCCAGCACAGGCTCTCCTGGTATCTTTGCTGTGCTGCCAGGCAAAGGTGGGAAATTTGATGCCAGCAAGTCAAACTTTGGTGTCTGAGTCTTTGTTTCTGCTGAAGGCTGAGGTCTCTGGGGATGGAAAGCACAGGTTAATAGTAATAGAGCCCTCGCATTAGAAGCATCCAGCATGTCAAGGGTTTTTCCCAGGAACACTGAATACCCACAACCTCAACAGAGAATTTAAGGACCACGGTGTCGTTCCTTCCATGGTTGGTTGTCCTGAGCATGGCAACCCCTGGCAATAAGTGGAACTTACCGAAACCCGGTCGTCTTCTCGTCTCCTCCGGCCTCTGAAAACATTCCTCCTGGGAAGGCAAAAGCCCCAAAGTCAGTGAAAGTGCATTCATGCAGCTGAAGGGCACACTCGCCTGCACAGAGGGGGGCCTGTGGCAGGGGATTTACAGCACCATACTGATGCTTCTCAAGATACAGTTCTGGGATGTTCTCCACGTTCAGGAGGGCTCAAAGCTCTTAATCTTGGGACAGAGCCAATATGGGAAGAGTTTCCCTTGTCTCTCCCCGTGGAGGACGTACCCTAGAGCTCTGTACCTGAGCACACACAGTGAAATTACACTGTGATATTATGGAATAATATCCTAGAGTGTTACAGTAACAAACTTCACTCATTCATTTCTCATACATTTGTCTCAGTCATCTGTTTTTAGTTCTCTAAACCCTGCATGAACAGGAGTCACCCGACACTGTGACCCGACTGCAGGAAGCACCCCCGGCTCTTTACCTGCCCCGGCCAATGCCGTAGTCTCCGTTCTGCTCCATCTGTGCAGTGGGAGAATCCTTCTGGGAGTACCCTTGGTCTTGGTGCCCAGCTAACGGGCTGCTGTGTCGCTCCAGAACAAAATTCCTTGAGCTGGTTCTGTTGAGAGGCCCGTCCCCCATGGCCATGGTACCAACGGCCGCTGGACCCTCCGCAGCGTGTTCCGAGCTGGTGGACGATCGGAAGTGGGGCTTCACACTGCGGGCACAGAGCAGCAGCTGTGACCTCCAGAGTTAAAGAACAACACACAAAACCCACCACCAAGTACGGTTACTTTGCAGCTGACAAGAAAGGAGGAGGTCAGTAAGTACAGGCACTCCAGGGAAGTAATTTCCTATGTACACTTGTACACAAGAGAAGTTGCCCTTCCTTACCTCCACCTGTTCCTTTGTTACAGCTTTCTCACAACCTCCCCTCCTGTTAAGTGTTGCCATTGGAAGAAGACATGGAGATCACTGCCCAACAGGTAGCAAAGGGGGAGAAAACCCCTTCCCAAAACCTCAATCTACAAAACCCACCCCAAAACCTAAGGTGGTAGAAGAGCCAGGAGAACCCAAAGTGGTATTCTTCCTTCTCTGGGCCTGCTGTGCAGGCACGGAGTGTTGGAAAGTGATCTGGAGAACCAGGCACAGCCTGAGGAATCAACTCAGGGGCCACAAGCAAACAACCTGAACTGAAACAAGCAGCCAGGCGTAGGTGAGACTAAGCAGGCTGAGAACAGGGGAGAGAAGGCAAACAGAGCAGAGAGCCCACCTCCCCAAGAGCATGGAAAGCCAGGATCCTGATTCTCTCTGTTCCCACAGCAGCTCTGCAGTTCCCACCACCAGACACTTTAGGGTTATTGATGGTGCTACATCAGACCAGCAGGAAGGGATGTGGCCGTGGGAGCTGCAGGTTCCTCCCTCTGCACGGCCTCTGTCCGGGGTGTTATAAAAACCAGCTCCCCTGATGGACTTCTCCAGCACCTGGCAATTAACAGCTGCAAGTTTCCCATGTAACCAGAAAGCAGAACAAAAAATCATCTCTCAACAGCCCAATTCTGAGCAGGCAAATCCCTCTGTGTCACCGCAGACATCTGAAGTTACCTTTTAGAGGGCTGGAGAGAAAAAAGCACTGAGGATCCTCTGCTGCACAGACTCAACCTTCCTTTCCCACAAGGATGTTGCAACAAATTAGGGCAAAATAAACACCACAGGGCTTAAACAAATGTTTGGCTACAGAGAAAAATCCAATACTTAACTATTAACTGCCTCCATGACAAAACAAATCATGTTTAATGAGCCAGGACACAAACCCAAAAGCCACAGCTGGATGAACCTCTCTGAACGAGCTCCTCTGCTGTTCAAGAGACAATAAGCTAAACAAAGATTAATTCATACTTCATAGCTTCAAGAGGCATTAGGAACCAGTTTTAAGGCCCCAGTTAAGGCTAAGTTTCCCATCAGCAGAGATCAGGGTGGGGTGGGGGGTGTGAGCACACTAAATCCTGCCATTTTGCTCAATTTGTTCTTAAAAAGGAGGATTCTCAAGTCATTGTTCAGCCCTCAGATCTCATAATCTTACCCGTCATGGAGAAGGCCACAGTCTTGTCTGGGCAGAAGAGCAAAGCAGGAAAGACAAGGAAAGAGGAAGAAAAAACAAAGGAGGGAAAAAAAGGCAGAGAGAAGAGATGATGTGAGAGAGTGAGAAGAAGGAAAAGCATGAAGAGCAGGCTGCCCAGACAGTCGACTGTTGGACCTGTTCTCTCTTAGCGCGATACTGGATCATCACCGGGCCAAACTGGGACCTCAGGAGGCTCCTGCTGGCCAAGGAACCCCCACCTGGTGCCAGAGCAGGGAGATTCCTTACTGCCAAAGCCGAGCTTCGTATGGCACAGAGGGTGAGTGACAAGTGGCAGGGAAGAAACAATCAAGAGAGACCAGCAGAACCTGCACACGCTGGGCCCCAAAGCCACAACTTCACAGCGACCCCAGAAGTACAGATCACATTTGGGTGTATCCAGAAGGGGTCCAACCCCTCCCACCGACGGGAGCGACACGGCGGCAGCGCACACACGGGCACCCCAAGAGGTACACATCTGGGTACATACAATTCCTGTTCCACCATCCAGGCTTCTGAGAGGATCCACATTACTGAGTTTGACAGGCTTTGAGTTTGGGCACAATTTCAGGTGAGAAACACCCCCCTGTTTATAAAGGTTTTTGCTGGGAGCTGAGCAGCAGGAACTGAACAAGCTGCCCCATTTTCCGAGCCGTGCCACCGGTTTCACTGCCTGTATTAAGGCTCTGCTGAGTCACCACAGGCCAAACTCTGAAGTTCTCTTTCTGCCACCAGCCACAAACCTTCCCTGCATCACAAAACCACTTACAGGACCAGCAGTTGTCAACCGATTTCTCAACCAGGATAAAAAGCAATTCCCCTGCTCCCAGCCTGCACGCCGAACACAGCGCAAGAGCCTGCAAACACAACAACTTCCACCCCCACAAACAGATCACTACTCCATTGTATTTACAGAGTGCTGTTCCAGCACACACAAAGCCACTTCCTCCTCCCCAGTGTTTATATCTGAGGCGAGTCCTTGTGGTTATCAGGAAAGATGGGGACAAAGCAAATAAATGACAGTAACAGACTCAGCATCGAGCAGTTTTGGTGCACAGCAGCCAGGGCAGGCAGCTCTCAGCTGCAGAAACCCAACGGCTCTCTGCATGACTAACACCAGGAGCAGCTGACATTTGTGCTGCAGGAGTTTATAATCAGTGTACAACAAATGTAATTAGAAGTATTGCCTTAAGAGGAAGTTATTATTTGCCTGCAGGAAAGCCTCTGAGGCTTTTCAAGGAGTTACCTTCGCTCTCTCCAGCATATACATCCATTACTTTAGGATCTTAAGCTGCCACCTTGATTTTATTTTATGAATCAAGTTGAAAGAGCCATACGCACACGCTGAACAGAACCCATCGGAAGGGGCTGCATTGTATAGGCACAAGGGACACTCTGGGATCTCAATACAGCAAGATCTCAGAGAGCCAACAGCCCCCAGAGCCACTTACCGATTCCTATGGAATGGGCGACCTATACTCAGGGCAGCAGCGCTGGTTTTATACGATCCGGGTGTGTTAAAGCCATTCACAAATCCACTGTTGGGGAAGGGGGCCTGCAACACACACAACAGGCTCAACAGCTGAAGTTAAAGGAAAACATCTGCAGTTTTATGAGATCAGCTTCAGCAATTATTCATCCAGTCTGTTTGTCCTTCTGTGCTGGGCTACCCCTTTAACTCCTATGTTGTAAACTTACTCCTAAAACCCCACCAGGTGAGCAGTCTGCACTTTAACATCACACTCCTCTTGTTCCTGGAAGAGCTACAAAGCTTTTCTGGTAACACCAGCTGCTGGGTAACGGAATTGCACCCTGACATTTCCTGAAATACATGGCAGCCAGTGGCAGGACCCGCAGCATCTCTGACAGCCTCACTTTACCAGGCCCTTGAGTGTTCTTAAAACAGAGCAATCCAGCTAGGAAACCTGTGCTGAGAAGCCCATCAACCCTCCTGATCTCTTATCCAAACTACTCCTGACATTTCAGGGCTAGTTGCTCTCATTGCCTTCAGCTGGTACTTACCAGTGGCGTTTCAAAGTAAGGTGCAGGATTTGGAGACCACGTCTGAGGCACAATGCTGTAAATAGAGTACTGCTGAGGACTATATACAGGCTGCATAAACAGTGGTGAGGCAAACTGTGCTTGTGTTTGAACTGGCTGAGTGTAGACACTGGAATCCACTACCCGGTAACCATTCTTAGCAAAAAACGTGTTGATGGCTTTTATCCTGGCCTGCAAGACATCAGATCAACCCCAGGCGTTAGTCGGGGCAGAAGGAGCAGCACAACACCAAATCTTTCTTGTCTGCTGCAGTTTTAACAGAAGGGAGGTGAAAAGGAAGGGGGCTGGTTAGTGCTTGCAAATAAAGAACTCCGGATAGAAATCAATGCGTATTCTGTTCTTCCAGCACACTGAAGGGAAGGGGACACACGCTGCTTCGCTGGAGGATCTGTCAGGGCTGAGATAAACACCACTTCCCACAGCAGTAACTGTCCACACTCCCAACTCTGACAGCTCCTCTCACAGTACAAACAACTCGCCTCAGCCTTATTGGCAGAGCAGCTACTCCAGCTAGAGACTCAGCACGGCAAGAGTCCCTCTCCTGAGCTCTGCAGCCCCAGATTCTGGGGAAAGCAGGGAAGACGAAACAGGAATGTATTCCACACCTCCCGGGACAGAGCGCTGCCCATGACCTCATTCAGGTGAGCAGCTTGCAGAGCAAGTGTTAGGAACCACCCCATCACTAACTCCACAGTTCCCACCCCCAGAAACACAGGCTATCCTTCAGACAGAACCAAGAGGGGACTCGATTTGAGCAGAAATCCCATTGAAAGCAGACTCACCATTACTGGCTTGCCCTGAAAGGTTTTCACTTCTTCCCTTAAGTATTTAAACGCCTGCAGATACACAAGGAAAAAAAACAACGTTCAAATGTCTAGATAAAGGGTGCTTCTCAAGGGGTACTGTATGATTTAACATCATGTGTAGCAATGTGCTTCCCTTCCCCCAGCTAAACTCCTTAACACTTCAAATTCAGGACACTGGGTGCCAGCTGTGGGCAGAGAGCACTGAGGCGAGAGGCAGACAGGGGAATTAACACCCTAAAATCTCCCAACTTTCTTCTCTATTAACTAGAACTTGCCAAAAATCTCTTAAAATAACCCATCAGTACATGACCATCGCTACAGGAAGCACACATGTGATTCCCTTCAGCACTAATAAGATGAAGAACAGAGGGGGTGTCGTTAACAGGAGGCAGCCTTACCTGTTGCGCATCCGTGTCTGACTGGAATGTAACGTACCAGTTGTTGTTGTGAGCAAACTCACAGCTTATCACTTTGGGGCAGTTTTCATTTTTAAATAGTGCCTTAACCTCCTGGGGGAGAGAAGAACCAGCAGTTAGGGGACTCTTACAGCTCTAAGCTGTAAGCTGAACAGAGCTCACACTGCGGCTCCTCAGCTGCAATTTTCCCTCCATCAGGGGTGTTCTTTTATTCCCTCAATGGGTCTGTCAGACACCAAATTACCTGTTTCTCAACCCAAAAATACCAGCCCAGCCTACTGAGCTCCCCAAATAAAGAGTAGCAGGCCCATCTTGTAACAAAAAATCACAGTAAGTACAGAACTGGTGATAGAGAGACAGAAAAACCACAGCTGCAGATCAGAAGAGTCATTTAGACAGGAATGATTCTAAGAACTATTTCTAAATCGAGGCAACCTGACAGCTTTGCAATAATCAGATTGTAAAGAGAGGGCAAAGCAGCTGCTCAGCACTTGCATTAAAAGGACTAATTAAAAATGCAAGTAGACAAACACCCTGTGTTACAACTTCAAAATAACAAAGAACTAAATCATTCTGTTTGCCAAATATCAGTAGGAATTTTATTATCCTCCCTTCTCTGAACATAATGAGCTCAGCTCACACTGGGTCACAATGAATGGGAAATGTTCAGTAACATTTCTTGCTGCCAAAACAACCGTCTGACTTCAAGTAAAGTTACCCCTGCAACAAAAATCTAGCCCGGATTCCAAGCTGTGCCCTGGGCAGATTGTATTTTTGGATCTGAAGAGACACCAATTCAAGCTTCCTTCCAGAAAAGTCTAGTTAACTCGAGTTCTGGTGGGAAAAAGTTTACCTAAAAGCGTTTTAATACATAAGTATCAAGGTAAGGACAACAAGAATGACATTGGTTTTGCTCTGGCTTTTTTGCCAACACATCCAGGAAGAAAAAAATTCTATTTACAAAGAAAATATCTGTGTTTAATCCAATTAAATGCCAACTGACCTTTTAAAGCAACACCAGGCTTTCATTTCTCTTTTCTATTTACTTACCTCTATAGGTGTTGTTTCGGGGATCTCACGGAGGATGATAATGCAGCGCTTATGGTTTGGTCTTACTTTCTCCCCTCTCTCATCCACTTGTACCATAGGAGAAGCTGAAATTAAAACACAGAAGTTGTGTTTACACCAGACATTGTGTACAGCAAAACCTTGGAGCAGCACTGGGCTCCAGCTTGTACCAAAGAACTGCGACAGCGCAGGAAACCAGAGTTCTGGAATTGAGGGCAAAGGGCTGTTTCCCCAGCTCCAGTCTGCTCAACTGGGAGGTAATTATAAAGCACATCCAGAATGCAGGGTCTGGAACAGGCACTTGGTCAAACATCTGCAGAACAAGGTTCCTGTCACCATTTACCAGAACACCAGACCGTGACCGGCTAAGAGACCAAGAGATTTCTCTAAAACAAGGAAGGATTCTTCCTTCTCCTGATACAGACACCAAACTCCCCAGACTTACATCTCAAAACTTCAAGAATAAGGTCCATATCGGTTGTCAGCTTCTTAATACCTTCCATGTTGGCAATTGTCCAGATAGGAACAAACTGATCGCTGTCCATTTGAGACATCAAGTAGAGATCCTTTGAAAGATTCTCACTAAAAAGACAGAAATTCACTATTTTATAAATATTCGGAACTTTACTCACAGAAGCATCAAAACAAGAAGATAACACAAGATTAAATATTCACCAATACTACTCACAACTAACTCCAGCCAGAACATACTGATTTTTCCTCTCATGGAAAAAAATCCTAGCAGATCAACATCAAGCAGTGCAAGACAATTAAAAACCTTGATGAACGTTACAGCGCTCTGTGTATTAGTCTGCAAAAGGATCTTGCCAAAGAGATCTCTTCTGGTAACACACAGCTGAATTATCTCAGCATCTTACAGCTGTGAAGCACAGAAGCTGTACTCAATCCTCACGATGTGTGGACAGGACTGAAACCAGCTGAAAAGTTACCACAGGGTTTCAACAGCCCATAGCAAATCTTGTTTCACACGGCAACCAACTGACTCTCTCACAGGTAACAGGTTTGATGAAGGTGACAGCACTTACCAAGCCAAAATAAGAGTGATAGATTTCTAATGATTCTAATAAAAGCTTTACATGAAGTTGAGTTAGCTGTACTGTACCGTGAGAAGCAGAACTCGAGCTGTTTCTTCAAGCATTCTCTAATGTCCTCCGTGGACACCGCGGAGCTGCCGTCACCTAGAAGTTACCAGAGTCACCATCAGATCTCAGTGTTATGGTCAGACATTTCATTGTACAACAAAGGTGTGAATCCTTAGAGGACACACCTGGAGACCACCAGGCCACAGGTCCTCAAGCTGACTTGGAGCCCACGTGGCCAAGCACTGTGGATCTTCAGGATCTTCCTGAAGACACACCGACTGGAGCGCTGCAAAGCTCCCACTCAGGATTTACCAGTCACCCCACTCCAGCAGCTCTCAGAGGGTTACAGGTATTCTAACCTGAACACTCACCAGACACCTCATAGATTTGGTATCCCAGATCTTCACTTGCTAGGACAATTCCATTTGCAGCCGCTTCCTCAGCTCCTGTGCCATTCCTTGGGGCTTCACAAGGTGGGGAATACATCACTTCATACTGCTTGCAGCCGTCCTCCGAGAGCTCCACATTACCTGGTGGAATAACACGTCGTCAGCAGAACACCCCCTGATCAGAACACTGAAAAACCTTGGCTGTCAACAGCAGAACGAAGACTCAAGAATGCTGTAACTGAAAGCCTCTACATTCAGTCTGTTTCTCAGACTCTCAGAGGCTACTTGTCTTGGAAGGCAGAGAATCTCCTCCTTAACAGGCCTCCGCCGTATTTTGAGTAGCCTCAGCTATGCAAGTGGCTCCACGCTGACCCGAAGCCAAATCAGACATTACACCCTTTGAATATTCAGTCCTGGGTGACAGGACTGACCACACAGTAAGATGGAAAGTGAGGAGGAACGGAACACAGACAAAACCAAAAGGAGCTAATCACAGATGCTTTGTAACTTCTACTCCAGTACAGGCACCGCTGTTCTCGGCAGCGCCTCAGAGATCTACCTGCCAGGATCATAGGTGGCCCTCAGACCTCATCTTCCTGTTCACAGGGTTGAGCGTACACTGAAGTGCAGCAATGGTGAACAAGTCATGAACCCATTTCTACACATTTAGTGCCTTGTTTCCCTCTTAGCGCGTTACTTAGTCATCACTGGGCCCCTTGGATCCTGTCCCCTCTGAAGCATTGTCCTAGCTCAGCTCAGGACACCCTGGATCCCTAACCCAAAGCTCACTGACCAGCCCTGTGAACTCTAGAAATTGCTGATGCTTTCCCACATTCACGTCATACTTGTTGCTCCATCAGCATCCTCCAGACAAGCGCAGGAGGTGCTCCTCACTGCTGAGCTCTCACAGAGAGCCCTGAGCAGGGGAGGACTCAGAGGCAGTGCCTAACGAGCTCTCACCCTCAGCGTGAGTCCCCTGCGCAGCCGCTGTCTCCTGCCACGAGTGCTCTGTGCCATTTGTGGGTGGCACGGCCTCACCACTCCCTTGGGGAACTTCTTGCCACACTTTTGCGTTAGGGTTCAAGCCAGCACCTTTCGATGTTACCTGCTGAAGAGACCAGAACAGGTTTGTTAGGAGAGATCACCCAGAGAGACCTTAGAAGTCAAGCCAGACAATACAGGTGAATTTAGTGATTTTCTAGAGAGTTCCGTATCTCAAGTGTCTACCCAGCTATTAAGCATCTATGTGATTGGTCAGTAATCAAAACAGGAAAACCCTTGGTATTTTCCAAGTGTATCATTTCTACCTCCATGAGAAGTGTTGCCTTCAACCTCTCTTTATTGACATCCGACAACATCAGCAGAGGAAGCGGCTAGCCGTCAAGGACTCTGGTAACTCACAAGCTTTTAAAGACTTGACTGTCATAATGCTCCAGTCCCCTTTCACCAGAAAGGGAAATTTTCCCTCCTCCAGACCCCTTCCTAGAAAGGAAGGTAAAAAAACACATTTCAAGGAGAAGAAACTAACGACTTACCCAATTAGTGACATCTATACTAACCAAGCAATCGCCTATGCTACACCAGGATCCCTCGTGGACTTACCTGCGTGCTACCCGCGTGCCCCACGCGCTTCCCTACACCTTACCCACAGCAAGGTATGCTAACGACCTCCTTACACCTGTAACCAAGGAGATGAGAAGTTTCTGAAGTGCCAAGACAAACACACACACCATCGCAGCCTGCTGGGAGAGGGGAGGCGGGGAAGAAGGGCATCATCTCACTTTGAGACTGGGCAGCAAGGGCTGAAACCAGACTAAGAGGGCAAACGAGGAGAGAGAGTAAAACTGCTGGAACCTGGCAGGCAAAGACATTTCACAGCACCCTCCCAGGTCCCTTTCTGAGGGCTGCTCAGGGGCTCCGAGGCATTTCGGGAAGGGGTCACCAACCCAGCACACAGGACAAGGGCTTCCACTCTAGGGTGACAGAACTAATTCCTTCCACACCAGGCAGTAAACCAGGCTTCAGCAAAACCTCTCCCAAGCCTCCCTGACACCCTACAAGCAACAGACACCGCTTCCCCCCAGCAGGTTCCTTCAGACACTGAACAACAGTCCACGCACTGAACAAGAGTCCACACACCACTGGCTTGAATTTAGAAGGCCAAAGCCATTAATCCAGCTCGTATCTCACAAATAAGGAAGTTTGCTCTGTCAGGGGCCAGCCTCCTGGGTTCTGAACTGAAGGAGTGGCTTGCTTCAAACACACAGCAAAAGGATAAGGAAGCAGTGGCAATAGCTTTAGAGATAATTCCTGCGCCAAGGTCACACCTAGTTCCAAAGCCATTTGCTGCAAGGACAAGCCTAAATTCAGGAACAAAAAAGGGTCCACGTGCTGAAGGGATTCCAGACAGTCAAGAGAGAAGGGAAAACAGAGATCCCTGTTTCTGCAAGGCCCCGCTCGGGATTCACAGTCCCCACACACAGCGATTTCATCCACACAGCAAGGGAAGTTTCCCCCCTTCCATTAATCTCAGCAGCAGAACGTAAGAAAAAAGAACCAGGAATAGTTCAGGGTGAAAGGACACACCAACATTTCCCTTCTGAGTTCCCAGAGTAGCTGCTCTCCAGCAGAACATCCTGAGGAGAGACAGGGGGACCTGCTGCCCCCACGTACTCTCGCTGCCACCGTGGATGTTCACAACTGAACTCTGTGCTGAGCTGCTGGTCACCCTGGTGCTACAGCAGAGCTGTCAGCCTGCTCAAGAACTCAAGCCTGCAGATCCCACTGCCTTGAATTTCCTTTTCATCAAGAGACAAAACATATCCAGGAGTTGTTTATTATTATTATTATTTTGTAAGAACACACACTGCCTCACAGCTCTGAGGTCAGCACTTGGCTCACCTGGAAGGAATTTTAAGGAATGAGTAGGATAAAGTGAAACTGAAACACTTTCTAGAGATTACTGTGCTTCTGGAGGAGATCAGAAGCAAGAAGCAGCTCTGGGCATGGCCAATGATGTTCCTCACTGCAAGTGCCAAGAGGGACACGTGGTAACATGGCAGCTCACAAGCCACAGGCCCAGTGAAGAGCGCTAAGGACCCAAATGGATTGGGGCTGATGAAGGGCTGACTGCCCCTATGAACACACCTGACAGAGCTGGGCCACTTCCTCTTTGTGCTAGAAACACTTCATAACATGTAACGCAGTCCCACAGGACCCAGCCCTGATGTCATCCATCTCAATAGCAAGACTCCAGGACTCAGGAGGATAAAAAGTCCCTAATTTACATAAGCTTTTTGAAACCACAGCCTGCTGCTCCAGGAGCAGCCCCACGCCGCCCTGGCAAGCGGCTCTTCTGAAGGGGAGGCCAAAATACCAATTCTTGCTTATTTAACTGAGGCTAACAAATCCCCAGCCCCTTTGATTGGCTGCAGAACAATCCTCCCAGCCGCTATCGGGAACGTTCCTGACGAGGTTAAAGCTTTACAGAGTGACAAGGGTTAGGACACTCGCTGGGATCCACTCGCTGACAAAGCTGTCCTCCTCAGCACAGCTTCTCCCTGCTTTACGGTTCTTTTGGCAAACATGGATCAAAGATTCTCCCCAGAATTGATGATCGAAGCATCTGCCTGGATGGCAAAGAGTATTTTTATTATTTTAACAGTCTAAATCCCATTTAACAGGCACAACTGAGCCAATGAGAATGAAGGTACTCTGTGTTTCTTTCAGAGCCTTCTGTTTCTATATTAATTTATATTCATTTCAATGATCCTGTCACCAAAATCATAACCCTGCACTTCTCACAGGTTTCCCAGAGTAGACTGGCTGGCTAAAGGGAAGCCAAGAGAAAAATCTGGAAGAGAATTGAGTAAAACTTGTGAAGTGAGAATTGAAACATCTTCCAGAAGTGGAAATGGAAGCAGAGGGAGAAAAAACCACCCCTGAAGGCCAGGAAACCAAGGGGCAGTTGGCAAAGAGAAGCCTGTGCTGGCTGGGGACACAACAGGTAAGGAACCCAGGCGCACAGACACGTGCTGGTGTAGCTCCCCGTCACCTCTCCCAGGCTCATCCAGGCTGGGAAGCAAACGTGAGGGAGAAAGCAACAGGCGGATCACCACTGGAACGCAGGGTGTCACCTACAGCGGGTCAGTACCCCAGACGTCCCGGGCAAGTCTCCCAACACACATTAACTGTCCTGGTCACAGGAGAGGCGCTTCCCCCGTGTGCTGCTGGTTTCCTCCACCAGCCCCAGAACCAGGAGCACCTCCTGCACCCACAGGGCCGTGCCCTGCGAGTCGGTGTCACCCTCGCTCCCGTGTGAGCAGCAGCGGTTTGGGGGGTGGGGAGGGAGTGTTGCCACCTGAAGGGGAGCAGGAACCCTCACCTGCTAAAAAGAAAGAGAGTGCCAGCAGTGCTCAGCGTTTCACAGTCTTGATGTGCTGGCTAGGAAACATCGCTGGCAACAATTAGGGCAGTGCTTCACCCACCTGAAATGCACAGATTTCCATCCCCCCCCAATAAATTATCAATATATTGAATCAGCAGCTTGTACTCAACCAACCCAAACCCAGCGCTGGCAGAGCAAGCCATTCTCCATCCCACTCTTCACAAAGGCACTTCATAATATTCCCAAAGCACCTCCACTGTGGGTGGGGACAGCATGCTGGGCCTGGCTGCGAGCAGAGAAGACGACCTGCCCCAAACACCAAGGGCAGCACGAGCCTCACACCACCCCCTCACCACAGCAGGGCTTTCTGAGGCAAGAGATATTAAAGGAAAACAAAATTCCACCGTATGAAGGAATCAATCCCATGGGGACACCTCAGTTAAATCTGAACTATAACACTGACAGCTAAAGCAAGTCAGGTAATCCTCCCAAAAGCTTCAGGGGTTCCCAACAGCTTCAGGTACACAACCTGGTTCTGTACCTTACTGTTCTGGCAACCCCAAGGATCCCAAGATAGCAAAATGCCACTTGCTTTCCAGCACCTGAGCACAGGGTCTCTGAACACCCGGGCAGGAGCTCGAGTTCCCCATCCTGGCAGCACAAAGGCACCTTCAGAAAGTCCAACCTGTCCTTCGGGGGCTCAAAGCCCAACGATACCGATGCCTCCTGAACAAAGAGCACAGGACCTGCCTGGCAGCACTACCAGAGAGAAAGAAGATGAGATACCAAAGCTAGGCAAACGTGAGCTTTTAAAGGATTCCCCAAGCACCCAGACACGTGTGCCTGGCGTGTGGGAGCTCCAGCTCCCCCGAGCAGCCCGAGCCCATCCACCACACCACGGCTCCGTGTCCCCTCCACCTCACAGGCTCGGCTCACCGCGCTCCCATGAGGAGGGTGATCGCTGGAACCGTCCGTTCCTCCT
This sequence comes from Zapornia atra, assembly GCA_013400835.1. Classification (NCBI taxonomy): domain Eukaryota; kingdom Metazoa; phylum Chordata; class Aves; order Gruiformes; family Rallidae; genus Zapornia; species Zapornia atra. The sequence continues at coordinate 87,354 of VZTU01016314.1, forward strand.
CAGTACTGTAAAACTAACCCCTTCCCACCCGTCACTCCCTGCTCAGGACACATTTAATGCTCCCCCCAGGCCCCCTTGGTGCACATCGGGTACCGTCCAGGCCAGAACCGAGTTTAAGAAAGAGAAGGTGGTTCCCAGCGCTTTTTATTTCCAGGTCCCGGGTACACCGCGCTCCAGCCGACACCCCGGGAGCGTCGCCCGCCTTCCCTCCACCATCCCCCGAGCGACCCAGCCGCCGCTTGCCGGCCGCGCTTTTCGGGCACAACTTA
>VZTU01016314.1:90111-117064 GCA_013400835.1 Zapornia atra
CTGGGCTTCGCCTGCTGAGCCGGGCCGGGGAGCGGAGGAGGCCGCGCCTGGAATCGCCTCCGGAGCCTGGGGGAGTAGTGTTGTGGGGCTCGACCCGGGAGTGGTGACTCAAGTCTCCTCGTTCTCTGGCGTGGGCTGGTGGGATGTGCTGTCCTTTACCTCTACCGCTGGAGGAAAAAAACCAACCCACCCAGATCTCTGTCCATCTTAAGGGTGAAAAAACTTGCCCAGAGCGTCTTCATGGCAAAATTAAGTATTTTAGGTGCTGCAGCTTGTGAAGGCAGCTGAGTTCGAGACATTGAAGAGTCTGTAAGCTGACTGTTTCTAGTGCGTTGGGGTATTTGTCATTGGGATGAGTGAAAGTTGTGGGGATAGGGTGTTTTTTTTCTTGTTTGGCCTTTTTTTAATTGATGCTCATCAGCTCTGTGGGGTTTTAGTGGCTCTGGAGCAGTGGTTCTAACAAAGGGAGGTATGCAAGGGTGTATATGAACACGGGGATGATAAATTGAACTTGCCTGCAACACAATGCAATGTTGCTGTTTCAAAGGAAGATGTGCCTGAGGCTTAAACTCAGCTTTAAGTTGAGATGAGTTTCACTGGGGGCCAATTCTCAGAAGTTTAAAAGCCCTGTGGAGCAAAGTTCATCCTGCTGCTGTTTCAGAACCCTTTCATTTAAATTAAATTATTTCTGAGATAACAACACATGGGCACGTTGGGTTTAGTCTGAAAAGCATCATCCTCATCTGTGTGACCATTAAAAATGGTTTTCCTACAGATTGGAACAGTAATTATTCTCTGGCTAATAAATCACAGGGAGGGGGTTGCTGTTCTGAAGCACCTCTGACACGTACAGCTCTTCCTTCACCCCAAAACTCTCCGGCTCAGGTGAACGGACACTGTGCGTTGGAAGCTGCTCTAGCTGCGGTGTCAAACCCTGCTCGATGCTCCGGCGTCCGTTCGGCTTTTCTAACCTTGGGAACTCTCAGGTTGAGGTTTTCCACCATTTAAGAGCCAGCAGATGTTGCTCACAGCTTCAGGTGATCACAGAGGCCCATTCCGATGGGAAAAGTCACTGTTTTGCAGCTGAATAAGTTGTTCTAACAGTCTTATTGCGAGGCCGGGTAGCTTCTTGCACCCCCTTCGTCCAGTGGGCGATACAAGGTGCCACAGCAGCTTTCACCCCCTTAAAATCACCTGCTGAACCTTGCTTCTATTAACATTATTTCTTACTGAGATTCACAGAGGTTGGGGGAGTGTTTAGTTAAATACTGCAGAGCAAGCAGGGAGGAAGTGAGCTTTAGAAATCATATTTATAATGGGAAACACTTGATCTTTTATTCCTGTAAGTCAGGCTTCACACCTGAGAGAGGAAGATCAGCAAAAACCCTCTGTGCTTTCTCCCCAGTTTGTTTATTTGGGTGTTTTTTTATCTGTGGGTTTCGTTGTTCCTTGCAGTCTGTCAGTGCTGTTGTGACTCTTCTGTAGGACAATAAGACAGAGAAAAACAGTGCGAGAGGGAGGGACAGACAGACAGCCTGTGGTTACAGTGCTACCGGAATGAATCGGGTACTTCTGTAGCACTGGAAATTCATTTCAGTTTTTGCTGTTGACTGATTTCAGTTTGACAAGGCCCTGTTTACTTGTGATACCTGGTGTGTGGGTACAAGATTTATTTTGTTTCCCTTTATAAAAAGCTAAATCCACGTTCGAGGGTAACATGTCCCGTACGTGGAGGGTCGTTGTGCCCCTCACACACACTGGTCATGAGTTCTGCTCTCTGGGGGGGGTTTAGTGCTTTGAGATACTTCATTTCCTTCCGGTCTCAATTTTCTTTCCTAAAACCCCCCCAAAAAAGGCAGAGCAGTCTGTGCAGCTCTCAGCTGAGCACTGGGGGAGCAGCTGCTGCAGAAAGCAAACGCTGGGGCTGCATTGGTGTGCCCAGCCCTGGGTGCAGGGTGAAGCCAGGATCCTCCAGCACAGCTGGAGGAGCGATGGGTGATGTGATGATCTTAAAGGCAGTGGAGAGAGTTCTGATGAGCACTGCCCTGCTCCTGTGAGCCTTTCATTCTGCAGCGAAGCCTTCGTGATGCTGCTCCAGGTTAAACTCTGGATGGACAACTGGTTTCAGTGCTGGAAGCTGAACCCTGCCTTGGAGAACGTTTGTTCCCTGCTGGAAAGGACATGGTTTCACATGTGGCCCAACCATGGGGTTTTCTCTCCACCAAGTCCTGTTCTAGTAACTTGCTTGAGGAGCTCTGCAGCAGGACTCCTCAGATGAGTAAAGGCTGCAAGAACAAGATCCTGGTCTTGCTGTACGTTGACTTTTTACCCTCTCCGTACACGTCAGGCCGCCAGAGCTGTGGTTTATCTCAGTACGGAAAAATCAATGACTCACATTTCCACAGAAAGAAATGTAATTTCCAGTCTCATAGCAACTGTCCTTTCAACAGTTTCAAACCTTCTGTGACAAAATGTTTAACACTCACTGATCATCCTCTAATGCTCTAGGCTGGTCCGCCCACTCTCCCCACCTAAAAGGCTGCGTTTCACATCCCCAAGCCCCCTGATAGGGGAGGGGGGGATGCTGTCAAGGCACGCTGAACAGTTAAATATAAAACCCTAGGAATGAGAGAAGCGTTGCTGACTGTGTTCTGTGGAGATGGAGCGGGTGTTGCAGGGTTTAAAATGCAAAGCTGTATTCTCTGTGCTTTGCTTTTGAATCCCTGGTTTGTTTTTATACACCTTCAGATGTTTTAAAATAGGTCTGGCTGCTGGTCTGGGCAGAAATCTTGTGGAGAATTATTTTATTTTACTGAGAGCAAGATCTCCTTTAGTATAAATGCCTCAGCTTAGCTTTCTTCCTAGATCTCACAGCTTCCCTTGTTTATTTTCACAAAAAAACAGGAAATTCAGTAAAAACATTTGACAGTAAACTGGAGTGTGGGGTAGGTCTGAACTAGTGCTGGAAGAGGGCTGGGCTGCAGATGCTGCTGGGGCCAAAGGGGACTCCACTCCTGTTCCCAAACAGGACTTGGTGCTGCTCTGGGCTTGGAGGAGCAGCGTGCTGGGTGCTCGACCTGCCCGAAGCCGCGGGATGAGTCAGCAGAGGGGCTCCCACTGCACCCCATCCCCGTGAGGAGGCATGACAGTGCTCAGGGTACCGCAGGGGAAGCGCTATTCCATAATGGAAAGTGACATCAAAGGACAAAGAACTAATTAAAACCCTCCAAATAAGGCCAGAAGCGTTATGCACCCAGATTCTAGGAAGTGGCAGTGGAAGCTGGGCACCTATCTGCTGCTCACATTTATCATTAATCCAATTTAACTCGTTCCTTTGCTTGTAGCTGATTATGGAAGAGGTGCCCAAGAGCAGCAGCAACAGCTCAGTGACGCCTTCACAAACATCAGCTGTACAAGGTACAACACTACAGGCAGCTCAGTTCTCTCCTATTGCTCAACAGGTAAAGCCTGGGCCAAGTCTCAGCAAACGTTCGAGGTGGTCAGGAGCCGTTTATGTACCACAGCCTCCAGGAGCTCTGGAGTTCTAGAAACACACAGAGAAGAAAAAGCAAAAGGTTGAGAAAAACCTGCTTGTTTCCAATGATGGACAGCACAGAATTGGTAAAAATGGCTTGTGCTGCATGGACCAGAGTTCACGTTCCTGCCCGTTCAGTGCAGAAATGCAGCCTGGGGTTCTTGTCAGGCTGTACGTGCCTGGCGGTCGCCCCCGAGCTCCGTACAGGAGCTGCTGAGCCAGGACTGAGGCCTCCGTTTCTTATTTGGAGGGGTTAAGGAAAAGCATTTGCAGCTCCTTTTGTAGTAGTGGCAATCCTGGGTGCTCAGCACCATGGAAACACTTGGGTTTTAGCCCAGCATGAAGACATTTAATGTAACAAATCACATGAAGGTGGAAATCTGACTGACTGGCTGCGTGGTGACAGCGCTTTCCAAGCGTCATCCTGCATTCAGCTTTCCACAGCTGGAAGAGTCTTTTCCACTTCCACAGTGTTTGTTACACTCTGCAGCTCATCTGCTGCTCGCCCCGGGGACGAGCTGGAGGTTCTGATGTAGAGTGGAGATGACTGTGTGAGGCAGAGGCAGGACTGTCAGCGAGCATCCTGCCTTGTCTGCAGCCTGCTGCTTCTGGCCTCCTCCTGCTCAGCGCTGCTGGTGTCGCGGCGTTACGCTGTGATACGGGAGTGGTGTTAAAGGAAAAACTAGCTGAGGAGTTCTAATGATCCTGACAGATTAATAAAAGTAGTGATGGAATTTGGGGAGGAAACCAGTTATTTACTTACTCACCTACTTGTGTAATGTGGGTGTTTAAGCACAGAGGCTCGGGCGACTTCAAACCACAGATCTCTTAGAACATAAAGCGTGCTTTACAGAGGACTAGCAGTTGTAATTAACTTTTTGTAATTAAACCTAGATTCCAGCTACATCTGTTGAAATGGATAATTTTAAAATGTTCAAGAACAGATGCTGTAATGTTTTTTATTTGGAGCAATCAGCTCTCTGCTCTTCTTCCTCATCCAGAGCTTGCAGACCTCGTGCCCCCTGTTTTCCTCTCCGCTCTGGGGCCTTTCGCAGAACCCTTGTGCCTTGAGCTTTCACAGCAGATTGCTCAGCTCTTGCTAAACTTAACTCTTGTGATTTCTTCTCTGTGAAATCTTTGAACCATGGCCAATAGCAGTTGCTTAAAAATAATAATCCTAGAACACCGACTACATGTTATTCGCACTGCCTCCTACATGACTTTGGTATTGTTACTGGGATCTGCCCTGGGTCTGGTGGATTGCTTCTCGATCTAGATTTTAGTGCCCTGAACTATTAATTTCAGTGGGAGTTCAGGCTACTTGATTAGTAGCTTTTGCTTATGATTGTCTCAGTCCAAGGTGTTCTCAAAATGGAATAAAAACTTAAAAAAAAAAAACCCAAACTGCCCCAAAGGTGGGGCTTTGTCTGGGTACGTGTCAGCACTGTGCTCTTGAAGCAGCCTGCTTGGCTGGCTTCCTTTGACTGCCTGTCTGGACCTCGCAGGGTGTTAATGCTTTGCACATAGTGCTACATATGTGACCTTCCCCCAGCCAAGGCAGAGCAGTGGCTGTTTCAGCCTCCTGCGTGTGCTGATGTGTATCTCCACAAAGTGCATCCCTAAAGGAGACCTTCTGTCCTTAACTAGGCTTGAAAGAAGCTTCTGGCAGTGCAGTTCTCCACTCTTTTCCTACAGGTATACTCCCTCTCTGGGTGCTGTGGGACGAAGGCTTTTGCTAACGCTGCTGTGGTTTGTTGTAGATGTCGCTGCGAAGCCCAGCTCCCCTGACGGTGGTTCAGCTTCCTGGAGAACAAGTCCAGGTCCAGGGAGTCATTCAGACAGCTCAGTCCTCTTCTGTCATCCACTCACCCCAGGTGCAAACCGTGCAGGTAACAGCAGAACGTCTGTGAGACAACCAGGAACCCCGTGTTTGTGTACGTGAAAAGACTTGTAAAGGCTCCTCTGACTCAGCTGCTGCTGCTGGGGCGCAGCTGCTCCGGCCCTGCTGCCAGAGGGGCACTGAGCAACCCAGTGACACCATGTCATTCTGAACCTTGGAGTTATTTGTGGTGCTGAGGTTACCTCTGGAGTTGAAGTTAAACTATTTGCCATTGCCTCCTTTTCTAAAACCAGGAGAATCTCCTGAGCTTTGGTTAGACCAGCTGTGCAACCAGCGTGGCTCAATACCCAACCGAGGGGAGGGTAGAGTCACACAGTGTGTTTGGAAGGGGCAGACCTGAGTGATGGGGGGCAAACTGTTGGCTGCTCAACCTCGAGTGTGCTGCAGCTCTGTCCCTGTGGTACCTCAGTCTCCCTCTTGTGTCTCTTACTCACTCACCATGTGATTCTGTACAAACCACTTCAGAGAGGTGCCCTGGGGAGCTCGCAGTCGAGTCTGTTCCCGCTGCCTTCAGTCCCTGGCTGCGCAGAGCCCTCTGGGCAGTGGGGTGCTGGGGCTGTGCTGTGCAGTAACTGTGCTGCCTGGCCCAGTGACTGGAGGAACTGCACTAAAACACCCTGATTTGTCACCGATCCTTTGTGCTGTGCTTGTCTCCTCATACAGCATTCCACCGATACACCAGGAGAAGTATAGCTAGATGCATTTCCAGCTGTCGTTGTTCCTGTGCCATCAGATCAGGAAAACAGGGGTCTCTCTGCTGACAACTGTTCAGCATGTGGTTTAGAAGATTTTCTGTGCTTGAGTCCCCGCTAATCCCTGTCCTGTCATCTTGCTCTAGTTGCAGGGTCCCCAGTGGCTGTATTCTTTCCCTGCTATTTATGAACATTGTGACCTTCTTGCTCAAAGGGGGAAAAAAAAGTAATACACCAGCAGATTTCTTTTAAAGGTTGACAGTAGGTTGCTCTTTTTGTCTCTAGCAGCAGAGAGTGGGAAATGCTTTCCCAGAGCTGTGTGCATTCTTCTTTACTTCTTGTTGCCAGCAGACAAATAAGTACACATAAATGTTGCCTTAGCTTGTATTTAATGAGGAGAATCAGGGAAAAAACTTCCCAAGTGACTGAAGAGAAACTGATAGATAATATTTTGCATATTTACTCCTTGATATGCTGCTGGTTTAAATAGTGTTTTCATGTGACTCTCAGGTTCTGAGCAGTGAAATACAGTTTGTCTCTGTACATAAATAGTGTTTCCATTTCCTCTCCCACCACCTCCTTAGACAAATCCACATGTGGGAGTGGCTCACCTCCTCAGACCACACCAGCTAATAAGATAGCAAGGCCTCTAAGAGTTTTATGAAAATAACAAACCAGGAGAAGAAATACCAATGGTTATTTTTGCATTCCTGGATTGATTAATCCCACTGTTTAAACCAGCAGGAGCAGCCAGCTTCAGGCAGTGAATGTTTTTCAGCTTTTAATGTGACAAATAGTTTTGGAGAATCTCCTGAGCTTGCTTTTTGTGTTTCATTATGATCTTACTAACAGAACAGTCTCTGATATTACAAGAGATATTAGGTAGCCCTGAAACTAGAAATCCACCCTTATTTTCCCCTCTGTGAACTTAGCTGTGTTTGTGGAGTTTTCATGATGCTTTAGCTCATACACTCATGTAATCTCCCTGCAGTGTGCTAGATAACCACATGGAATGTGTTTTGTAGGTATCATCTTTGTCTGAGAGTGAAGATTCTCAGGATTCCTCAGACAGCATCGGCTCTTCACAGAAAGCTCGAGGCATCTTAGCTCGTCGTCCCTCTTACCGGTAAGTACTGGAGGTAATCCATCTTGTATTTTTATTTGACACCAAATAATCACTTCTTTCAGTACCTTCATTTACTCTGCCCACCGTTCTCTGGAGGTTCCTGAAGTCAGCTGTAAGCAGTGCAGCTCTCAGTGCAGCTTAACTGCTGCAGGGGCTCAGGCATTTAGAGGGTCAGCATCGAGCCTCTTGAACTTGTGCTGATTTGCACACACACACACACCCCTGATGTGTATTAGCAGCTGACTTGAAATGCTCTTAGCTCGTAAAACAAGTCAAATACTTGACTAAAGAAACAGATACAGGAATATAATTACAGGAGTTTGTGTCAGTCTCCTCACGCCAAACTCTTTGTTCTGAAAGCTGCTGCGCTGCAGAATTACAGCGTTCAGTCCTGTCGTGCTGAATTGGGCTGTAGTCACCTGTAACTGTCGCTGTAGTGATCTGTCAGGCTTTTCCCTGGTATTACAGCTGAGAAACTTTTGTCTTTTAACAGGAAAATTTTGAAAGATCTTTCTTCTGAGGATCCCCGTGACAGGAAGGGAGATGAGGAGAGTCCCGGCGGCTCGGCTGTTACATCCATGTCCGTTCCCACGCCCATCTACCAGACGAGCACTGGGCAGTACAGTACGTTACACAAAATATGTGCCTGGCTGGACACATTTGTAACTCAATTTGCCTCAAAATACAGATTCTCTTTTTGTTAAGTATTTGGCAAAGCTGAAACACAGAAGGTTTGGTAATTTGTCTAGCAGTTAATCGAGTTAGTACTGTTACTGCATGGAAACAGATTGGATATCTAAGGACTACAGCTAAACTCAATGCTTCGTTATCTTAAGGCATGTAAAGGATGCTGTTAGAAGTACACAGCAGTCTTCTGGTGTTAGATGTAGTCCAAAGCATTAAGATCAGCCGAGATGCCATTAGATAGATCAGAGAAAAGGGATTTGTCCCTTTGGTTCTATCACCTAGTGAGCATCGTGCTCGTGAACAGGGGAGCAGCCTGCGTGGGCAGCCAGAGCACCTCGAGCAGGGTGTCCATACTGCTCTTTCTCCTTCCCCTTCCCTCCTTTCCCTGTCTGGATTTTTGCCCTCTGAGGTGTGTTCCTCCAGAGCATCTGTGAGCTGGGCCCAGCACCATAACATGCCCCTTACACCCGGCACGTGTCCGAGAACCCAGCAGCCAGCTCTGAACACAACAGGAGGAGACAGCCTGTAGAAACTGGCAGCGTTCTGCAGTGGCAGTAATGGGCAGACTGACGTTACCCGTGTGTGGTAGCAGTGTCCAGCCATGGGTCCTCTGGTGCCTGTTCCCTCTCTCTTTCAGTTGCCATTGCGGCGAATGGGCTGCAGCTGGCCAGCCCGGGTGCCGACGGGGTGCAGGGGCTGCAGACGCTAACGATGGCGAACGCTGGCAGTGCTCAGCCTGGGACAACGATCCTGCAGTACGCACAGACATCGGACGGTCAGCAGATCCTCGTCCCCAGCAACCAGGTGGTTGTGCAGAGTGAGTACACCTCCTGGCTGGGGTAGGAGGACGCGTCCCTAACGCAAGTGCTACTTCCTAATGCTTGTGCGCTTCCTCACGACAGCTGCATCAGGAGACATGCAGACCTACCAGATCCGCACCACACCGACCACCACGTCCCTTCCTCAGACCGTGGTGATGACATCGCCTGTCACCCTGACATCACAGACAAGTAAGACGGATGACCCGCAGTTGAAACGAGAAATAAGGCTGATGAAGAACAGGTACGTGGGCTGCTTAGACTCCTGAGTTTAATCTGCAGAGGACAGATGATGAGCCTGGCAAGACAGCTTTTCTGACTGTGCTGCCCGTGCTGTGTGCTGCCTCCAGCAACTGGAAGCACTGGGAATTCTGACCAAAACACACTGCACGTTCGGTGTCTTGTGCAGTGTGGGGAAAACAAATCTGTTTCCCTGCCACACTACCGGGTGTGTGACCAGCCACTGGCGAACATCATGTTCTCCACCCATCCTCGTGTCCTCCTCGGTTTGTTTTGGTCACGGTGGCTGTGCCAGCTCCCTCCTCTCACGTTCAGCCTTCACAAAACAAATCTCAAATCTGATATAAACCGTTGCTTCTGCTTGTCTGTTCCAGAGAAGCCGCTCGCGAGTGCCGCAGGAAGAAGAAGGAGTATGTGAAATGCCTGGAAAATCGAGTTGCAGTCCTGGAAAATCAGAATAAAACTCTAATCGAAGAGCTAAAAACTTTGAAAGATCTTTACTGCCATAAAAGTGTGTAAGAAAAGAAGGTAAAACTTCTGTGGACTGCTTAAATTTCAGAGGAGAATTTTTTTTTTTATACTGAATTTTTTAAACTAGATGAAAGGTCAAAAATTGAAACTTTTCTACCTAGATTTCACAACATAAAGACTCTATAGATTTTATTTACAACATGTTGGTGACAAAGTACAAAAAGGAAACAAGAAAACCTCACCAAAAATTCCTGCTGGCACAACTGGAAACTTGATAAAGTCAAGATTGCATCTACAGTGACAGGAGAGTGGTGTGTTCCCAGGCAGGCGGTTAGAGTTCCTTTGCTCATTTCCACTAATACTTGTACCAGAGGAGATGGTTGGTCACAGTTCCAACCTGGGTGACACGGAATCCTTGCCATAGTTGACATTATTAGTAACATTTATAACCAGTATATGTTTTGATTTCTTACTCTCTTTCAATCCTTTTTCTTTCAGTTACTTGTATGTAAATATTTTTATTTTAACCTGTAAGTTGTTATTTGCAGGTGCAGATGATAAAAGAAGCTAATACTTTGCTAGAGGTATAAATTATGTTTACTCTTTTCTCAGCTGATGGTTTTAAGAGTTGAGGGGTTGGGGGTTTTTTTTCTGGTGTTTGCTGTGTTTATGGAATTGGGAAGGGAGCTGCAGGGAGCGGCCTGGTCCTGAAAATGTCTGAGGCACATGGGACAGGGCATTGGGTTTTCTTAGGAGAACTCAACCTGCTGAGTATCTCGTGAGGTGCAGTGTGGTAGGACGAGGTCTGGGGGACACAAGTTCTCAGAAGAATGATGTCAGGTAGCTTGTTCTTAGTCGCTGGGCATGATAAAGATCTATAATTGAACAATAAATCCTGCGCTGATGATACACGCGATTGAACACACATTGCTTACTCTGTCTGGAGATCCTACAGTGCTTTGGAACGTTGAAACCAAATAGAAGGAGGATGATAAAGTACAAAATTCAAGATATATACCAAAGGGTTAATGAGGGGCTAATACATGGTTTATATGCTGAAAGTAGTGCGAAATTTCCGGACTAATTTTGTAAGGTAGGTGATATTTTGCAAAGTAATGGTGTCTTTGTAAGAAAATATTCTATTGAAAACAGGTAGATGGGGGGTATATTTTGTAGCTAAATTGTGATCTTTGCAAATTCTGAAATTGAGTTTCTATACGTATTTTGACAGTTTCTATATTTCGTTTTAGTAAGCAAATGAAATATTTTGTGAACCAGATTTTCAAGCATATATTTTTATGGGTAGTACGAAGTCAAATGAGAGATCCTTTTTGGTGTAGGAGATATTTGAATTAATTTTGTATGTCTGTAGGCAACTTGCAAAAAAAAAAAATAAAAAGGATTCTGAAGAGTATGGGGGAAAAACAGGAGAAAAAAAAAAAGAGATCAGGGCTTTTTATTCCCCAGAGCTGATACTATCTGCACATCAGATCTGATTGCTATCAGAGATTCTAGTTTGTATCGTTTTGTTTTGGGTGAAATTCAAATGTTTGACATGATCCAGGCCTTTTTTGGGTGTGGAATCTCCATTCTTGGAGGTCCTCCAAAGCCCCACGGCTGCGGCCCTGGGCAGCCTGCTCCAGGTGCCCCCGTTTGGGCAGGGGGCTGGGCAGGGTGACCCCGAGTCCTGTCCCAGCTCGGCCCTTCCGTGACTCTGTGGTTCTGTGACATGGAAACCCGCGTGCGCGGTGCTTCTTGCATGAATAATCAATACACTATTTCCATAGTTGGGATGGAATCCTGCTTCCAGTGATGTCAGCGGGAATTGCACTATGGACTACGCTGTTCACAAGGTGTTAGAGCTACGTGTGTGTGTTGTGCTAGCTCAGACCCGAATGGAACTAGAAACGTACTCACTCCCTAGACGTGTAACGCTTATCATACGGTCAGTGGTTTTTATTTTACTCATGTTTGAATTAATGGACTTCTTAGCAAGCAGAGCTCTTTGCAAGTGGTATGAGAATGGCTGCATTCCACACTCACAGTGTTAGGGGCTGTAAGTCGGGGTTTCCCCAGGTTTCTCAGTAGAGGGTTGTTATCCACGTGATCCACGATGTTTCCTTCGGGCCCAGCGAGGAGCCGTCTCTGTTCATGGTCACGTCCAAAACAAACCCTGGGCATGGTTCAGAGAGTCGTTACATTAGGGAACTGCTCCAAGAGAGGTGTATGGTGCCTCCTTGTTCCATGAGTGGGATTTTGGGAAGAAGGAACCCTTGGGAACGTGCACAGCACCTCAGAGAACTGGACCTTTTCACTCTGACTCCCGGAGTCTCTACGCTGTTTGCCCTGTGTGAGAGGACGGTGCTGAGTCCCAGTCCTGACACTCATGTGGTAACTCTGTGCGGTATTTGATCCTCGCTCTGTGCTGTTGTTCCTTGACCTTCCTTTGTAATACAGAATAATAATAATAAAAAGCTATCAAGTGTTGAGAGTGTAAAATAAATAAAATTCTTTCTGTATTCAGCAAGTGAAACAAATGTAGTGCTGCCAGACATAACATAGTAAATCCTTATCCTCTTACAATAGTGTTTGGGAAAGAGCCGCTTATTTTTCCTCATGGAAATACGACACAGTAACATGAGTTTGCTCTTTTAAGTAATCACTTGTCATGACGTACTTAGTTTGGATTTACTTCACAATCTAGATTGTAAGAGAATAAAATTATATCCTGAGAGTAAGAGATAGAGTACCTACCCAATCCTGCTCTGCTGGATATCTCCAGACAAAAGAACATGCTTTCTACAAAGTGTAAATATTTGTTGAGACAATTAGATGGTTGCAAATTTTGACCTTGGTAAAATAAAGTCGCCAAAATACCTAATTCTGATGTTTATTTTTAATGAGCGCAGCTCTGCGGCGGCTCTGCCCAGGGGGGCGGTATCGGGTCTCCGGCAGCGCCGGCCAGGAGCTGTGCTGTGGCCTTTCCGCCGCAGTTACCTGCGTGTAGACGTTAGTCATGGCCAGCAATGCTCAGTGCCTCCCTCAGCTCTCAGCCAGGCGAGCCGCTGCTGACGGCAGAGCCGCGGTGCACTGCCAGCGTCCCCCGGCAGATGGAGCGCCCGCCGCGGGCAGAGCCCTGCTCGTATCCCCGGGCAGCGCTGGGGCTGCGGGAGCGCAGGACGAGGGAAGGAAAAGGGCATTTTCAGTTGGTAACGTTTCTGTATTCGATTTCGTTCTTTTGGACGGGGCTCTTGGCATTTCTGCCAGCACGGCTCTCAAAGGCAGAACACAAAGAGAACACAATTGCAAACACGACTCCAGAAGAGAAGTGTAGGTCCTTCAGCCCTTGGATTTATTCTGGAACAGGAGCTGGTCTCTTTTCAGCGACCAGACCTCCACAACGTGTCCCTTCAGAGAGTCTGCACGAGTACTGTCTGTATCGCTGCCAGCAGCAGGGGAAGTGCTGTGCTCCTGGGGTTCCCAGCCTCGTTACTCGACAGCAGCTCTGATTTTATCCATGTTCTGTACTGAGACAAGCGGACGTAGACCCCAGGAAGGTGTGGTCGGCCGCAGCCAATCCCAAAACTCGCAATGCCCAGGAGATGGAACCTGTTGGCACCGGGGTAGTAGCACGCCAACGGGCCGCCGCTGTCTCCCTATAAAGAAAGAGAAAAACCATAACATTCCCTCAGGAAACAATATGGAATTGTCAGTTATGTGTCCAATTTCTGTTTTAACTTCTGTTAATCAGTGAAGTTAACTGGACAGTCGTATGGTCAGCAATACATGGATAGCAGTGCAAATGGAGGTGAAGCTCGGGGGTACTGGGTGATGCATCAAGCAGAATACATGTCTGCATTGATCTCAGTGTCTTTTCCTTCTGCACCCCTCCATTCTAGTGCTCATCCCCCTAAACTTTCTTACCCAACAGTTAATACTGAGAGTTAATATTGTGTGCACAGGGGGTGAGCACCAAGAAGCACAGTAAGGGATGCACAGCATCCATGCATCCTTACCTGACAGGTATCGGTGCCTCCCGACCAAGAGCCGGCACAGATCATGTTGCTGTTCACCATAACCCTGTATACGTCGGGATGGTTGCAGATGCTGGAAGGAATGATTTCCACTTGTGCTTCCTTCAACACAGCCGAGGCTTTACCTGTGTGGGGGAAGGCAGCACACAGGTAAAACGCTGATGCTGTTGTGTGTAGCAGTGCTTACTGGCTCTTTTTTTCCTGTTTAGCCAAGCGTCTTTCCATGTGTGCCAGACACGTACGTAATGCAGGTTGTGCCTGTTTCCAGGGGAGTTAAACTCCCGTGGGTTATGGATTTTCACACTTGGAGGACTGGATGTGGGTTTTGCCATTCTTACTCAGTGGTACCACCACTGGTCCTGCTTGTGGAATCAGAGGTGGCTTCTCAAAAGAGGGCCACCCCACCAACCGACACAGCATCAGTTTGTGCTCACTGTCAATCAGAGACAATCAGAAGGAGCATGGCCAGTTGTCAAATACACAGGGACCCCCTGGATTTGAAATGCCCAGCACCCAAACTGTTTTCCTGTTCCCAGCAGGCACTGCGTGGCCATACCATCAGGCAGGTTTCTTTCCCTTTTCTTTTTGGTGTCAACACATGGAAGATAGGCCAGAGGATGCAGACCTTTGGTTACACCTTTGGTTACACCCGTGTAGATCTAATCTGCTCCTGACAGAGAGAATACCTAAAGCAGATACTTGGCTGCAGAAGGATTTAACGACACCGTGACGAGACTGTAACCTGGACTGATTGGGCTCTCTCAGTGAGCCCCAGGGACTGGAACCCCATCTCAGCCCTGTGGCTTTAACCCCCTGTACCTTTCTCTGACGTGCGTCCCCAGCCGCTAATAAAGCAGGCGGTTTGGTTGTCGGCGAGCGGGGGCAGGCGGCTGGGAAGGCAGATGGGCTGGATGTAGTCGCTGTAGCGCACGGCGGGGTCGAGCTCGAAGAGCGCAATGTCGTTCTCCAAGGTTTCTCTCTGGAATCCTGGGTGCACAGTGATGCTTTTGATGGATCTCTTTGCTGCGTGTGCACCGTGTTTCCGAAGGTTATGCACACCCAGAACGGCTCTCCAAGAATATGGGTCCCTAAGAGAGAATCCATGTGGTCTTCATGTTAAATTCCTTTCTTCTAACCAGCTGTTTTACTGTTGGCTTACACACCTTTAGGAATATACATGCAAACCTCCATAGTAAATACTTTCTGGAAAAAACCTGGCTAATAACTGTGTTGTCCATTTGGAAGCCTCAGTTTCCCCAACACTGGTTATGGCTGTTAAAGTGAACTCAGATTCCTGAGTTAGGCTGACACTCGGATTTTCCTTCCCACCCACCTCAGCAGAGGCCACCCAGGAGATATTCTTTTGAGAAAAGATAAAAATTGGATTTATTTAGCAGAAAAGAAGTATGCTTACATCCACAATGCTCCCCAAGACTCTGTTTTACCTACGGTTGGGAAATCCCTTACATAGAAGTGTCAAATAATTAATACCGACTTAATATTAAAGTTAGAAGCAGAGCCAGGGTCATTCAGACCCAATCTCTGTTCAAGTATGTTGAAACAAATCTCTGTTACGAAGTGGGGATTGACTCTGGGCTGTGCTGAGCAGAAGACAGGCTACAAAACCTCCACAGTTCCACAGAGCAGGAGATAAACATACATTATTTCTGACATCATGGCCCTCTAACATTTGTAAAAGTGCTTTAAAGAAATAAGGGGCTGATGGAACGAAGTCCTGATAAATGATCAAACTCCAAAGTTCAGAGATTTTTTACAATTCAGTTGCCCTGGGGTCATGGTTATGTCAACACAGCCCATACCAACTGGCACAAAGGGATTTTGCAAATGCAACTGTGCTAAAGACCACGGGAAGAGACAGCAGTGAGGAGACAGCTGAAAGGCAGCAGAATTGCTGTAAATACCATTTAAAGGCCTGTTTTAAAGTGCCAAATTGTTGGTTCTGTTAAACAGGGGAAAAAATGAAATCCTGTTAAAAGAAATGAATTGTAATGCTCCTCATCTAAATACTGCAACATTTTCTTTTTGCAGTGAGCTTTACTAGTTTAGAAAAATCAATCAGAAAAATTAGAGGTCCAGGGGAAGCTCCAAACCTAACAGAAGTGTCCCCTAGATCAAACCACCCCTCATTAACAATAGCAAAGGTTGTTCAGAAGTTATATGCCACAAGTGTGTATTCAAGACTTCTTGATGTTGACTCATGAAGGTGTAACTTTGCATCCCAGGCTGGGCTGGCGGCTGTTGCCTCACATCATCACAGCCATGGTGATGAAGGGACAGTCTTTGGAGCCAGGACGGGTCCTATGGGGTGTACTGGTGAACAGGACCTGTGTAGTTGTGTCTGCTCATTGATTCTGTGCTACACAGGCTTGATCCATTTGTCCTCCACTGATTTGCCTTTCGTTCAAGGGGCCCCACGGGACAACGCGCTGCTGGTTTACACTCCCCCCATACTTAACAAAATTAACATGCCACATACTTCCTTCCTGTAACGCAGTGGGCAGCAGTGAGTACCGAATACTCGTTAACCAACACCCCGCCACACACGTGTGCGAAGTGCGCGCCAGCCTGGCGGAACTGGAGGCTGACGGACCACGGCCACGCTCCAGCTCGAGCGTTGCCTCCACCTACGATCCGGGACCCCAAGACGCTGCCCAAGAGCGGCCGCTGTCCGCACTCTGCAAAACACAACAGCCTGTTACAGGGTTCACACAGGGAAATGGAGCCCTTGGTGCACTATTGGCATTGGTATGGGTTCAGGGGGGTATTTTTTGTAATCTACAGTGTTATTGCTGCAGGAGGTCGGATGTTTGCAGCCAGAGCCCAGTGCCTGGAGATCCCAGGACAAGGGGCGATGGCCTCAAGTTGGAGCACAGGGAGTTCCACACCAATCTGGGGGAGAACTTCCCCATGAGGGTGAGGGAGCCCTGGGACAGGCTGCCCAGGGGATGTGGAGTCTCCTTCTCTGGAGAGATTCCAGCCCCATCTGGACACCGACCTGTGCGACCTGTCCTAGGGACCCTGCTTTGGCAGGGGGTTGGACCCCATGGGCTCTGGGGGACCCTTCCAACCCCTACAATCCTGTGAGTCTGTGATTCTGTGTGTACATCACCCAGATACACACGCTATTTCTTGCAGACAGACTCACACTGCTGGTGAGCATGAGCTCACCCCACTGAAGTGGAGCTTTTCCCCTGTGAGGTGCCACGGGGTACCCCAGCGCGTCCCCCTGCTCCCTCATGCCCTCCAACCGCCCGCCTCAGCCCTTCTTTCCCACGCCCGCCGCTCCGGCATAGCCCCGGTACCGTCGGTGGAAGCCCGCCGGGCCGCCGCCCCGGGCAGGGCTCCCGCCAGCAGCAGGAGGAGCAGCGCGGCGCCGGGCCGCCCCCGCCTCATCCTCCGTCGAGGGGAACACATGGCGGCGGGGCGGGCGCGGCGCGCGGGGGCGCCTCACCAAGGAACGTCCCGGCACGTAACGTTAAACACGCATCGTTTAATGCTCCGGTGCCGAACCGCGTTACAACCGCGCAGAGGGAGCGAGAGGCGTCGGTAAGCGCGGCGTGGGGAGGCGAGGCGAGGCTGTGCGCCGCGCTCCAGCCCCTCACACCCGAGGGCTGGGCAGGGCGCTCGGCTCGGGTCTCCCTCACGGCCCGGGGGGGCCGAGCCCAGCGTTGGCCAGGAACGCCCGGCCCCCGCCCGGCGCGGGGAGCCCGAAGAGTCTCTTCCCAGAGTCAGTCAGGCGTAGGCAGCACTTCCATTGGCTTAATAATTCGTTCTTTTCTGCCTGCCGGGCTGTTCTGCGGCGTCCTTGGCTCCTGTGCGGGCTGCGCCCGGCTCTGGCAAGGCACACGCAGGGCCCTCGGCCTGTTTGGAAGCCTGCCCCGTCTCCTCATTGGGTGCGAGTCTAACGGAATTACAGCCCTTCACCGTGTTACATAGATTGGGACACCTGGATTAGCCTACGCTGGGGTGGTTTGTGTTAATTATGCCAAGGGATTGCTGTGGGGGCAGGTGGAGGAGAAGGCCTGGCGGGGTGGCGTGGGTTACTTCACAGCGTATCCGATGATGTGCGGCTGGACGGGCGTGCAGGGCAGCGCTACGGTTATGTGCTGCAAGCGCAGCTCCGAGAAGTTGGCCTGTTCCAGGTTTTTCCATGGCTCTCTGTTTATGCAGCACCCAGCAAAGAGGAGCTTCCAAGTTGGATAGCAGATCTGCTGCCAAAAATAGCTCCAGCTGGAATGATGGCCGGCCACGTGCTCTAGGAAATAGAAGGCACCTCCCTGGGGAAAACAAAGTTGTCTTACAGAGCTGCTGCAGGCACTGGGGTTACACCAAACCCCCTCCATCCCACCGCCTCTCAAACACTGACTGATGCGGGCACAGTTTGCTTGCTCATCCGAATTCCCCCAGCCCTTCCCTGTCCCCTTCCTGCTTTTGTGGTGTCAGCTGGAATTAATATAAGCAGAAAACTTGGAGAGCTTAGAAATGCCTCTTCAAGAAGTGTGAAGGATGTACTTACTTGATCCCTCTTTTATTATAGTAACAGTTTGTTGTCCTTTTGTTTCAATTACAGTTCCTAGCATGTCATTTCTTTTGAAGGAAGCGAAATTTATAAATCCTACTCAAACTCATCAGTTTTTGACAACCCAGAGGATTGTCTTTAAAATGCCATTTTAAAGACTAAAAGTCTATTGCAGAAATACCCCAACAAAACAGACTTTTTTAATCTTTACCCTGATTAGTATACTACAGGGAACAAAGGTATTTAATTAGACTGGTTTAGTCATACAGGTAGCTGAGCCCCACTTCTAAGAGGCTAGAGCAGTTTGTTTAACATGGGGCTTTCAGTCTTGATCAGAGAGCTTCCCACCCGAAGAAAATCTGGTGTGTGTGGGGAGGGACAATGCAGGAACTGTTTCTGCTTTCAGTGATGCTCTGTAGTTAGTTACAATGTTAGTGGCAGTTCTAGTTAGCAGACTGTTACTTCTGGGGTTTTACTTTTTTCCCTGGACATCCTGACCTGTGTGCTTTACCAGGGGGCATCCTGACCCCTTTGCACCAGTTAGCACTGCAGAGTGGTTGTAGCCACCTCTGGTTGGTAAGATCAAAACCATATTTTACTTATTTTGATTACTTCTGTCTTTTCTATGGGTGCAGAGCCCCTGGAAGAGACAGTAAAAACCTCAAAGAGACAAAACCTCAAAGGCTTTGAGATACTCACGGGTCTGAGCACACGCAGCACCTCCTTCAGGGTGTCGTTCACGCTTTGCACAGAGCAGAGGACCAGGGTGCCGACGACAGCATCCACGGAGCCGCTGGGCACCTGGCGCAGGTCCTCTCCTGCACTGACTAGGAACTGCTCGTAGTGGATGTGCTGGTTCTTGCTCATGCTTTTGGAAAGGCCCTGCTGGAAGTTGGGGTTTATGTCGGTGCACGTGACTCTGCAGCCCGGCGGGTAGAACTGGAAGTTAGTACCGCAGCCGGTCCCGATCTCCAGCAGCCTCAGCTCTCCGGAGGGGCTGGCGAAGTCAGGGAGATTACGAAATAGGTCCTGCTTCTGCTTCTTTACTTTCCTTTCGTGAAATACAAGAAGGTTCTCTAAAACGTAAGGAAAAAATACCTTCTTGCAGAGAGGCTCCCATATGCCCAGGAACGATAGTAAGTAGATGGGCATGGCAAGCAGGGTGAGGCAGGCGCGGAGGAAGAGGATGCTGGCCTCTCTCATTTCCATCGTGGGGCAGGGGGGCCGTACTGAGCAAAACTCGTTCTGTGTGTCAGAGCCCTGGGAGTTCAGACAGAGCCGAATTCAGGTACTTGCCGGGTTCTCTTGCAGCGTATCCAGCTCCTCCAGTTGATCTGGTAAACTGTTCTTCTAAGCTGGTTTCAGAGTCGGGTCACGGGCTGGGAAGGGGAAGGCAGGACTGCATAGCAACCCGCTCCCGTGGAGTCCCCGCTCGGGCAGAAGAGGAGCTGCCAGCCCCTTATATAACCCTGGGAAACTGGGCAGTGCAGCTCTGTGTGTAACTGCTGGCAAAGTGTCACCACATGCCCCAACATGGTGTTGAGCAGTTTCAGGTTACAGTTCATACCTGCGGGCTGAAGGAGACTAATCTGAACTCTGGGCTTGTTGTAGATGTTTCATTAGGAGCTTGATTAACATTTCAGTTCTCACACGTTAGTTTAGGGGTTAATTTAGCGTGCTGCTGTGAAGTTGCCTGATGAGTTACTTGCTCTGTGCTCTCATTGCAACAGCAGTTTTCAGACTTTCCACTTTGTGGACACCTAAAACACCGTGGTGTGTGCACATGGGCTCCTCTGCAGCGAAGGAGCCTGCTTGTCTGAAGTTATCTTTATGACCTTTGATAGGGGTAATAAAACAAGTTATTGATTCAGCAATCGCTGCACACAGCAGAGGGCTGGGGTCTGAGAACTCCCTAAGCTCAGGTCAGCAATGCTGAATGCATTCTGTCAAACTTCTCCAGATTGGCAGTGGCTGGAGGATTTTCAAAGGACTTGTGAGCAGTGTGGATTAGCCACTAGTGTTTAATTGCTCTGCTCCAGGGGAGCCTCAGGTAGGGAAAGGGGGACCCAAGGTCCCTGAGAAAGGCAGCTCTGTTGGGAATTGCATTGGAGAGTTTTGGGTTTCTGTGGAGTGATGGGTATGGCTGTTGCGTGCTGAGTTACCTCCTCCCTCTAGTGATGATAAAGCAAATCTAAAATCCATCATTATTAGTCTCCTTTATTAATGAACTCTACGCTCATACCTTCATACCTCCACCTTGTGGCAGCTCCATTAAAGAAACAAAACTGAACAGTGGGATTTCCTTTCTGTGTAGACCAGCTGGATGTGTACAGAGCACAGAATAGAGGCACCACTGCATTATTTTCTGATAAATATGACCTGCACCGGGTTTTAACTCCTTGCTGCTGTGCTGCAGGAAGGCCCAGAGCAGGTTAAACAGTGGCCAGGAGAGCAGCACCTTCTCTTGGTGTCCTAGGAGGGTTTAACTGGAAAATGTTTCTAGTTAAACTCCTGGCTTTTAAAAGAAACCTCTTTAAGGTGTGATCCAGATTGGAGGGAGAGTAGAGAATGAAGAATTTAAGCATAGTAAAGCATGTTGTTAGAGTGTGCAGAAGGCATTAGGGATGTGGCTGGTCCAGTAACAGCATCTTAGAGGGGAGAGGAGCTTTCTGCCATCTGATTTAACAAATACCAGTTTTCTCCCAGGTTCTCAGCTTTGTGTGTGGCTGTTTCAGGATAAATCTGTTTTAGCATCTGATGGCCAGGGAGAATGATGCCGAGTGACCTGGTGCAGTAATGAGTACTCCCCTCAGTAAAGGAGCATCCTGTCAGGGATCCCTGTCCTGGCACAGGGAGTGAACGCCTGCTGCTAAATGCATTTCATAATGGGATGGCTGAAACGAAAATGTGTGTATCTATTATACATGTGGCCTGTATCAGAACCCTTAGAGGCTGCTATTCTTCTCTGCCCTCTATGGTTGCTTGCATGTACTCTCTGTTCCCTTTCCTCCCTCTCCCCCGTCCCAGCTCTCAAGGATGCTGGCTCCTCCTTTATTTTGTATCAGACTGAACTGGACTTCTCTCCCCTCTGCCTGGTCCCTGTGCAGCAGCTCCACTTCAGAGCTCGATCCAGAGAGCCTGTCTCCACAAATGGAAGGATGTGATTCCCCGTCTGAACGTGCTGCAGACACGCAGGAAGGTTTCCATCCTTTTATTCAGGGCAGCCAGCTGCTGTATACAGGCTGACTGAAGGGTGAAAACCCTTCTATACAGCATGATCGGGATACTGGAGGGAGGTCTGTGTCCCACAGTGCTCACCATCCTTTATTTTACTGCATACCCAATGATATGAGGACTCGTAGGGAGCCAGTGAGGTGAGACACGAATGTGTCTGAGTGTCAGTTCTGAGAAATTCGTTTTCTCCAGCTCCTTCTGCGTGTCTCTGCTCAAGGAACACCCATCTCCAAAATACCTCCAGACTGGGTCACAGACCTTTTGCCAAAAGTAGGTCCAGCTGGATTGATCTGCAGCCACATGCTCCAGGAAGTAGAAAGCTCCACCCTGCAAAACAGTGCCATAAATACATATATATATATATATGAATTTAAAAGGACTTAGGGCTGTTCCCCTCTGGATATAGAGTTTTATCTTTTGCATATTGGTAACCACGCTGCCTTTTGCCACCTCTCTGAAGAGCTTCCCCCCTGCCTAGGCACGACGCACGCCAGGTTCGTGGCTGGTTTGCACTGTGAAGTCTCTAAAAGCACCTGTCATTGGGTTTTCCTTGAGGATGGTGGGTTTTACCAGGTGACTACGTGTTTCCTGCCAGGCAGTTTAGGACTGTGCAAGAGGCAGTGTGGGCTGATGGCAGGAACTGTGCTGCTGGGTTTTTGTCCCTGCCTTGAGTGTTTTTCTTATTTCACTTTCCCAAACACCTTTGGCCTTGGAACTTTATGCTTTTCCAGCTGCAAGTGCAGGAGCCTGGCTGCCCAGACTGAGCAGCTGTGTCTCTGGCTTGCCCAGGCAGTTGGCACCCCTTCACAGGGACTCCAGACTGGGGTGCTGGAGCGCACGGGTGGTGCTGAGGAGGGAGGGGGGAAGCTGAACTAGTTTGTTCTTTTGTGGGTAATGTGACACAACAGAAGATCACTTGTGAATGGACAAGTGGGTGTCACAGTTGGGTTTAAACTCTTCCTTGGCCTGTTGCAGGTGGTTGGATTTACCCCAGAGGCAGGTCAGCACACAGGACACAGATTGGCATCCCCGGTCTCCCTGGTGCTGCCCCAGCTTACCGGCCTGAGCACTCGCAACACCTCGGCCAGGACCTTCCCGCTGTGGGTGACGGAGCACAGCACCAGGGTGCACACCACCACGTCCACAGCACCGTCCTCTATCTGCTGCAGATCCTCGCCAGGGGCAACCACCAGACGCTCCAGCGTAAGGTGAGGGTTCTCGGAGAGGCTCTTGAGGAGGAGTGTTCTGAAGTGGGGGTTGGGGTCGGCGCAGGTCAGCCGGCAGCCCGGCGGGTAGAACTGGAAGTTGGTGCCAGTGCCCGTCCCGATTTCCAGCAGCATGAGCTGCCCCGAAGGACCAGCGAACTTCCTTAGGCTGCTGAACAGCTCTCGCTTCTGCCTGTAGACCTTGTGGTTGTAGACGGGCGCCAGCTTGGCCATGATATAGGGGAAGACTTTCTTATAGAAGGGATCCCACAGGCCCAGGCAGGCGAGCACATGGACGGGCAAGAGGAGGAGCTGGATGCCGCGCTGGAGGAAAGGGACGAGCATCATCCCCGCAGGGGTGTCCGGTGGCACTCTGCCCGTTGTGCAGCCGCTGCTGCTCGCTCCCGGGGCCACCTCTGAACCGGATGTGTACGTCCATCTTTCTGTCCCGTCTGTCTGGCCGGGAGCCGAGCGCTCTCTTAAAGGGGCAGCGCCGCAGTTGTGCGGGACGGGCGAGCAGAGGAAGAGCCGCGCTGGCGGCCCGCACAGCGAGCTGGGCTGGGCTGCTCGTCCAAGGGGAACTTGGTTGGGATCTATTGCCCGCAGTGAACGTTTAACTGGATCGAATTGGAAAGCTCTGGTCCTGCCTGCTTGGAGCCTGTTATCAGGGAGAAACCTCTCCAAACCTGCTTATCAGCTTTGTGAGTGCTGTATCATCACACCTCTGGCTGCTGCTGAGCCGCTGTAGCACAGCGTGTGGTGCACGCTCACCCTACTGCTCCCCTCTCCCAGCATCTCCCAGGTTTAGATACTGGCTCATCTTTAGGCCAGACAGAGCTCAAGTACATTAAGTTCTCAGCTGCCTTCCTGTCCCTCGAGGGGCTCCAGGAGAGCTGACGAGGGGCTGGTGCCGAGGGCAGGGAGGGCCCAGGCCCAAGGGAACAGCCTTCAGCTGCAGGAGGGGGATGGAGAGGGGCTGGGAGCCCCTGGCACAGGGTGCCCAGAGGAGCTGGGGCCGCCCCGGGATCCCTGGCAGGGCTCAAGGCAGGGTTGGATGGGGCTTAGACACCCTGGGCAGGGGGGCACTGAGGGTGTCTCAGGGCCTTTCACCCACACCAGTCAGGGGTTCTAACAAGGATTGCACCCATGATGTAGAAGTCATCTTTCAGACTAACAACCTCTCCGGCCATTCACACGTAACAACCTGTGTATATTACCCAGTCATGGTGAACTTGTTTAGCTTCAGCTGGCTTGTGGGGTGTCTGCTCCAGCACAGGGACGTGGGCAGAAGCACAGACACCCTGTATGCTGTGCGAGGTCGTGGGTATGATGTATCCCTGCCCACAAAGCCTGGGGACTGACAGGGCACTTCAGAGGTCACTGCGCCGCAGGTGAAGGGAGAGCGAGGGCTGTAATGATGAAATAAGGAGAAGGCAGTATCCTTATCAAGCATTTTTTTATTAGTTAGGGTTTTTTTACAGAGCAGCTGTGTGCTCCTTAAAGAGATAGCACAGTGCCAGGTAGTTACTGTCCAGATTGATAATTACAGAATCATGTTGGTTCTGGTGCTTAAGTTCTGGGTAGTTTTGCTCTGTTTTAACTCGAGGGGGTCTATGGCTTTGATAGCTGTACTGCTCCGATTACAGGCAAGCAAACCCCTGACCTGGAGCTGTAGTATTTACCTGCTTTGCCAGGCAGTGTTATTCTGGAAGTACTTCCAAACTATGCTCGTTTTCTGAGGATTCCCTTTTGACCTGGCTCGGGGTAACAAGCTCGATGGCTCTGATGGCTGAACAGGGGTTGGGTGGGGCAGGCTGCAAAACCACGACTCTGTACAGGGACTGTGAGAACCTTGTGCCTCTTACCTGGGACAGAGCCTGTCCTGTAGGAAAAACTGGTTAGCAAGGCCCTTACTCCAGCTGCTTTGCTTCTGCCAAAAGAAAAAGGGGGAATTGTGGGCACCTGGCTAGCCGATCCATCTCACTGCTGCTTGCAAGGCAGACATCTCTGATCCCATTGATTGCCTATTGAATTAATTGGGCTCGTTAGACCATTAATCAATAAGGCTATTGCACAAACAGGGGTTGTGCAAAGAGAAAAAGGGGGGAGATGTAGGAAGCAGGATGGAGGCAGCAGTTACTCTGCAGCTGTAACATAACAATCCTAGCTGCAGGCCTGGGAACGGGGCCCCGGACTTCGAGGAGAGATAAAGTGAGAAGTGGAGGGGAAACCAGCTCAGAGCAGCATTCCTGGAGGAGCGTGGGCATCGTGTGTGGAGCCTCGGCCGGCCAATAATCCTGAAAGGGGAGCTCCTGTACTGCACCATGTAACCAATGAGTGACCCGGCTATTTTGGGTCAAACTGGGTGCAGGGTATAAGTGTGTGTGGCTGCAGGAATAAAGTGGCTATGCTTCTAGCCCCTTGAGGACTCTGTCGTTTATTCCAGCGCCCACCCACCCCCTCCGCAGACTGTCTGCAACACCTCGGCGCCCCCCCGCGGGCCCCCTGCAACATCCCCCCTGCAACACTGTCCGAGGCTGCCCAGGGTTGCTCAGGTCAGTTAGGAACACTTTTTGTTGTGTTTTGTTATCGTTATTCAACCTCTGAGGACACTGACCTATTTATTCCTTAAAGCACCTTGCTTAAAGATATCTTATACAAACTGTAATAACACCCTCGGGGCCCCGGAGTGTCCTTGAAGTATTTCTGGTGCCTGGTCCCCAAAGGGACCCGTGTGCCCCCAGTTCCCAGCAGCTCTGGGGTGCCCTAGTTGGAAGCCTGGGTGTACTGCTGCGTTTCCATCCAGAGCCCAGCTTGGCTCTCCGCCCGCCTGCGCCCGTCAGCTGGGGTGCAGCACCCTGAGCCTCAAGCTGCCAGCACCCCTGGCCGTGTAGAGAAGGGATATTTCTCTTATGTGACCTAACTTTGATGTTTGGATGCTTGGACACTGTGTCAGGAGATGCCATCCTGTTCCTTAGCAGTTTGCTGCCACTGGATTTTTTTCCCTATTTTTCAGTGTTTCTCTTCCCACCTATTTCACATTGGCTGGAAATTTAAGCCTTGGTGAGAACCCAGCTGCAGAAAGTCCAGTTTGGACTGAAAACTTCTCAGAATCTGTAGCTTTCTGCTTATCTCACGTGTGTGTAAGTGCTTTTTGATTAGTTTATAGCTGGAGATCTCTACATGTTTTACGTTGCATCTGCCCTTGTGTTACAGTAGGGTAGTCCCACAAATTCAGCCATGGAACGTGAGGGCAGATTTAGGTCCTGTGTCATTCCTAAAGCAAGATAAATGAGTTCTCCAGCTCAGTGCTGTGTCCTGCTAGGTTGTGTGCTCAGCACACAGCTCCTAACGTGCTTCTCAGAGGACAAGGATTTAGAGTCCTGTGGAGAGGACGTTTCTGCAAGGTGTATGGGCTTTGTTGTGTGGGGTTTTTTCCTAAACCATCAACTTAATACAGCATCTCAGGTTGTTCTTCCAGCAACACGGGCACAGTCTCACTGAGAACAGGAGTTAAGTAGTAGTAAGAATCAATCCTAAATTTCAGTCATAAATTATAGGCATAAGTCTTATGCAAACAGGAGGAGTTGTTGCCTCTCAACTGAAGACGGGTAACTTGGGTCAATGATTAGTACGTTCTCATTTGTGGTATTACTGAAAACCCCACCATCAATATGTGCATATGGCAGGTTTGTAGCTGAGCATGCTGTTCTGCTGTGAGACTTCCACCTCTCCCGTGAGCTGCCAGGCACTGGGGAGCCCCACAGCTCCCTGAGAAACCTGCCAGGTGCTGAGGAGGGACCTCAGAGAAAGAATCCAATAGCTCTGGTCGTGTTTAGAAGGAAGAGGACAATAAACCCAGTGCCTTGTACCAGACAAAGGCCATCACTGCATGTACATGTCATTTTGGCACTCTCTTATTTCCTTTGCAGACAGAACCACAGAATCCCCTGGGCTGGAAGAGACCCTTTAGATCCAACCACAGCCTAACCCTGCCTAGCCCACCTCTAGCTCACGACTTCATGCACACACCTTTTAAACCCCTCCAGGGACAGTGACCCCACCACCCCCCTGGGCAGCCTGTTCCGACCCCTGACAGCCCTTTCAGTGAAGGAATTCTTCCTGGCACCCAACCTAAACCTCCCCTGGTCCAGGTATGAGGTCATGGAGCGCTTCTTGGTGATGCAATCTGTGACGTGCACGGCTGTTGGAAGTCTTAGCTTACCCTGAAACTGTAAGAGAAGCAGAAAGAAGGGGAAAGTGTGTGTCTGGTACCGAGGCTTCCCTTTGCTCCCCCACAGATCCCACCGAGCCTCTGCGCTCCAGACTCGCCCGTGTTTCTCAAGTCTGTTCCACATGGATCGAAGTCGGAGGGTGGCAAAACCCCGGCCTGAACGGAGTTTGGCTCCAAGGTTGGACATTGTTCCTGAGCCACGTTCTGCCCCCCAGCCCGGGGCTCCCAGCACCCCCC
>VZTU01016314.1:117973-169134 GCA_013400835.1 Zapornia atra
GGAGGGGAGGGTTGCCAGCCCTCCAGCCGGCTTCTCTGCGGCCCTGGGGTCAGCCTTTCCCCGTCTGGGAGGCTGCTGCTGGGAGGGGGCCATCTCCAGCTACACCCACCCTCAGCCTAGAGCTGCCGGAGCTCCGTCTCAGCCACCGTCTCCATCCTTCTCCCAGGCCCAGAAATTCCAGGCTGTGCTCTTTGTCTGCACTGTGGGGAGGGAGAGGAGGGATAATTGGAGTTCTCGGTATCCCTTCCCCCCTCAGCCCTAGCTGCAGAGCTGGTACATCCCTCTGCCACCCCCCTTCCCCCCCTTTTCTCCTACGGTTCAGCATCCTGAGACTCCTGCTGCCATGGGAGGGGGAGAAGTTGGAGGACAGAGTTTTGTGGGGGAGATGCGTGGGGCAGCTTTGAGGTTCCAACCTGACCCAGATGTTGCCATCCTGGTTTGTGCTCTTGCTTCCTTCCACCACACAGATTTTGGGGGAATGGTGAGGGCAAGATTTTTCAAAATCTTCTTTTATTTTTCCTTGCTGGGGAGAGGGAATTGCACATTCACAAGCCTTTTCTATTAAAAATCTGGGTGTCTTCTTCCCCTCCTCCCCCTCCTTTCTGGTGCAAATTATGCCCAGCTGATGTGGGGGTGGGGAAGCTGGAAGAGATGCTCCACAGCAGTGGCTGCAGATGATCCGAGGTGAAGTCTGAAAGTCTGCCGGGAAGGGGAGTGTGTGCGAGCGGAAAGCCTGTGCGTGAGGGCCGGCACAGCTGGAGCCAGGCTTCTGGGGGCAGCCTCAGCTGCATTTTGGAGAGGGATCCCTGGCGTGGTAGGTTCACCCACTGCTGGCTTTCCATGTGTGCCGTGTTCTGGGCATCGGCATGGGAGCCTCGAGGAGTCGGGCAGGCGGGTGGGTTTATGGGGCGCTGGTTGTGTTTCTGCTGTGTGTTGACATGGAAGCGGGTCCTTGTCACACTGCAGCATTCCACTCCCGACGGGAACCCATGACCCCTACGTCCTCATTTCACACCGGGGAAGGTTTAATTAGGAGGAACAAGGGTGTTGTCGGAGCCCCGCTGCCCCCTCCCGCCGGTATCCGTAGAGGCAGGGAAGGGAGAGCGCATTACATCAGTGGTTTGCTCATGGGTGATGGCTGACGGGCAGGCCTGTTCGCAGGGAGGGGGCCTGGGAATGTTCCTGCTCGTCTCCCCGTGCTGCGTGACGTGACGGCTGCTCTGCTGAAGGGTCCGCGGTGCGGGGCAGGCGGGAGCCGGGGTAACCCCGCTGTGCCCGCCTTGGGGCAGCGCTGGGGAAGGGGGGGGCGGAAGGAGAAGGGGCGAGCTGCTCTCCTCGTGGTTTCCCGGCCGAGCGGTGGGCAGGGTGCTGAAGCGGACAGCTCCCGGGGCCGGGCACCGCCGCCGGGGCCAGGCAGCGCTCCCGCCGCTCTCCGCCCTCCCGGAGCCGGGTGCCGGCCGCGCTCACCGCCGCCCGTCGCATCGCGCTGTCTCCCCGGGGCAGGGTGCTGTTATGTAAAGGTCCTGAAGCTGTGTCTCACCTATAAATAGTCGGTGGTGCTGTAAAGCGGCCGGAGAGGCGTTAATGCGTTTCGGAGCCGTGAGCAGCCGGTCAGCGTGGTAGCGTGGTAGCGCCGCTCCGTGAGGCAGGTTCCCTGTTCAAAGCACAAGGCCTCTCCGGGCTGAGCTCCCGGTGCTCCGCATCTGCTCCGGGTTCGGAAAGCCCCCAGCCTTAGCTCGGGGGGTGTTTAAATACAGCGATCACCAGGGGGACTGGAGGGGTCTCAGCCCTTTGGTACTCGTTTCAAGGCTTCTGCAGTGCCGTTTGCCCCGGGTGAGGGGCCTGGGCCTATGACAAATAATCTAACCGGTTATATAAGCTCATACGTATGGCTTGTATCTAGATCAACGTATAGATACTCCACTGCTTGGGCAGCCAGTGTGGTGTGTGGTTTGTGAGCAGGGGTGGAAAGCCGGGTTTCGGATAAACCGAGAGGGCGATTGCGTGCTGCAAGGAGCTGAGCATGGCTGTGCTGGGATTCATAGCTGAAGGAGGTGAAGTAAAGCTGGAACAAAGTCAGTGTGGAGCGAGGCTGAAGTAGCTTGAAAGATCTAAGTCATGGCATCGCCTTCCTCCTCCTCATCACGTCTGCTGGCAGGTTCGCTGGGCTCGTTTAGCACGCTGCCTCGTTAAAATGAGCCCGTCCAGCTTCACTCTCAATGGGCAGTTCCTGTTTTTCAATGGCTGGAGAGGCGAGCGGCCGCAGAGGCCGTATGTGGCCCTGGGGCATGTCGTGTTCATGCGGTCACATGGCCCCATTCACTATCGATCGCCTGCCTGCAGCTGCCATTGACAGCAGCACACACACATCGGCACCCATCGCCCAGCCTGCTGCTCAGAGGAGAGGTTTGGATTAACGAGGGTACAGGCACAAAGCAGAAGTGCTGGAGGTGAGGGAGAGAATTCAAGAAACCACAGAGGAGGAATTGCATGTGATGGCTCATGCTCGTGGTGGAGGAGTAGAGAGCCTGTCCCAGTCTGGTGGGGTTCAGACACAACTGAATGCTCAGTTCCCCCTTTACCCCGTTATCTTGTTCTGCATGGAGTGGATAGTCGTTCAGCTTGAGAATATGAGAAGAGGTGACTTACTGCCATGGGGGTTTGGGAAGAACCCTCCTCCAGATTCAAGACTGGTTTTAATGCTTCACATGAACTTCTGCCCTAGGAGGGACTGTCTTTAAATGCTGCTCCACAGTTAGAGTAACTCCTGCCTTCTCTCCCCTCAGTTTTGTCCTGTGACAAGAGATTATTCCTGCCCAATGGACATCCCTATACAGGACATTTCAAGTAGAAAGAGCAGTCAGCAGGGGCTGGACTGTAGCAAAACCCCCAAATTGTTTTTTTGAAAACAGCTGTTTCAAAATGCAAAGATCTTGGTATGTAAGACCTCAAAGCCCCCTTCTGTGTTACCCGTGCTGTTCCTGCGTGTGCAGAAAGGTATGAGGAGGTTATAAGGAGAGTATTCTGAGCAGTTAAATCCAGGAGGATTTAAAGGGAAGCAAGCAAGGCAGAGATGTTTTACATTGTTGAATAGCATCCATCGCACTGGGAGCTTCACAGGGAGCAGCCTTGCATAAATCAGACCTTTGTTGCTGGAGAAGTAGGGAGCAGAAAATGCTGAAAATTGCTAAAAGCCATCTCCTTTCTCTCCTTTTCTCTTGATATATACACTTATTTTCACTAGAACTCCCCACGTGAACTTTAAAAACAGATAAAGTATACGTTACTCATTTGTATGTATTTGGGTGTGCCTTGACACCATCCAGCTCGGCTCCTGAGGGAGGAGGTGGTGCTTGTATGGGATCAGAAGCTCCTACAGCTTGTTGGGGCAAACTCAGCAATACCTTGCTGTCTTTGGCCATTGAGATGGTACTTCTGGCTTTGGGGTTTGAAGAAGAATGCTTGAGAAGCAGAGCAGTTGGTGCTCATCACCAGTAGCTCATCTACTTGTCCCCAGTGCTTCTGCTTTCCAAATTCTGTGGCTAAGGCATGCCCAGGGATAAACTAAACAGTTTCTCTAACTAATGCTGGGCAAGAGTATTGTTATACTGATGAGAAGAATGATAAGTTGTCTTTATTTCCAGGCATGTTGAATTCCCAGCAGTTCTATGGAAATCTAAGAGATTCCAATGCCTGTTATCATTAAAAGTCAGACCTGAGGTTCTAAGGAGCATAACTCCTGTTGAGAGGAGCTTGTGTTGGAGTTATGAGGTGCAGAGCTGGGTGCCTGGTCCTTAGGCAAGCTGTTGATTTCATCACCCTTAGTGATTTAATGTGATTTAAGCGATGTGTAGGCCCTCCAGCACAAGCTTTAGTTCACCTGAGGGGGAAAGTACTCCAGAAACAACAAATGCTGCTGTTCTAATGGTGTTCCAAGCAGGAGATGGACTTTTTATTGCCTGTCTGGTGAACTCGGTAGCAGGATGGCAATGGTAAGGCAACCAGGAGTGGCTGACCTTAGGGAGGGTGATGTTTGGCTGGTCAAATGAGATCTGTGTGGGGTGATGAGATGAAGGCAGCATAAGTGAGGCAGGTGGAAGGACCCACAGCATGGGTTATATTCCAGGGCGCTGCAGAAGTTGAGGGATCTGTGTAGGGCAGGAGCAGGGCGCTAGGGCAGGGGGGTGTTCAGTCCCTTCCCTTTCCTGTTTGCCTGTATTGGTCCCATTTGTAGCCATACCACTTGAGAGCTCTGCAGCATTAAATGAATTCCTCCAACATGATTGTCTAGAATAACTTGCCTGGCTCCTGTTTTACGGGTCACTGGTGGGCTGAATGAATTGACCAAGGGGTTGAATTTGAGTTGGGGTCTGGCCCGTTTCACAGGAGCTCTTTGTTCAGAAGTTAGGCTTTAAAAGGGGAAGTTGCTGTACTTCAGCTTGCTTAGTCTGTGTGAATCTCCAAGCTCCTGGGTGAGATGGGTGATAAATGCAAGTCAGCTTTGAGTAATGGCTATCCTCGGGATCTGGAGAGCCAGGGTTAGCTATTTTGGGTTCCCCAACCTTACCGAGTGACATTACAGAAGTCACACTGCTACTGGTGGGGGTTGAGGAAGCACACAGCACTGGATCTTTCATTTCTTGGGGGTTTATTGGAGCAGCTTTAAATATTAGCATTTTTTCTAACATTTTTCTGTTGCTGTTGGTTGCTGCTGTGGTTCCCTCTCCTCCCTGTGTTTCCATTCAGCGCTTTACCTCTTAGGAGGCAGATGTGTGGCCAGGTTCAGCTCTGCCCCTGCTGTTTCACAGCGTTACCTCTTCCCTGGCCTGTCCGGAGTGTGTCCTTGAGCTGCGCTGAGAGACGGGCGCCCAGGAAACTCCTGCAATGTTTTACATAGGGTGGGGAAAGAGGACCAGCAGCAAAGCAATAGGTACCGCTTGAAAATGACAACATTGCCTGGCTCTGTAGCATCAGATGTGCCATGAGAGCTTTGTGGAGGGCAGGGCTCCTCCTGCGTCACAGCCGGTTGTGTCGCTGCACCTTCCCATTGATAAACCCAGCCTGTTCCAGGCACAGGATCCACTGCAGATGGAGACCGGCGGGTGCTTCTGCAGGCCTTGCCAGCCACGGGCTTTCTCATGCATGAGTATTTCACTCTGGCTTGAAGCTTTTGAGGCTCTCTTGCAGTAGAGTTCCGGAGGGCTGTTGGTGAACCCCGCGTGTGTCGGTGTGGGTTATATAAACCCTCACATGAAGGGCTCTCTCTGGAAGGCACCGAGAGACGTGCCGCTGGATGAATACAGGAGGAAATGTATTAAAGCAAAGATATTGCCTCAAAAGTGTTTTTTAATTTATTTTGACAATCAGCTTGAATAATTTATTAGAACACTTCATAATGTACCAGTAAATGGACTGCTGGGAGCGTTTAGAAAAGATAATTAAGTCTTAGCGACTGGGCACCTCGGTACAGCGCTTTTCCTGGTGTAAAATCCTTGATCTGTGAGAAATGCCTGTGCAGATGTGCAGTGTGAGCCCAGGGAGCTCTGCACGCTCAACTCCAGGTACCTGGGACGAATTCCTGACCCCCCTGAAGTGGCTGTGCTGCTCACCCCCAGCAGCACAGCGGCATTCCCCATGCAGTTACCTATCTCGGCAGAGCGCAGTCCCTCTTCCCTGCTGGATAGTGAGTCTTTGGTCCCAATTCTCAGGCTGGAGAATCAAACATGGGACGTGCTCCCTTCACCACTGCCAATTCTAGCATTTCTTCTTGGCAATTTCTGTTTATCCCAGCAGGGTGGTACTCAGTTGTGCGATAAATCTGACTACCTGTGTGACTGTTCCACACTGTATCGGGGGGGGGTGGGGTGGGTTTTTTTGGGTTTGAAATCAAACCCCCTCTCTGAAATGCCCTGGGTAGTTCTCTGTGTGTGCAGAGTCAAGAGCAGGGGCTGGAGCTGCGCAGCACGTCTTGTCACTCTAAGAGTGCTGAGCTGTCAGAGGTCTGCAAACTGCTCTACGAGTCTGGAGGAATCAAATAAACATCCCGTTCCCTCTGGTTTATATCCTAGTTTGGGCCTTTATTCTAATCTGGGATAGTTTATTGGGAAAACAAAGAAAGTTGGGACAGGCAAGACCTTCCCACGAGGGGAGAGCCCCGGGTCACTACTGTCTGTTGCCATCAAGCAGCATCCCTCCCAGTAGGTACCGAACGCTGGAAGAAGAGTGATTCCTCCTTGGAACTTCGGTGGTGGAACTGTCTGAGCACAACCAGAACAAGCAGCCCAGGTTCACTGCTGCAGCGTGGTGCCTCTGGGTTTCTGGATGGACAGTGTCCTTGTGAAACCACCTGCTGTGCAGCTGTGCACCAGCTTGGGGGTGGTTGGGGGGGTTTGTTGCTGTGCAGTTGTGTACCAGCTTGGGGGTAGTTGGGGAGGGTTGTTGCTGTGCAGTTGTGTACCAGCTTGAGGGTGCTCGGGGGAGTTTATTGCTTTTCTTTTTTAAATGGCCACTCAGCAGATGAGCTGGTGGCTTCCAGTTGCTGGTTGTGTCACTGTGCGTACGGTGCACGCATTCATTTGTGCCTTCATTTCTTTTTCCCTTTTTTATGCTGTGTCCCTGAGCTACTTTGGTTTCTAAATTCAGGCCTTACATATTTATCTGTGCCATTCAATTAGACCACATCCCCAATGCTGCTATATAGTTTCACAGTATGTGGGAAATTTGGTAATTAAATGCATGCAAATGCTGCAAGAATAGAATAAATTAATTTTTCCTTAATATCAGCAGGCTATTCTGTGATGCTTCCAGAGATAACATGACCAAGATTCTGGCTTTTTCTCCCCGCTTCTTCCCATCTTTTTTTAGTCTTTATTGTTATTACTCCAGGAATACCTGGTGGGAAGAATCGCAGCCCAGGCTACGCCGCAGGGGTCAGGAAGGAGGGAGATCTATACTTAAGCTTTTTGGGTTTCCAGATAAAACCCGGGGTGAGCCCAGGGTTGGGTTAAGTTCCACGTGTGTGGTGCAGCTTTAGACTTGCAGGTGGATCAGGAGGTACCCAAGGGGCACAGTCACAGGGAATACCCAGGGCTGGGAAGGCACTTTGCACTGGATGCTCTGGCTCTTGAAGATAACCCAGGGACAGGGTTAGAGGCTGGGATCTCTGGATGCTCCTAAGGAAAGGGCTCTGTTGTTTCTGTGCTGTCTTTACTCCTGAATCTGCTGCAGGCCCTGGGATGTTGTGATGCTCCGTTTCGGAACGTGCCCGTTGCTGGGACGCTACGGATGGGCACAGCCCTCCCTTTCAGTGATGCCCTGGCTCCTCTGAACTCTCCCCATGTGGATTCAGCCTTCAAAGCCAGGGGCCGTAAAGCCTGTCAGTGGCTAACGCCGTGCTAGGAGAGCCGGGTTTGAAGGGCTCGGCCCTGTGTCATAGTTCCCAAGCAGTGAGAGCCGTCTCCTCTTCCAGAGGCCCCAGCTCTCTGACATAGACCTGATGCTGCGCACGCGTTTGCTCAGATGATCTGACCTTACTGACAGGGGGTTTTCCTTGCTTACAGTTCCTTAACTCCCCTGCCTTTCCCATGTCTCTCGGTGCCGTGTGCTCGTGGTTATTCTTCCTTTCCTCTGGAATTCGTTGCCACTTTGGTGTCTGGGTTCCTCCCCGAGGTGCCAGGCGATGCCAGGCCGGGTTGTGCTCCCGCCTGCGGTACTGCAGTGCTGTTGCATCAGCGCAGGCTTTCTGGAATCCCTCTCCTCTCTTGGCCTCCTCCCGGAGTGTGAAAGCCTGAAGAGGCACCGGCAGCTCAGAAATGCAATATATTCTCGCTGCTGGGCCGCGGGTGAGAGCTTGGCAAGAGGTGCAGAGCTGCAGAGGGTTTGTAGGCGGCTGGAGCCAGGGGAACAAACTTCCCCACAGCTCCTCTCTTCTGTAGGAGTGGGGGAGAGAGCGAGGTGCTCCTCCTGGGGACAGTGTGAATCCTGACAGAGGTCTGGGCTCCTTTGTGGGTTGAGCTGGGGCAGACAGGGACAGGATGGGGTGGGACGGGGTGGGCAGGGATGCCAGGGCTCACCAGGTGTCCCACACTCGACGTGCCTCTGCCTGTAGTCTGTATCAGGACTAAAAAAGCAGCAGGCCTGCTTGCCTCACTCCGTGAGGACTTGAGAAGCAGAGCTGCCTTGGGATCGCGGATGCTGTGTGCTTGCCTGCCTGTTCCTCGCAGTGACTGACTTTGTTCTGCCTCTGCTCTTTGCCCCCCGCAGAGCTGACCTGTCCGGGGTGCAACACAACTAAAGAAGCAGCTGCAGGATGAAAAGATGGCAGCACGGCTGCTCGCACCACCAGGCCCTGATAGTTTTAAACCCTTCACTCCGGAGTCTCTGGCCAACATCGAGAAACACATCGCAGAACTGAAGAAGAAGCAGCGCCCGAAGCAAGACAGCAGCCACCGGGATGACGACGAAGACAGCAAACCAAAACCAAACAGTGACCTTGAGGCGGGGAAGAATTTGCCTTTCATCTACGGGGACATCCCAAAAGGGCTGGTTGCTGTACCGCTGGAGGACTTTGACCCTTATTATATGACCCAGAAAGTGAGTCTGCAAGAGAGAAGTCGCTAAACCGCCTTTTTCTTAGGAAATTGCAGGTTTGGGGATGGTTTAAGTAGAAGACAAAGAACAGTGTCTTTGGATGGGGTTTATTTGGGTTTGTTTTGTTGTGCTTTTTTCTTTGAGGTTTCATAGAGTTTCTGTGATCAATCTTTAAGCACCTGCTTGGGTGGAGTCAGAACAAGACCTGGAAACTAAAACCAGATAAAGATGTGCTAATGTGCCGATTTTAACCATGAGAGCAGTAAGAGGAATTTAATTGATGGGTACCAGTTAATAGTTTTAAATGTGTGTTTCGTTACTTGCATGGGATTCAGCCTGAATTAGATCGGTATGAAGCAGTGGAATACAGGACCACGACCAAAAAACCCAATTGAGATAAACTAATGAGCTGGTTTCCAGCTTCATCAGTTTTATTTATAAAATACGTGTCTGTGGAATTAAGGTGATGTGACAGGAGGCACCTGTGGGTGCTGAGATCTGTTAAGAAATGAAGTGGTGGCATGAGGGAAATCAGGGATGAGAAAGCAAACACCATGCTGGGAAGGGAGGGGAGGGATCCTCTGGTGAGATGAGGAAGGGCACACTCGCTGATTTTCTTTGAAGGCTGGGTGATGTCAAGCTGATGTTCTGTCCTACTGTTTAATTTCGTTGGTTGATTTGATGGAAATCCATTCAGAATACGCTGAGGTAGTTGCCATCCATAACTCGGGCTCAGCCGGGCCGCTCGAGAGCCCGGATGTCTGGCCACACGTGTGACAACAGTCGTGATGTGGCTGTTCAGAGCTCGGGCAGGGCAGCTGTGGGGTAGAAGCTGCCATGGGTAACGGGGTGGTTTGTGGCTTTGGGTTGGGGCAGACATTTCCTGCCACACTCAGGGAGCAGTTCTGTGACCTGCAGGGCATTATTCACATGAAATCACCCCAATCTGATGCTGGGTATCCCTGACCGTTCTTCTCTGCCTGAGCTCAGTGGTTGTTCCTTGTGGCGGTGGGGCACGGTGTACAGGTGTCAGCTCAGAGCAGGGCTTTGGCACACAGTGATTTGTGTGTGTGCAGCGCCGGCAGACGGGCGATTGGTGGGTTGGTACCTGAGGAAGCGTGTTGACAGCTGCTTTTGGCTGGTCAGAAGGTCCCTTTTCCTCACAAACACCTTCTCCCCATTGACCAGGTGCTTTCTCACTGGTGAATCTGGTGTGGCCTGGTTTTGGTGTGGGCAGGCTGTGAAGGGCAGGCACGTAGCTGAACAGTGGCTCCCAGGGTCTCTTGGCTGTGGTGTGGCCACCAAATTAGGGGGTAGGAAGGTGCTGGAAATCCAAGTGAGAGTGTTCTCTGCTCTGTGTGCTCGGGGAGCTGAAAGGTCTGTGAAACTCCCTGGGGAACTAGACTGAGTTCTTTGTGGGCAGAAGAGGAGAGCAGAGCAGTGCCCGAAGGGCCGTGGGCACTGCCAGCTCCTGGAGCGTTGGGTAGAGGCTCCTTGGTTGTCTCAACGTGACAGCGAAGGTAGGAGGCAGAGGGGAACCCCCTCACACCTCACGCTGGATCAGTCTCCATATTTGCCTCCCAGCGCAGCGCTATTAATAGACCTGTTGTTTTTAGAGAGGAATAAGCCACATCCCAACTCTGAGGCATCTGTCACCTCCCCAGAAGAGCGCTCCTGCCCGAGCCGCGCTCTCATCCCGCCTGCCGTGCGGAGGTCGATGTGAGCTCTCCAGGAGCTGGAGCAGCTGCAGATGGAGGGGAAGGTTCTGGAGATGGGAGACAAGCTCACACAGCCCTGCCAACCCAGTCCTGGCTGTTCTGTGAGCAGAGCCCTGCTCTTCCCATAATCACCGGACTAACGCTGCTCTGTCTCCCTCTCTCTTGCCTCCGCTTCGGCACGGCGGCACCTCAGGTCCCTGCGACTTCTTTGCTGCTTCAAATAGTCAGTGACTTCCCACTAAAGAATTTTTTTCAGGCCATTAAAAAAGGCCCTTCTCTGAATCATCAGGATCTGCTTGAATCATGGGACGTTTTCCAAGATGTTTTATTTTTTTCCTCCCCTCTCCAGCACTTGCCAGAAGCCTTTGCATCATAGGGCTCTTCTCTTCAAGCCAGACGTGCAGCGGGCACAGGAACAAATCAGCTGGTTCCTTTTCCCTGCAGCAGGACACGGTGATCTTGGTTTATCTAAGGAAATGGAAGCTGCATTTTAACGGAAAAGCTGAACTTTCCAGTGACCTGTTAACTGATATTTAAAGGAGAAACAGCCTGACCTAGAAACAGAACCATGGCACAGGGAGCCGAAACTCCAGCCCTGCAAGGGATGGTTTTGTCTGTGCTGCTTCTCTTTTCTCTGCTCAGTTGTGGTTTGGAAAAGGGGAGTAAGGACTCCCAGGGAACTGTGAAAGCCCCAGTGCTCACAGGTAGTGATTAACTCCTTTTCGACTCTCTCCAAGCACCAGAGAGAATTTTTTCATGATTCTATTGCAAACAGCAATGGCCTTCCAACTCCTGGCCTGAAGCACGTGGTAGAAGCAATACTTGTCCTTGGGATTTGTTGTGGAAACCTGAAATGTTTCAGTTAAAAACCCCCAAAACCCCCTGAATTTCCTTGTCTGCAGGTGCAAACAAAATTCAGGGAGCTACCTGTCTGAGCGTTCCTAGCAGGGAGAGCAAAGCACCTGCTTGTCTCATCATCTAGGCGTCCTTCAGGGTTTGCTTAAGCAAGACATAAGGACCATCATCCTCTTATTTCCGCAAATTTATTAGTTTGGGTTTTTTTGTAAATTGTTTTTCCATCTTTTAGACCTCTCCTTCTCATCCACTTACACCTAAGCTGTCACTGCTGCTAATCAACTCCTTGCTCTGGTCTGTCCCGTTGAATGTGACTTGTGCCACGTTGGGGCTGTTTTCCTCAAGTAACTCCCATTTCACTCGATCTGAGTCCCCAGCTCGCTACGGATCAAGGGAAAGGTGCTGATAACCTCCCCATGGCTCCATTTCCCAGGCAGGGGAAGGTCCCTGGATATTCTGGGAACTGGGGCCATGTATAAGCTCAGGGGAATTGATCTGGGTGCAAAGTTCAACCCTGCAGTTGTAGACAACCCTGCACATCCGTGAGCATTCAGGGCCAGAGCGGGACTGTCTGAGGTCACCTATATCTTGCAGACAAGCACCTGAGGATCCTTCTGGTACAAATGTGCCAGTGGAGTGACTTGCAACTTCGTCAAGTCACATGCAGGCTTTGGAAATGGGCCCTCCGGCCCAGAATGTCACCTTGACAGCCTGGGACTGGGAAAAGTACAGGGATGGGAGAGGCCAGCTTGCAGGAGGCATGTCTGGCTCTAGCATGTGCTTCAAGGAGCCTTCACTTGGGACTTCTGTAGGGCACAGTCACGGCCCTACAAGGTCACGATGGCGTTACCGGGGTTTGCATCTCACTGAAGGCGCTGAAACAGAGAGAAGAATCAGGACCATCTCAAACATCAGCCTTTCACCCTCATTTCCAAGGGCTAATTACCTTTTCTAGGTCTTGTGTGTTTGATGTTCTTTTTTCTTCCACTCCATATCTCCAGTAGCCTCCAAAGGAAGAGTGAACATGCCCTTCCTAGCTCCCCTCCCTGCCGTCATGGTGGAGCGAAGAAGGGAGAGCGTGGTCCCGGTGAGGTGCCTTCCCAGGGCTTGGATGGAAGGAGGGTCCTGGAGCTGTTTGCTCTCGTGTGGCTGTTCCTGAGATGACAGAGCATAGCCCTGCTTGTGTCCAGTCACACGTAGAGCTCTGGGTGCCAGCAGGGTGTGTGGAGTGTGGCACGGACCGGGAGGCGAGCGAGTCTCTGCTGCAGTCACCTAAATAGCTGCATCCCACTGGCGATGAGTGGAGCGAAGGAGAAGCAGTTCCGCTTCGGAGGCAGAATGAATTTCCTTACGTAGGCAGATTGAGACGTCGTTAAAGCTTCAGTCCAGATCCGTTTCTCAAGACTGTGTGTTGAACTGAACAACATTTATTTCTTTAAAATACATCTTTCAGGAATGTGTATGTGATGGATTTCAAAAGGAGTCGAGGGGATTTCGTACTTTGGGCTCAAAACGAGAGGAAAGAGAGAGCGAAATGTGGCAGGTACTATTTCCCCCTGTAAGCTTTTCAGCGCTGAAGAATAAGTTACTAAGAAAGAATAAATCTGTCCCCTTTTTTGGGGGTGGAATGGAAAAATAAATATTAAACAAGGTGGTTTCTGTGTTAGGAAGTGAACCTCCATGAGCCAAAACAGCCTTGCAGGATAGCTTGAGTCGACGTTGAGTTCTGTACGTATTCCTGCAGCCCAAAGGGTGCCAGAGTCCCTGTACATGCATTTTGAATGTAGCTGCTGGGGTAACTCGCCCTGGGTGTCGTCAGAAAGCTGTCGCTCCCTTGCTTAACATCAGAGTAGACAGTCAGCAGTTACCACAGTAGGAATATGGCTCCATATGTTCTTAGCCTGTTCGTAAGGCTGTTTTCTCCTCAAAGCTGCTGCCCACTCCTCCTGGCTTCGCTGGATGTAAAACCTGCATGAAGCCAGAGGGTCTGTGTCTTCATCTGACAGGATGGCGCTTGGCCATCGCTTGCTCCGTCCTGTCGTGCTCTCCATCGTGGCGGCTTTCACGCGCCGCTTGGCCAGCCGAGATCCGTCTCTGTCCCCTGGCTGCTTGGCATGTGAGGACACCTCCTGAGGCTGCTCTGGAGCGTAGATTTCCCAGCCAACTCCACCCAGACTGGACAGAGCCTTTGTCATAACTCTTTGAACAGCAAGACGAAGCTTTTCAGCGTTCAACCAGACCTCATCTCCTGGAAGAGCATTGCCATCCAACTGCCTTCCTCCAGCTCCCGCCTTTCTCTGAGGCTTGAGCTTTGCCTCTGCAGATCTTAAAAGGGCTTAAGGATGTTCTTGGACCTGACCCAGCAAGCGTTTTAAGAGTATGCAGCCATTTTGAAATTGGGTTTTAATCTGTCAGCAGCATAAAGAAAAACCAGGATCAGGTTTGAAACTGCCAAAGGCTTTCTTGGCTTTTGTGCTCCTCTTTCTACTGACAAGGCCAAGCCGAGTCTTACCCAGGAGGCACAGGGGAGCTGGAGCAATGGATCTTGGAATCATCGTCATCGATGAGCAGGCTGGAATGCACGGCACCTTCCTTGCATTGCAGGGTGTACTGGGAGGCCCAGTTAAGATGGGCTTTGCAGACAGGAATCGTTTCACTGGGAATTATGGTCTAAAAGGAACACTGGGCGTGGAAGAGAAAGCAAGGAGCTGCCTTGGGTAAGGTCAGGTACAGGCAGAGTGTGGAGTTCGTGTTTGGTAGGCGATTGCCCTGGTCACTGGCTGAAAGAGCTTGTCTTAAACAGGGAATGCCAGATTTCCAGGTCGATCTTGGTGCAGCAGCTAATGAAGATGTGTGTTTCCATGTGATCGCTCCAGCGTGCCAAGGCAAACGGTCTCCAACCCTCCATACAGACCAGTTTACACCCGCGTTCCCACCTGAGCCTGGCTTGCTCTTCTAGTACCGGTCTAAAGTCTTTGGGTTGGTCCTTCTGGTCTGCTGAGCTGTGTCTGGGTGAGCCATTGTGCTCCTCCACCCTGATTTTCCCATGGAATGAAATGGGAATGGCTGTGTGGGCTGGGGGGAGTGTCCTACTTTGCCCAGCTCACCTGCTGCCCACGTAATGCTCAGCATGGTCACAACAGGGATTTTGGTGCTTGCAAGGTGTGGTGGAGTTGAGCACCCCAGTGCTGTGCTGGGGACGTGGCTGAAGCCTTTGAGCATCCCAGTGTGATGGGAATCCTGCTCCAGAGTGTCTTAGGGGACAGCAAAGGAAGGTTTAAAGATGAATGGTATGTGAGTCCTGAAAAGCTGGCTGTGTCCGGGACAGAGAGACAGCTGGATCTTAAAATCA
The DNA here is from genome assembly GCA_013400835.1 of Zapornia atra. Taxonomy (NCBI): domain Eukaryota; kingdom Metazoa; phylum Chordata; class Aves; order Gruiformes; family Rallidae; genus Zapornia; species Zapornia atra. Next base: position 132,488 of record VZTU01016314.1, read on the forward strand.
GGTGTCCCTTGACCACTCCGAAATCCACAGTGTTTAAAACTGGAGGTTTTTAGGACATTGTTATGTGCCAAGGTGATCTGTGCCTTGGTTCTGATGCTGCAATGCCAGAGCTGACCAGGGTTGTGTTTTAAGCGCTTCGTTAGTGGTTATGCTAACTAATCTTCCTCACAATCTGATTTTGATTTCCTTTTCCCTGCTCAACGGTCTAATTTAGCCAAAGGAACTAAAACACGTTGTTTGGCTTCCTGGGAGGGAAATGACAAATTCCCCAGAGCGAGTCTCCTGGGGGAAGCAGAGTGCTGGCAGGAAGCCCCTGTGGATTCCCTCTGGGCTCCGGGAGGGCTCTGGGCTGTGCCAAACGGGGGGCTGGCTCTGGGGAGGGGGCCAGCAGCTCTATCCCCCCAGCAGCAGCGGGGTTCATCCTGCCACACCAACCCTGCGGCATCCCAGAGGGAATGTCGGATGGGAAGATGGTGCTGGGGAGAAGGGACTCTGGCTTCTCAGTGCTCACAGAGTGCTGCTCTCCCTCGTGCATGGTGTTAAGCCACCACAGGTCTAATCCTGCCTCTCCCGGTGGCTGCGTGTGGTTCCCCCGGCGCGTCCCGAGCGGCCTGCTCGCCAAGGGGAGATGGAGGAGCAGCTCTGTGCTTTAGGGCTGGGGATGGAAAGAGGAGGTTGCTCCTGCCTCATGGTTACGTGATTCATTCTGCAGGTTCTGTAGACCTCAACCTCTTGTTAATTAAAGGCAACGAGAGCACGTGGCTGGGCCTGGGGTTGGGGCACCAGCCTGGAACATGCTTAGACTTCACCGGGCAGGGATGATGGGTGTCTCTGCTGGGGTGGGGGGTAACTCTATGGTGACATTTTCTTTCTGCTTACCTGTCAACCTTCCTTTGCAGGTGAGCTGCTGTCTTGTTAAAACGCGACTCGTTGCGGTAGCCGTTAACGAGGTTTGGGAAGGAGGCACAGGCCACGCCGATGCTGTGCCACAAAGGTGGTCTTGTGCCCTGGGCAGTGCTGCCAAGGCTGGGTGCAGCTGCCAAGCCCGCTCCTGAATTCGTAGTTGCTTTGGGGGGGTCTCGATTTTTACCAATTCTGTAGGGATCATAGTGGTTCTGCCCTCATGGGGGGGGACCCTCTTGGGTCAGGGATTTCGCTTCTGCTCTGAGGTGACCTGGATGGTTCGGAGGGGAGTTACGAGGTGCTGGTAGGTATGTTCTACACCATAAGGTGATTTCTCTTTTAAAAGAGCAGAAAATGCTGTTTATTTTTTAACCATGGAAGTTGTTCATCTTCTGTACAATTCCCACTGATGTTCATGCATTAACTCTCTCTCTCTTTTTCTTTCTCTGTTTCTCTACAGACCTTTGTAGTACTAAACAGAGGGAAAACACTCTTCCGATTTAGTGCCACACCTGCCTTGTACATTTTAAGTCCTTTTAATCTGTTTAGAAGAATAGCTATTAAAATTTTGATACATTCATATCCTTTTTACTACTGATCAATTCTGTTGCCTCTGTAGGTTCATTGAAAAGTCTCTCCCCTGTTGTCTTACTGCTCAGCTCGAACTATGTAGGAATTCCCCTGGTTTGGCCTCAGAGCATACCCCAGACATGCTTTTTTGGAGTGGAAAAGCATGGTCCTGCAGGCACATCCAATCTACTGAACTTGTCAGTTATTTTCCCTGCTAAATTGTTCTGTGTGTGTCTGTTCTTCCATCAGCACCCAGATATTGATAAGCTTTGGAAGGGATATGATATCATTTGATTGAAGGTTGTGCTTTGCATGATGAGGAATTGAGCTTTAAGTGGTTAAAGAAAATCAGTATGTGGAGGAGGAGTCAAAGATCCCTCAATGCAATTAGATGCTGACTAATTTCTTGCTCTTTTGGCATCCTCAGACTTCATCCTAATGGCAAGGCTGTTCCGAACAGTCCCACTGCTGGGCTCCAGACAGCTCTTAGAGCTTCAGCACCATCAGCTGCAGGGGCTATTAGGAGAGAGGGGGGGGAAAGGGGATGAGCTGCTCTGCCCTGTTTGTTTGTTTATTTATAGAGTGACTCTGAACCAGAGGGTTCAGTTCTGGGTTAGAGGCCTCTTCCCTCCCTCGAAGCTGCCTTGGGCTCTGAGGCTGGGAGTGCTTCCTTTGCCTTGTGTGTTGTTTCCCAGAGATTTTCCTCCCCCCGGGTGTGCTGAGAGGTGCAGATCTGTCAGGTTGAGACCAAGATGCCGGCAGCAGATCATAGAATCACAGACTCTGTCAGGCTGGAAGGGACCTTCAGAGTCCACCCAGTCCCACCCTGCAGTGAGCAGGAATATCTTCACTAGAGCAGGTTGCTCGGAGCCCCATCCAGCCTGACCTTGGATGTCTCCAGGGATGGGGCCTCCACCACCCCTCAGGGCACCCTGTGCCAGTGACCCACCACCCTCAGAGGGAAGAACCTTTTCCTAATACCCAACCTAAATCTCCCCTTTTCCAGTTTAACCCATCCTCCCTCATCCCATCACTTCATGCCCTCAGGAGCAGTTCTTCCCCAGCTTCCTACAGGCACCTTTCAGGGACAGCTTTGGGAGTCAAACAGCTTTGGATCTGACCCTGGATTTTGACCACTCTTCTAACAATCCAGTGGTTAAAATCCACTCAAACTTGTAGCTCTGAAGTTGTGCTGTCCCTGCTCCTCGAATCACTCCAGCACCTTCCACTGCCACCGTGACACACACAATCCTGCTTTCCCAAGAAAGGGAATTTTCGTTGGTGTTACTGGATGGATGGAATGACCTGGGGAGACTTTTTCATTTGGAGTCGTTCAGACTTAACAACCAGAAAATACAAACCAAATTGGATGGTGACATGGAAATACTGTTTATAAGTAGTCCCCCTTGTCTTCTTCCCATGACTGCTGGAAGCATCTTGGCTCTCAGAGGGCAGACAGGGGGTTGAATGTGATTGCAGCACAGTGATCCTTAGGGAGCTGCAGGGAATGAAAAGAGCCACCCTGGTGTCCCTTTGATCCTTGACTTTGTTCCACAGTATTTAGCATGATCATTATGTGCACTATTTTGACCAACTGTGTATTCATGACTTTTAATAACCCACCCGAATGGTCGAAGAATGTGGAGTAAGTAAAGCTTCTTGTGTTCCTACCAATCCCACTGATGGTTGTTTCTTCTTCCCCTGAGAAATCCCTTCCCACTCACCTTTGAGTGAGCACCCCAGTTGTCTTTCATACCCACTTTGTTTAGACCAAATTCTTTGCAACTCGTCTTCTTTTCATGCCCAAATCGACCTTTCTAGAACCTTCTCAGCCCTCTCTCTCTCTCTCCCCCTCACAACAGGTATACATTCACTGGGATTTATACATTTGAATCGCTTGTGAAAATCATTGCCAGAGGTTTCTGTATAGATGGCTTCACGTTCCTGCGGGACCCCTGGAACTGGCTGGATTTCAGTGTGATCATGATGGCGTAAGTTGTGCTGTCAGCTTATCTCGGGTGTCTGTGGGGCCCGGGGGGGACCAGACCTTGGGGAGAGGGTGGGAAAGGGAAAGGATGGATGGAGGAAGACTTCAGTGACTCCCCAAAAGGTTTCTTGCTGGGTCTTTCAAAAGCAAGCCTTAGCCTGATGCAGAGCCACAGGTCTGAAAGGAAACTGAGTTAATGGAGCGGCTGCTGCAATGAACCACCATTTTCTGAAAGCTGCCTCGATTCATGGGAGGCTTTATACAGCACCTAGCATTCTAGATCGCTCACACGCCAGAGTGGCAGCTGCCAAGCCTGGGACTGGGAGCGAAACATCTTCAAACCCTGGGCTGTGCCACTCCGGCCCTCCTTGGGCTCCCAGGTTAACATTTCCTGGGCTTATTCGCGCTGTTAACCCCTTCCCAACAAGGAACCAGAGTCAGAGAAGGAGACTCTTTCTTATCCTTCCTCATTCCTTCCTCTCGTGCCAGCTCAGCTCAGCTTAGCCTGGTTCAAGGATTCCTGGGGATGGCTCAGTTCTCAGCTGAACCAGGAGATGCAGGCTGAGTTTCTGGTGTTTTCCTTACCGCCCTGTGTCAATCGTTGCTTAGGTTTACACCCTGACAAACACCAGGCTCATGTCTCTGCTGGTCCCAGGTGCTGGTGGAAGAGATGATTTAACATTTCATTTCCCCCTTTTACACTTGTTTTTGGAATATTGTTGTGTGTGTGCATGTTTGGGTTCCCAGAGTCAGCAACAGCCGATGAAAGCCGAGGGACCGTGTAGGAGGGCTCAGGAGCCCAGCTTTCAGAGCACTTGACCTTAATCACAGCAAGATGCTTTAATTGTATAAAACACCCTTTTTGGGGGCTAGATTCTGCACCCTGAAACCTGAGTTTCTGCACTTTTTCTACTTACCTCAGCTGTGTATTTCATACTGAATGCAGAGAGTTGGACATTGCACACACAGAGCAGAACAGCCGGTGATTCCCTGGCGCTTGTAGGTCGGGATAGCTTGGGATCTGTGCACGGTGTAAGTGGGTGAGGCTCCTGTTCTGTGCACACCAAATCCCACCCATCCACTGGCATTTCCTCCCTTTCTCCATAAATTACCAGGTGATGGCACACCAGCTCTGAACAGCCTGTGCACTGCTCGTAAAGAAACGTGGTGCTGACCCTCTGGCTGATCAGACTCTGCCACCTCCCCGTTTCCAGCGGGGTTGCCTCCAAGTAGAATCCTTTTGGGGTGTGTGTCAAGGGCTAGAGCAAGCCTGTGTGCTTGCTCATTCCCACTTCAGGGGGTCTAAGTTTCATTTATTTAATCCCACTAAGAGGGTGTAAGTTCTACGAAGCCCTTGAGGCCTTTCTGCACCAGGAGGAATTGTGACCATCGGGTGTTTCTTTGTGTTTTGATGCCACACAGCCCCACAGAGGAAGGAGTCCGAGTTGGGGTGGAAGATAGCTCTGTTAAGCTAAGCCTCTTGCCCTCTGTGTATCTGGGGTTTACCCCCTTATAAAGTGGGGATGATCCTACCCCTGGCTCTCAAACAGGTGGTAAAGTGTAAAGGATGAAAATGAAGGGCACTGATCAAAGCAAAAGATGCTCAGGCTGTATTAAAAACACGAAGTGAAGCCAGTATACCGAGGTGATGTCACCAAGTGACCCTGCACACGTGGTGGTTTCACGATCACCCCCCTCTGTAGCGATGGTGTGACATCGCTGGGTCCTGTGCAGGCACGAAAGCCAGTACCTGTCTAAACGTCACCTGGACCAGCTGGTCGCAGCACAGAGAGACTTAAGCTGTGCTTTGGCTCTGCAATCTTCTGTCTCTCTCTCTTTGAAATGCCAGTTCTAAAGCGTTTTCAATTACGAGCTGTTTCCTGCAAACAGACAACTATGTGAGAAGGAAAGTGACCCCAACGGTGCCATTAACTCTGGTTTAATTCTGCAGGTATATAACAGAGTTTGTAAACCTAGGCAATGTTTCAGCTCTGCGCACTTTCAGGGTTCTGAGAGCTTTGAAAACTATTTCTGTAATTCCAGGTAAGGCGGCCTCCGGTTGGTGTTAGCTGTTGGGTACAGGCCCCTGTGAGTGATGTATTGCTTCGTCTGTAGTTGGTGTTTTATTTTGGTGTGTGTATTGTCATTGTGTTCTTTTTGTGTGTGACCTCCCTCATTGCAGATATGTCACAGAGTTTGTGGACCTTGGGAATGTCTCAGCATTGAGAACTTTCAGAGTTCTCCGAGCTTTGAAAACTATCTCTGTAATTCCAGGTGAGAACCACTACGCATTAAAGGCTCGTGCGTGTGTCTCCTCCATATCTCCCCTCCCATCCTGCATTGCTTGTTTCTCAGAAGTGGCACTGGGATGGTTTTGATGGGCTTTGCAGTCTGGTTAAACAGAGAAGTGTGAAACTAAGGCCATCAAATTGTGGGATGAAGAGTCTGCTCTTCCATACTTCTTCATCCTTGTGTACACATGTGGCTGTCCTAGCTCTGAGATCAAAGCCAGGCCTAAAGTTTGGTTGCAGGTTCTTGCCCCACAAGTCATACCACTCTCCTAGAGATTTTTTGGGAGCAAGTTTGTAAAGCAAGTGAACAAAACCCACCTGAGATTAAAACCTTTCTGTGTGAGGCTACTTCAGTTCCTTGGAATCCGATGGGATCTGGGGCAGGTAACGACATAAAGCTTGTTAGACCTCCCCAGCATCAGGAAGGGCTGGAGACAGAGCGATCACACCGTTGGCATCACCAGCTTTTGCACTGCTGTGTGTAGTGGAACCATCCCTTGGTTGTTAACGCTGTAGTGTGTGGCCCAGAGTACCGAGCCCTCAGTGAGTCCTAATCCTGGGACCTGCCCGTTTCGCCTGCCACCCAGAGCTGGACTTTGTGGGCCCATCCCTTACAAAGCTACTTCTAGAATGTAGCACACTCTGGGTGCTAAAGAGCAAGCGATGACCCTTCCTTTATTGTCAGAGACCATGGAGGTGCTACAGCCTGAGAATGGTTCTGTACAGAAACTCCTGCGGATGGTTCTCCGGAGTGTCCCTGATTTTAAGCTCAAGCTCAAGCCTCCATTGCCATAGGCACTGAAGCATCTGTAACTTTCCAATTTCCAGGTGCTTGACCTGTCTCAAGGCAGGCACCCTAAATAAGAATTCAGTGAGGTTTGGTCTTCCATTTCTTTGTGGTTTCCATCCTAAAGTGTTAACTGACCCCGGTTCCTTTGCTTTCTCAGGCTACGCTTGCATACACACTTACCAGAGCAGAGCCTGTGGAGCTGTAGGGCCCATGGCTTTTGTCCCCTTCTCAGACTGCTAAACCCATCAGACATACATGGCTGTTGTGCATGATGTCCTTCAGTGGCACCTGCTTCCCTTGCTCTGAACGAGAGTATGCTGGAATAACGTTGTCCCGTAGCCTCCCTTACTGTTTGGCACAGAGCGAAAGATAACGCGGTCGCTGCCGGCAGCAGGGTGCTACAGGGGCCTGAAGGGGGGCTGTGATTCTGCCAGCCTGCTACAGGTATTAACCAGCTTGCTCAGAGAACAGCATCGGTGTGAACACCGGTTCCGTGTGTCGCTTTCCTACTGTAGCCAAGTGAAGATGGTTGCACCTTTAATGAGCTGGTTCCTGCCGCGTGTGACAGCATGCCTGGTCTGCCCCTGCAAGGGCACAACGGTTCTGTTTTGTGTCAGTCTCTCTGGGTTTATTTCAAATGACAGCAAGAGGGGTGGATCCAGCCCCCTGGAGCTCGCTGCAGCTGTACTTTGCTAAAGGGGTGACTTGCAGCCTGCTTTGATTAAAGGGATGGTCAGCCACCCACAGCCGCGGGGATCCCGATGGAGTGTGGGGCTCACTGACCACATCCGTGGCCCAAACTGGGATGGCAAAGCTTTGGGTAGTTGGATCAGGGCTCTGGGACAGGGTTTTGCCCCAGCTGGGGCACGTAGGGAAAGCCCAAACCTTGCTCCCCGCTCAATTTCTGTGACTAACGATACAAGGAATGTAAAGCATTTGTGTAATTAGCCTTTTGGGTTATTTAACATGAACTTAGGCATAGAGTGCTCTTAATGTGCATCTCCTGTCAGCACTGGAATGATCCTCCTTGTGTTTCTGAGCCAAGAGAGAACTAGTACCAGAACTGACACGCCAGCAGACAAATTCCTGTGCAGGTGGAGGGTCTGTGTGTGACAGGAACAGACCATGGCAGCTCTGAGCCAAACCAGCACCTTACTGCTTCACCCCATGCCTCGGTGGGCTGTACAGGACCCTGTGGTGGTCCACAGATATTTTTAATTGGCACTTGAGTTATTGGTACTTCAGTTGACTGATGCCATCAGTCTCTGTGGCAGCCTACGTTAGACAGGACCCAGTGGTGATCCGGAGCTGCCGTGCCCAGAGGTGATGCCTTCAGCTGGGAGCTCTCGGGGCTGGGTTTGTCCCGTCCCTGGGAACACTCTTGCTGCCAGTTGATCATCTTGGTTGGAAACCTCATTCTCCTTCTGTGCCTTGGAGAGAGCGACATACAAACCCGAGACAGGGGCTGCATGTGGAGCGGTGCATCCCGGAGCCCTGGGGATGAGCATGTGTCCCGCGGGGGTCGCGAGGTGGTTTGTCTGCCAGAACTAACAGCAAAGCAATGCTTGGTGTTGGAGTAGGGCTTTGGAATGGACTGAAAGTTTTGAAGATTGAAGTAAATGGCATTTTTAAAATGATTCCTCCACAAGGAATGGAGGAGTAAACCCTTTTTATTTCCCTATCTTTGAATCTCCGTGTTCCTGATGCGGCTCCAACCTCTGCGGGTGTGGAAAGGTTTCTTGCTAGAGGGTTCTTGCAGAGACCTGGATCTGACTCGCCCTGAATCCAGCTGGATCTGGGATATTATTTGATTTCCCCTCCTTCATCCCTTCAGCCTCCTTCACTGCTCGTTTATAAATGCAGCTTCACACCAGAAAGGCTGGTTAAAGGGCCATAACACCGTACTGCTTGTGCATACGAAATCTTTGCTGGTTTGGATCTGTCTCCTGCGTTCTTCCCCCAGTTCATGGCTGGTTCCTCTTACAGACCGGACTGGTTTGGAAAGTCAGCAGGATTCTTGAGCCTGAGCCTTGCCTCTAGGTGATCCTGCAGCTTTGGTAAAAACCAAAGAGCCAGCACTGGGAATGAAATCGTGCCCTCCCTGTAACAAAACCCATGCTCTAACTGAAAGCTTCAGCCCCTGCAAGGAAAGGGGAAATGCTGACAGAGTTTAGTTAAGAAGTAGAAACTTAAGCTGTGGACAGTTGAAAAGGTATTTGATCTTTGTAGCTTGTGGTTTGTGCCAATCACAGGCTCATAGGGGTTGGAAGGGACCAACCCCTGCCAAAGCAGGTGCCCTAGGACAGGTCGCACAGGTAGATGATAAGCCAGGCTTAAACACAGCTACCTGTGTGCATGGAGAGGTTTGTAGCAGCGTATCTTAATTCAGGGTCTTAGACACAGCCTGCTCTCATGGCAGCGCCTCCCGAGTGTGCTCTGCACCCTGTGCAGGGCTCAGACAGGCTCAGGGAAGGTGTTTGGTGCTGGTGTAGCCATTGCTATGTCACCCCTGGAGCCGTGAGCTGGGTTCCTTCGTCACCTTCACCGTACCAGGGGGAAACCCGCGTGTGAGCGGCGGTTCCCTACCCGGCCCTTCCGCAGCGACAGGCTCTGCCCCTGGGCAGGGGTTGTAAGGTACTGTATGTATTTGAATTCTCAATGCCTTTTCGTTCTACAGGAGTGATTTTTAGTCTTGTTTTCTTCTCTGCAGGCTTGAAGACCATTGTGGGTGCCCTAATTCAGTCTGTGAAGAAGCTGTCGGATGTAATGATCTTGACAGTGTTCTGTCTCAGTGTCTTTGCTCTGATCGGGCTGCAGCTGTTTATGGGCAATTTAAGGAACAAGTGTGTGATATGGCCAATTAATGTGAATGAGACTTTCCTGGATAACGGCTCCAAGGGCTTTGACTGGGAGGAATACACCAACAATATGTGTAGGTATTTCTGCAGTGACACTCACATAAACCCTCTGATCTGACTCGGTGCCGCTGACGGGGATTTCGGGCCCAGCTAATGATGTGTGTCCAGCTTCACACAGTACAAACCCCTCACTTGGCTATTTTTCAGTTTTCTTGAGGTGTTTCATCCCTCAAGATGGTGGGTTCATCGCTTTTCAGAGGGTTTGCCTGTTGCCTTTTCCTAAAGGAACAGGATTTTGTCAAAATTGCTTTTTTCCTTTTTTTCCCTTTTCTGTTTCCAATTGAAAACTGCCTAAAATAGGCTAAATGAGACACAACTCTGTCTGTTTAAGTCCCTGAACTGGATGTCAGGTCCTTTGTTCAGTTTTCCTGAGTCCTCCAGAGAACACAGGTGAAACTGTTGGTACCTGTCTCTGCTTTGCAGCATCCTTCTGCACTGGCAGGATTTCAGAGCTGGAAATGATGCTGTGGATGGTGAAGGAACCAACCTCCACATTTTTGGAACTGAATTCCTTCCTCTGCTCTCCCTCTGAGCTTCTCTGCTGGGCACTCAGCTCGCTTCTAAGTCTCTGTTCACAGTGGTGTGTGGACTCCCAGAAAAGGGGTTTAAACTCCAGCACACTTGGTGGGGCCGATGTTATTGAACGCTGAGTTAAATGATAAATTCATCAGTAGCTCTAGAGGGCTTGGAAGGGAAGGTTTTCATAGTGCTGTAGTGTGTAACTCCTTATGTCTGTGCATGTAATATCTCCTTTTTCATCTTCTCCAGCCAATTTTTACATCATCCCCGGCGCCCCTGATCCTTTGCTCTGTGGTAACAGCTCAGATGCAGGGTGAGTGTCATTTCATCAAGTCCAACACCACCACGTCAACTAAGCCATATCCTGGAGTGCCATAGCTGCACGTGTTTTGAACCCCTCCAGGGATGGTGACTCCACCACCTCTCTGGCCAGCCCAGTCCAACACCTGGCCACTCTTTCCACAAAGAAACTTTCCCTGATACCCAAACTAAACCTCCCCTGGCACAACTTGCTTCCATAGGCCAAAGATAAAACCCCAGACCCCGTCTGTCGGTCGTCTTGGCTGTTCTTATTGGCACAGGAAGCAAAACACGTGCCGTGTGTTACCAGAGTTGTGAAAATTCCCTGTAAGCATGGATAATGTGCATGTAGTCAACTTGTTCCCTCCCTGTTCCTGCCTCCATGCCCTGAAATGCCTGTCCTCTTCCTAGCCAATGTCCAGAGGGCTACACGTGCATGAAAGCGGGACGGAACCCCAACTATGGTTACACAAGCTTTGACACCTTCAGCTGGGCTTTTCTGGCTTTATTTCGCCTTATGACTCAGGACTTCTGGGAAAACTTGTATCAATTAGTAAGTAAACACTCGGCTTCGGTGTTAAACATGATGAGAATTCGGAGAGAGTACAGGAGAGGACGATGTGATGAGCTTTATTTTACAGTAAGTGTTACCTGTAAGTGGGTGTTGTGCTTCCAAGCCCAGAAGGGGTGGTAGGTCCTCACCGCCTGTACCGCTGAGCTGTGAATCCCTCCTGGAAGAACCCAGCTGCGTGCTGCAGAGGCTGTGTGAGGTTCAGCTCTGCTCACAGGAGGTGCTGGGGCGCTTTGGAGGGCAGAGCGTTTCCTTGTAACCAGAGGAGGCTGTGGGGACCTTGCTGAACGGGCGTTTCTTCCGGCCTCTCCTGGTTTAAGGGAATCCGAGCGCTGACTTGACCCTGCGCTTCCGAATCCCTTTCACTCTGATCCTTTGGAAGTTCCCTCAAGAGGAGAGGAGGGATGTCACCTTCTGTGTTTATGGCTAATGAACGTGCAGTGCCTCAGTGCTTTGCACTGGAAGTGCTGAGGTGTTAAATATTCAGCGCCACTGTATGTTCCTGGGAGCTTTCAGGTCAGGAGACTTGGGATCAGCTCAGGTGTCAGGTGTTACTCTGAAATTGCTTTCCCCTTTCCTTTCCTTTTCCCTTTACCAACCTCTTCCACTTCCAGACCTTACGAGCAGCAGGAAAAACCTACATGATCTTCTTTGTCTTGGTGATCTTCGTGGGGTCGTTCTACCTGGTTAACCTCATCTTGGCTGTGGTGGCCATGGCCTATGAGGAGCAGAACCAGGCCACGCTGGAGGAGGCAGAGCAGAAAGAGGCAGAGTTCAAGGCCATGTTAGAACAATTGAAAAAGCAGCAGGAAGAAGCACAGGTGAGTCTTTGGATTTTACATGTTTTGATGCCTTTGCTCACTTTCAGCTTGATTTGTTGGTTAGTACAGAGCAGAGATGTGTGATCACAAACCACTGCCTTTCCCGGGCATCGCATCCTCTGCTGACCAACATCCACGTTGTGCCTTGTCTTTTCCCCCACTGCTGCTGGTTTTTCTATGCAAAGCTTCCTTATTTTCATTGGAAACTGCCTTCCCTTAAGGAATTTTAAACTGTTCCCAGAGTTTCTAATCAAGTGTTGGGAATATCTTTGCCAGGCAGACAAGCAGGGCTTTGTTAGTCCTTCATCAAATGCTTGTAAACGAGGCAGAGGGACTCAGATTTTACTACCTGCAGAAGCAGATTGTAAAATCTTTTACAAGTCCTGGCTGCGAGTTTCTTCGAAGAGAAAGAATAAACATCTCAGTCCTGTCCCACCGACTGTGCTTGTGCACAGGGAGCCACGCTCTTCCTAAGGCAGGAAATGGAGTATTGATCAGGGTAAAAGCTGATTTATTTTCCATTCTCTTGGCGTCGCCCTCAGGCTGCTGCGATGGTCACTTCGGCAGGGACGGTCTCTGAAGATGCTGTGGAGGATGATGGGGGAGGGAGGATGTCGCGGAGCTCTTCAGAGATTTCCAAACTCAGTTCCAAGAGTGCCAAGGAGCGTCGGAACAGGAGGAAGAAACGGAAGGACAAAGAACTGTCGGAAGGAGATGAGAAGTGTGACAATGAGAAGGTGTTCAAGTCTGAGTCTGAGGACGGCATGAGGAGGAAAGCGTTCAGGCTGCCAGACAACAGGCTGGGAAGGAAATTTTCCATCATGAATCAGGTAGTTTTAATTTCCTTTGCTGATGTTTATGCTTGCTTGTAGTCAGGATAATATCCTAGTTTAGATCCTGCTTAGCATTCCAAAAGGATCTCTCCACTGGCCTGAACTTGCAGTGGATCAGGAGGACATGTATGGCCTAAAGTTACAGCCCTTGTGCACACTTACCCTGGCAGGAATTGTTCCTGAGAGCAGTGAATCCAACCAGATACCTTCCTCACACTGCTCAGCCAGCCAGGAGCGAGCAGCTTCTGAAGTGTGGCTGCTGACAGAGCGGTGATGGTCTGTGTAGCCCTGGAGAGGGAGCGAGCCCACTTTAGCAGCACTTGACAGCACTGCAGCGCTCTCTTCCCGTACTATTCACGCTGTTGTCATTCTTTTCCCCCTCCCAGTCTCTCCTCAGCATCCCAGGCTCCCCATTCCTCTCCCGGCACAACAGCAAGAGCAGCATCTTCAGCTACAAGGGGCGATTCCGTGACCCGGGTTCCGAGAACGAGTTTGCCGACGATGAGCACAGCACGGTGGAGGAAAGCGAAGGCCGGAGGGACTCCCTCTTCATCCCCATCCGCGGCCGCGACCGACGGAGCAGCTACAGTGGCTACAGCGGCTACAGCCAAGGCAGCCGGTCCTCACGCATCTTCCCCAACCTCCGGCGCAACGTGAAGAGGAACAGCACGGTGGACTGTAACGGCGTGGTGTCCCTCATCGGCGGCCCGCCCTCCAGCATGCCCGGGGGACGCCTTCTGCCTGAGGTGACAATAGATAAGGCAGCTACCGATGGCAGTGTAAGGAAGGCAGTGAGTAGATAGAGTAGGCATGGCGGTCTGTCCTGTCTCCTCTCCCGAATGCCGCCCCCCGAGTGAGCCAGACACCCCGGCGCAATGAGAGTTGGTCTGTACTGGATTGAAAACCTTCTGCTTCAACTTCCCCTTCCTCTCCCTCTCAAACTCGGTGACCCTCCTCCTCCTCCCCCAGCTTCCTGGGAAAAAAAGGCTTGGAATTGAGTCCTTGATGAAAGGACTGATAATAGTAGAAACCCTTCGGGCTGGTGGGGCAGTTCCTGAGGAGTTATTCCCAGCATGGGAATGGGGAACCCAACCCAAGTTTCTTGCAAATGTTTTCCACAATAAGATGAAATATTTGGGGGTTTAAGGGGAAACACAAACTCTCTTTTAGCCCTCACTAATTTTTGCAAGGGAAGCTGTCAGTAAATAAGGATTTTAAAAAGTAATCCCTTTTGGTTTTGGAGTTTTCCTTGCCTGTGACTTTGGGTAATTAGTTGGCTGGATTGGTATCGATTAACGTGATCAGCAGATCAACAGTTCAGAGTGCAGGAGAGAAACAAAACCAAAAATACAGTGTTATAGTGGGGCATAAAGGAAGCTGGATAAGATTAAAGCCTAAATCTGCAGAAAGCCTGGTTACTGTGCCTGTGAATTCCAAGCTATTTTTTTTTAGTCATTTCAGTTCTTGCAACCTATCTGACCTTAGTTCTGAGAAGCATCACTTGCTGCCTGGTTGGCTTTTTTCTTCCCAAGTTAGCATGTCAATACGATGTTTTGCTGCAGGATTTAGTTCTCTTTCTAACACAGCATGAATGTTCCAGGAGCTGTAATCGCATGATGCATGTGTAAAAGAGAAAGTTACTTAATTACTGAGTGGTTATTCTGTGAGCTGTGTGTGGAGAGAAACTTCAGTGGGCAACAAGCAATTAATTGTCCTGGTAGGAGAGCTGCCATGGGCTGTGCAGAGACCTGTGTTCACACACAGCAGCAGATTGCCTTAACGAGGGAAGAACCCAGTTATCTCTCAGTGCAGGAGACTGCCAGTGCCTGAACAGCGGCATTGCCAGAAGGGAAGCTGGGAGGTGCCTTTAGCTGTACCAGCTCTTTGGCTTGGGAGGAGCAGAGATCCTCCCACGCAGTGAAATCGAGAGGTGGTTTCTTGGCCCCCTTGTGTTTGAAAATCGGCTTCATCGTGGGCGAGAGCCGGGGATCCCCATCAGCTCTCGGACAGCGGCGCGGCTGCGTGGCTGCCATCCTGGTTTCAGAGGGGGATTGTGGGATAAACGTTGATGCTGTCAAACGCTCGGCTCCTCAGCCCGATTCGTTTGGCAGCTCGATGGGGCTGAGCTCACACTCCCACCAGACACCTTGTGAAGTGCCCTGGTTCAGAGCCGCTGCCGTACCTGTGCCGCTCGGTCGCAGAGCAGAGTGTAAATCGCATTGTACTGCAGACACCCTCCTCAGAAACGTTCTTTTCCATGCAGCCCTGAATTGCCAGAGGCTGAAGGCCCCGGTGCCAGCAGAAAGGAGGGCTGGAGTTTTGGTTTGGCTGCTTAGGTAGCGTAGGAGAGCGAGGGGGAGAGCAGGAGCACAGATGCTTTTCTCTCTGGGGCTCACGTGCCATATTTCTGGGCTGAGTAAGGGGAAGATGAAGAGTTTGTATTAACCATGGTGTGGATTTCACAGGGCACCACTGAAATCGAAATCAGAAAGAAACCCGGTGGGTCCCTCTTGGTCTCGATGGATCAGGTGAACGCGTCCTACGGCAGGAAGGATCGAACCAACAGCGTCATGACCGGGCTGACAAACACCCTTGTTGAGGGTAGGTATGGTTTGAGGTGTGCCGGTTCCGGGTATGTGTGGATTGCCCTCTGGTGGTGCGCTGTAGGAGTACAGAGACCCATCACCCGGCAGCCAGACAGCTCCTCACACCACATCTGCTCCGGGTTCCTTGTGCCGGTTTCCCCCCCGCGTGGCCAGAGGGGTGACCCCTCACAAAACACGGGTGCACAGGCCGTTCAACCAGTGTTGACCTTCGTGAGATGGCTCCGTGGTGGGTTGGGGGTCAGGGTGACAGCTGGCAGGGGGCTGTTCGATGGGGAGTACAGGCTCAGGCCAGGGCCCATCTCTTGGTGCTGCAGAGGTCAGTTTTGAGCCTTGGTACCTGGCAGAGGTGAGCGTGCCCTTCAGACACAGAATTTAGCTAGAGTAGTGCACGTTCCCACATCAACTTTGCCTAAACCTGCTTATTTTGAGTCCCCATAGGTACAGAAATACTTATTAGACTTTATTTTACTGGGGTTTGCACCTGATTCAGAGGTAAAGACGACAAGGAGTTGTGGTTTTACAGTACTGAGTGTGCAGTGTGGAGATTATAGGAGTGAGATACAGGCAGTGTGTCTGCTGCCATCTCCCAGGGACTGGAGAGACCCTCCCTTGCTCCACATCCCTGGGAGAAGATCTGAGCTCTGCTAAGAGCTGAACTGTGACAGCTGTCAGAAGAGAAAGGGACTTATGTGTGAGGGAAACGCTGAAATGGACAGCGCACGGGGCTGAGATTCCCAAATCTGTGATGTGGGAGCCAGCAAGAATTCAGGAACAGCAGCCATATGAGGTTGATGATCTCAAATTCCTGCTGTCTCCTGCAATAAAATTGTATGAAAACTAAATATACTTAGAAACAGAGCAGGGTTCTGCTGCTGCTTCCCTCCTGCGCAAACGCCTACGGGCTGCAGTGCCACAGTCCTCTTTTTTAACTTTAGAAATTCCAAGGCAACTAAACACTAAGCAACCAGGGAACCAATGAGGAAGGGAGCGCAGTGGTCCTTTCCCTACCCATACAGAGATATAACTCCAGCATGAACAGCTGTACAGCCTGGATGGAACCATCACAAGTCAGACAATGGAGAGGGGTGATTCCTGAGTTTTACTCCCTCCTATACCAAGCAGGTGAAACCAGCTGGTGTAGAAACCCCCAAAAGATGAGCAGAGCATCAGGTGTGGGTGCTGGAAGTGGATGTGGTGAGGCTGAGCAGGTTATTCCTGCTTAAATCCTTCGCAGTGATGTCATGTGTCGCCTCTTTTAGACCACGTCATGCTCAGCACCGAACTCATCACAGTTATTTAAGAACTGGCACCAGAGACGTTCTGGAATGGGTAACTGTGAGTTACACCAGTTCACTTTGCTGGGGCCTGAGCTAATGTGTCCCCTGGTTTCGAATCACTGGGATCACTGGTGAGACCCCTGCGGGGCCGTTTCAGAAGCACATTTCCTGGTACCCCCGTGTAGGGACAGAAGAGAAGCCAGGGAAGCTCAGTGCAGAGACAGGACCCAACCCTTCTGTCAGGACAAGCTGCCTGGGCTGTGAGGTTCAGGACTCTTTGGCTCAACCTATTGCTGAGCATCCTGGAGTTCTGCTGGTTTCACACTGTACCCACAGCAAAACGTGCCTTTGGCCCAGGAGTGTGGAGCTGTTGTGTGGGCAGGGGGACACAAGAGGGGCTCGTGGCAGAGGTCAGACAGTATTCAGCCATGCAGAGCCCCAGGCACATCCAGCAGCCTTAGAAGTGAAGACTGAACTCTGTTGCTGTCTTGTTTTCTAACTGCAGAGCTGGAGGAGTCCCAGAGGAAGTGTCCCCCTTGCTGGTACAAATTTGCCAACACCTTCTTGATCTGGGAATGCCACCCGTACTGGATGAAGCTGAAGGAGATAGTGAACTTGATCGTCATGGATCCCTTCGTTGACTTGGCCATCACCATCTGCATTGTGCTGAACACTCTATTCATGGCCATGGAGCACCATCCCATGACCCCCGAGTTTGAACACGTGCTCTCTGTAGGGAATCTGGTAAGATGCTCTTGGTAAACACTCCTCCCAGATCTGCTCTTGCTGGGATACGCTGCTTGGTGGTGGAGATTGGAACTGAGAGCGCTGCGCTCCCAGCTGCTCTGTCCTCGAGAGGACATCAGCAGTGTGAGCTTGTCCTCACCCCAGTCTGTTGCCCATTCAGAGATGTTTGCTGAGAATATGTTACTACTTAAAAACCCAGCTGTTAGTTCTGGGCCTGGCTGAGAGGGGAAGTGATGTTTGTGCTTGAGGAGAAGCACGTGGCAGCGTTGCACCGACTGTGTGTTTGAATCGGTGTGATGAATTCCATTGTTTGGTATTCAGTCTGAAGACCAGAGAACGAACCAAAGCCAATCACTGCCTGTTCTTTGTCTGTGTCTCTCCTCACCCACCCAGGTTTTCACTGGAATTTTCACAGCAGAAATGTTCCTGAAGCTCATTGCCATGGATCCCTACTATTATTTCCAAGAAGGCTGGAACATCTTCGATGGATTCATTGTCTCCCTCAGTTTAATGGAGCTGAGTCTGTCAGATGTGGAGGGACTTTCTGTGCTGCGATCCTTCCGACTGGTATTCCATATTCCAGTTATTCCTGAATGTTTCTGTCTGGAAGCTACTAGAAAGTTTTTCACCTAAGAAAAGACCAGACTTGTGTACTGGTTTAGGGAGGACAGAGGTGTCATTTTTGTGCTCTCTTCTTACTTTGCTGTTGTTCATGAGATCTGAGCATCAGCTTGGGTTTGGGTGCTGCATTTGGGGTGCCTTGGGAGGTGTCTTGGTGTTGACGACTTAGTATGGGTGGAGAGGGACCATGTTAGGGTGTGCCTCTTGTTTTGTGCAGTCAGATTCGGCAGGTTGGATGTTGCAGCTTAATAGAAGTGTTGACTACAGCCTGGTTGTGCTGTTAGGGGTTAAGCTTCTGAAAATTCAATGATGAAAACCTCAAGGGGGGGAGGATTTTGAGCACAGAGAACCACAACTGAGATCGGATTTTCCAAGGAACTCTGTACTCAGAAGCTCCCACTTGTATCCAACTTCAGCAAGTCTGTCTCCAAGTGAGATTGAACCCATGTTGTGTGTCCTGGGTGTGCCAGGAAAACAAGTCCTTTTTTCCAGGGAAGATGGGAAGTGTTCAGGAAAGAAAGAGCAGATAGTTTCTTAATTTTTTACACACCCTAATCAAATAAATCTCCTGAATTCCCAAACGTTGCCAAGTTTACAAAGCAAGGTAGGAGCTCTGTGCTTTTCCTTTGCAAGGGGAGAGCACCACGGGGCGGGGGGGACAGCGAAGTACGAATACAGGAGGCTAGACTCAGCGAGAGGCTGAGTGTTCCCTGCTCCCACTGGCTTCAGCAGCAGAAGCCAGGGCTCCTGTTTCCCTAAAATACAGGAGAGCTGTTCAGAAAGTTCTGCCTGATCTTCCTCTTTGTTGCAGATGAAACTACATTAAGTGTAACCTTTCTGTTTTCTTGTCTGTACCTCTGTAGCTGAGAGTCTTCAAGCTGGCCAAGTCCTGGCCCACTCTGAACATGCTGATAAAAATCATCGGTAACTCAGTGGGTGCCCTGGGGAACCTGACCTTGGTGCTAGCCATCATCGTGTTCATCTTCGCCGTGGTGGGCATGCAGCTCTTCGGCAAAAGCTACAAGGAGTGTGTCTGCAAGATCAACCCGGAGTGTGAGCTGCCCCGCTGGCACATGAACGATTTCTTCCACTCCTTCCTTATTGTCTTCCGGGTGTTGTGTGGGGAGTGGATTGAGACCATGTGGGATTGTATGGAAGTGGCCGGACAGGCCATGTGCTTGATTGTCTTCATGATGGTCATGGTCATCGGAAATCTAGTGGTCAGTAAATGGTTCCTGATGGTCTTTATGGGTTGCCTCTGGGTCGGGTAGAACGTGGGGAGACCCCAGGACTAGGGAATCATGATCTGTGGGTCTCTTGGGGTCCTTCACGGCGCCTTTGATAGATGAACTGTTGACTTTGGTAGTGCAGTATTAAGGACACACTTAGATTGGGAAGGACCTCAAACAGTTGCCCACCAGTAAAGCACCCAAACCCTCTGCAACAAAAGCTGGAGGTGTAAAACCCTCGTTCAGAGGGGGAACAGCCCCACACCTTGCCTGAGGAGGTAAAAGAAGCTTAAAAGCAGCAAAACCTGGCTTTTCCAACACCAGGAAAGGAAATAATCTGGTGTGGAGGGGGGAAAGTCCTGAAGTGTTAAAATCAGGTTTGAAATGTCTTCTGAAATCTGCCCACTGGCTCAGTCATGAGGTGCAGTCGTGTGCGGGGATCAGCTGGTGAAGCTGCATGGCCTGTTGTGTGGGAGGTTAGACTAGATCATGATGTTTCCTTCTGGTCTTAAATGTGGTGAAGAAGTCTGTGGAGGAGAATGTGAGCAAGAGTGCTGCGGTGTAAACACTTGCACAGCTTTACAGCAGTGCCCTGAGTACCTCGATGGCTCTGAGGGACACCAGAGCTGGTTCTCAGCATGGTGCTTGGAGACTTGGCTCTGCAGCCCCTGTTACCATCACAGAGTCATCAAGGTTGGAAAAGACCTTCAAGATCATCAAGCCCAACCTTAGCCCTACACCACCACAGCCACTAAACCATCTCCCAGAGCACCTTGTCTAGGTGTTTTTTAAACACCGCCAGGGACAGTGACTCCGCCACCTCCCTGGGCAGCCCATTCCAACGCTTCACCACTCTTGGTGAAGAAATTATTCCCAATCTCCAATCTGAACCTCCTTTGGCACAACTTGAGACCATGTCCTCTTGTCCTATCGCTAGTCACTAGGGGAAGAGCCCGACCCCCCCCTCATTGCTGCACCCTCCTCCCAGGTAGCTCTAGAGTGTGATAAGGTCTCCCCTCAGCCTCCTCTTCTCCAGGCTGAACACCCCCAGCTCCCATCAGCAGAACTCGGGCTAAATGCTCGTGGTCAGCTTTGGAGACACAACCCTTGTTGCGTACAACGCTCGTGTGTCAGCTCTCCCAAGCACGACCTCTTCTCCTTCAGGTGCTGAACCTGTTCCTGGCCTTGCTGCTGAGCTCCTTCAGCGCAGACAACTTGGCGGCGACAGACGACGACGGGGAGATGAACAACCTGCAGATCTCAGTGATCCGCATCAAGAAGGGCATCGCCTGGACCAAGGCCAAGGTGCGCGAGTTCATGCAGGCCCACTTCAAGCAGAGGGAGGCAGATGAGGTGAAGCCCTTGGATGAGCTGTACGACAGGAAGGTGAACTGCATCGCCAACCACACCGGGGCCGACATCAACAGGGACATCGACTACCAGAAGAACGGCAACGGCACGACGAGCGGGATCGGGAGCAGCGTGGAGAAGTACATCATCGATGAAGATCACATGTCTTTCATCAACAACCCCAACCTCACTGTCCGGGTGCCCATCGCGGTCGGAGAGTCGGATTTTGAAAACCTCAACACGGAAGATTTCAGCAGTGACACAGACCCTGATGGCAGCAAGGAGGTGAGGTGAAGGGCTCAAAGCTCCCTCTAGTCACTTGACCCTCATGTGGGTGCCTGGAAGCATCTGGGGAAGGAGAACTAGATAGTTCCCTCACAAACCTTCTATTTACATTACGTACGTTGTCTTTGCAATCAAGGCAGCAGCTTTCTTGTGCTGGTTACTCTGTGTAGAGCCACAAATGCTCATATATATCACACAGAGATTATAAATAATGCTGTCTGCCCTGTTAACATGAGCTGGGTCAGGTTCTTAACAAGGTAAAGTGAGGAAACAATAGATCTGGTAAAAAAGAATTGCTGAAGTCATGATGAACTTTGATGTTCCTTGGAAACTAATTCTAGATTGGCTTGGGTTTGATTTTGTGTTCAAGAAACTTGATGATACCAGCTCCTCCGAAGGCAGCACTATTGATATAAAGCCTGAAGTGGAAGAGGTCCCTGTGGAGGCACCAGAGGAGTATCTGGACCCGGACGCGTGCTTCACAGAAGGTGAGTGACACTGTCAGTGCAGAGAGAAGCCTCGGAGCTGGTGCTGTGCGCTGGGTCTCAGGGTGGCTCCAGGCTGGCTCTCAGCTGATTCTGAGACCCTTCTTGGGTCCTGTGTCACAGGTGAGGTAATTTAGAAGAATTTGCAAGGTGAAGGCCTCAGAGATGTGGTTGCCACTGCAGGGACAGAGATGACCCATAGATAGGGCAAGTTGGTCTTCCACACCGTTGGTGCCTTGAGTACTTAAAGCAGAAGAATCTGTCTTCTGGTCGAGTTTCTTTCCCTGCTGTTGCTGGCCTCAATGTCTGTCAGCGACTGTTCTGTTACAGGTATTCCCATGGCAAAGAGATTTTAAATGGTTCAAGGTTATTTTATCAGCAAGTTTTCCATTCCTCTTCTGTCAAGTGCTTGGATACCTCACCAAATATAATGAGCTTAATCTCTTTGCAAATTGATGTTAATTCAGGTGCCCAGATACAGAAGTGGCAAAAGTAATCATAAAATCCTCAGAAAAGCAAGAGTTTTGACTGAAGTTCAGTGTGTTTAATATTGTTGGTATCAAAACAGCTTCCAGACAATGGTAATTTTACATTGTTACATCACCTCATCTGTTACTTAATGAAATTTGGGCTCACCCTCCCCTTCCAGGTTGTATGCAGCGCTGTAAATGCTGTCAGGTCAACATTGAGGAAGGGCTGGGGAAGTCTTGGTGGACCTTGAGGAAGACTTGTTTTCTGATCGTGGAGCATAACTGGTTTGAGACCTTCATCATCTTCATGATCCTGCTGAGCAGTGGGGCTCTGGTGAGTGCAGCATGGACACAGCACGTGGCTCAGGCGTGTTCGGCCCGGGGACGGTTGGTTGGGGAAGCTGGGAATAGGCAACTCGGTGCAGACAGAAGCTGTGCTGATTCTTGGAAACCACCCCAGCTCCATCCTGGTGGGTACTGCACAAAAGCCTTTATTAATCATTTTTATTTAGTTTAATCTCTCCTGAGACCCCATCTGCAGTGCTGCCTCCAGCTCTGGGGTCAACATAAGGAGGACATGGAGCTGTTGGAATGGGGCCAGAGGGGGCCACGGAGATGATCCCAGGGCTGGAGCCCCTCTCCTGTGAAGCCAGGCGGGGAGAGTTGGGCTGGCTCAGCCTGGAGAAGAGAAGGCTCAAGGAGATCTTACAGCACATTCCAGTCCCTGAAGGGGCTACAAGGAAGCTGGGGAGGGACTTTTTAGAAGGGCTGGGAGTGACAGGACGAGGGGTGGGTGGGTTTAAATTGGAAGGGGGAGATTTAGATTAGATATTAGGAAGAAAGTCTTCACTCTGAGGGTGGTGAGGCCCTGACACAGGCTGCCCAGGGAGGTGGTGGCTGCCCCCTCCCTGGAGGTGTCCAAGGCCGGGTTGGATGGGCCTTGAGCAGCCTGGGCTGGGGAGAGGTGTGATTCACCTGCTTGCTGGTGAGCTCAGCCTTCCTGGATGTGCTGAGCTGCAGCGCAAACCTGCCTCTGCGCTACCGGCGTGACAGCAGCTGCCTGAACATCCTGATACAAAGCCTTGTGCTCACATCCCTCAGAGGGAGAGAAGTTGTGGTCTTTATTCAGAACTTCCCTTTTTTGGGCTCTCTTTGGTTTGGCCTTGCAGTGTGGCAGATAAGGTGCCCTGTGTTAAGGAATCCGAGATAATGACTCGAGCTCCTGCTTGTTGCTCAGGCTTTTGAGGATATTTACATAGAGCAGAGGAAGACCATCCGGACCATCCTGGAGTACGCAGACAAGGTCTTCACGTACATCTTCATCCTGGAGATGCTGCTGAAATGGTGCGCTTACGGCTTCGTCAAGTTCTTCACCAACGCCTGGTGCTGGCTGGATTTCCTCATCGTGGCTGTATGTATCCACTCCTCCTTATCTTCTGGTTGGGGGAAAAAGCCCTGGGAGTTAGAAGAATTCTGGGGTAACGTTTTCCATGAAGTGTCCTAACTGAAGCGTTGTGTTTAATGAGGATTCAGTCCCAGGTACCTGTACGGTTCCAGCCCAAGGATAAAACCTTCGAGCCCTTTGCGTGTCGCTAGCGTGTCCCGTGGAACTTCTGCCCCACAGATCCTCAGCCTGCAGAGACAAAGGAGGGCTCTCCAGCCCCACGCTCCTTTGCTCCGCTGAACATAAGCTACGGGAAGGTGGGAACAGTGGGAGGACTGGTGCAGATGTGGTACCCCTGGGTGACACCCTCTTGCTGTAATCATTTCCTTGCCTTATTAACAACGGGGCGGTGGGGAGGGAGGCTGGGAGGGAGGTGGGGTTGTTGAGGCAGGAGGAGTCTTCCCATCCTACCACCTAACGAGGTCTGTGGTTCTGGACGTTGGGTGCACACACATCTGTGAAAACCCGAGTGCTTTGGAAGCTCCTTCTGCAAAAGGAAGTTCAACATCATCCTTCTTCCTTAAAAATAAGATGGAATGCCCAGGAGAGACAGAGCAGGAGCGTCTGCAGCAGTGGAATCCAGAGCCCTGGATTCCCCCTGCAGAACATCTTGGTGGGGAGAAGGAATTTGGGAATTAAATAAAGATGATGGAGAGAAGCGATAGCAGCAAATCCGGCTCTGAAGCACAGCAAAAAGGGAATTTATGATGTAAAAGTGGCAGAAAATTATGGAATTCAGTAAGACTTGAAGGGCACAGAACTCCAGAGAAGGAATTTTAAGCATCCCAAGTGCTTGGGGTCTTTTAAAACGTTTCATCACACCCAGTTGTGCCACAGTGTCCTTGGTGAGTGCCCCAAGAGCAAGTGTAAAAAAAAAAAACAATTGAAAATTTCCCAATCTTCTCATTTGGAACATTTTGAATATGATTCAGTTATGCCAAGTTGCTGTTCAGTGACATTATCACTCTGGAAATACTTCTGAGTAGGTGGAGGAACTATGCTTGGAATTCAGGGGCAGAAGTGACTCAAGATGTCGACGTTTCCTGGGGAAAAAGGATTTTTTTCCTAAATTTTTTAAGTCCTTTCTGGTCCCCTCAACACCTTTCCTTTCACCACACATCTTCAGCTCTTCTTTTCTGAAAATAACCCTGCATCTCCATCGCTGCCTCAAGATGAAGCCAAGAGGAGATACCAGCTACTCTTCCCAGCGCCTTGCAGGGAGCCTTTCAGGGGATGAAACGCTTTGGGGTCTGCATTGAAAAGAACCATCAGCCCAGCTCACAAACAGCCCTCTCAGTCCCTGTGCCTCGTGCTGTGAGTGAATTCCAGCCATTGGGAACAAAGTGCAGTTTAATTAACAGATGTGGTAGAGGTTTCACTCTCTTCCCAAGTATCCAGCTGCTGGTAACGCGTTTGCAGGGAGCGAACCCCCGATTCCCAGGGCTTTGGGAGATGTTTCTCCTTTCACTTGCTGTCACAGACCAGGAGAGTTGCACATTTTTGTCTACAAAAACCCCCTGAAGTGGGAATTTGAGGTGCCAGGATATGACTTGACTCTATCTCAGCTCTGCCCCCTGTCTTGTAGCTGTTAAATCATGGGGGGTTTGAGCAGATTTGCTGATGCGACGTAGCTGGGGCCCGAGTGGCGTCAGGGTGGCAGCTGTGACTCTCAGAGAACAAGCCTTTGCCTCATAACAGCACTCTTGAATGTTATTTTTCAGGTTTGATAGCATTGTCAAATAACCCTCCTCCTCTGGCTCCCAAAGCTTGCTGGGTGCATTTGTGAAGACAGAGTCTTTTTTCCTGGGTAATAACAAAGGCTTCTGCTTTTCAGTGGCTCGGGAGTCCCTTGGTCTGACACCGGTGCCTGTCTGCTGTCAGAGTGTCCTGAGAGAGTGACACTGAAAAGACCCCATGAAAGCTCAGACAGCCTTTAGGCCTTGTGCTAGTGTCCTGCTCCGGAGCGAGGGCTTAGCCCAGGGGAACAAGCTTTAAAAGAGGGGGGTCAGTGAAGCCTGTGTTATATTTAGGGGTAACCCCCTGTGTTTCTCTGCATATGGACCTTCAGTGGGCACCACTGAGGAACTGGTGGCTGTAGCTGGTATTTCCATATGGCCAAGTCCTGCCTGATCCAAAGAGTTTTCCCTTGGGAGTGAACTGCTGCCATATAACATGGTGTGCCAGGTCAGAGTAGATGCCCCTCTGCTTTTCAGGC
The DNA here is from genome assembly GCA_013400835.1 of Zapornia atra. NCBI lineage: Eukaryota > Metazoa > Chordata > Aves > Gruiformes > Rallidae > Zapornia > Zapornia atra. The sequence goes on from VZTU01016314.1 coordinate 157,720, forward strand.
CTTTGGTAGTGCTGGGCTTAATCCCACAGGACCCCGAGCTGCCCTCAGCACCGGTCATGTAAGGATATTTGGGTGATGCACAAGTGTGGCACCTAAATCTGACTCCAGGCTGCTGACAGAATAGGCTGTTGACGCTCAGGGACGCTGACGAATGTCACTGCAAAACTAAAAAGCACAGGACAATCCCTTGGTGTTCCGAGCAGAGGAAGCAAAGCCATCCTCGGGCTTTGGGGCAGTGAGAGCTGGACCCAGCTGCCTCAGCACCACGTGTGATGGAGTCAGGGTTGGCTTTCGGCAGACTCCGGCACGCGGCCCGGCCCGGCCCCGCTGCCGCGGCTGAAGCGCCGCCGCCGCTCGGCCTGAGCGTGGTGGCTTGCTGAGGTGAGGGCAGGTGGTGCAGTGTGTGTATTTATCTGTATTCTTTCTCATAGGTACCTTTAACATTTCTCTGGCTTAAATTTAATGGGAGCCGCTGGGACCCTGCAGACAGGACAGGGCGAGGGTAAGGCTTTTGTCATCGTTTGGGCTCTTCCTGCCGACAGACCCCTTCTCCGTCTGTGTGTCTCTGCCTCTCTCTCACTTACCTTTCCCCTATGTTCTTTTCTTATGCCTTTCTCAACCGCATTATTTCCTTCCAGGTCGTTTCAGTCAAGTGAAGTAGGCAGCTGGTGTCATGCCTTCGGTATTGATCTGGGGGCCGCCCCGCTGGCAGTCGGGGCTGGGCAATCAGTGCTAGGGGATTCGTTCTAACAGTCTGGAACCTTTTTTTTCTTTTTTTTCTTTCTTTCTTTTTTTTTCTCTTTTTTTTTTTTCCTTTTATTTTCTTTTTCTTTTTTCCTTCTTTTTTTTCTATTTTCTGTGTAGGTCTCTTTAGTCAGCCTTATAGCTAATGCCCTGGGCTACTCGGAACTAGGTGCCATAAAATCCCTTAGGACACTAAGAGCTTTGAGGCCTTTAAGAGCGTTGTCCCGATTTGAGGGGATGAGGGTAAGATGCCATTAGCAGCTGATCCTTCTGCATGCCTGTGGAGCGGTTTTTTTTAAAGCATGCTAGAACTGATCAAAACTGGTGGAAAAACAATAAATATCTATAAAAATTCCAAACGGAATCATGATGCAGCTGCTGACTCGATCACCTCTACCGTGGATGTCCCCTCACCCTGCCCACCGCTGCACCCTCCCCTCTTAAGAAAGGGAGATGCATTCAGCTGCCTCATTTACATTAATTACTGGCCCAAACCACATGCCATTTGTAGACGATGTTAACACTTGGCTGTTCTCATTTAGCCTGGCTTTTACCTCTAGCATCTGAGGGGGCTTCTCAGCTGTAACTTCTTTTATCTAGGGAGAATCACCAGGTGCAAAGAAGCAGAATTTGAACCACCTCAGCGTCTCCAGCCCCTCTCTGGGTGTTGGCTGCTGGTGGAATTGGATTGACAGGGGGTTTTTCAAAAGGCAACCTGCCTGCAAGGGGGTGAAAGGCTGCTTCCTTTCTCGGATCGCTCAGGCCTTCAGGAAGGGACTGGTGGGGAGCTGAGCTGTTTGGGGGAAAAAAAGGCTTTGGTTTAATTCCTCTTGTTGCACCTTGTTGTTCTCGGTCCAGTCTGGTGGTGACTGGAAGCCTTGTCTGATAGTGAAGCTTTTCCTTTCCACTCCCTCCCTTTTTCCATGCTTTTTACCCCTGTCCTGTCACTGTGGAACTAGCGACGATGCACAAGCAAAGCATTGAACTTAACCAGCTTTCCTCAAATTGTTACCCCGCGCCGCTCTCGTGGGGATTTGAAATGGCTGCGGCGTCTCCTGCTTTGCCACTCAGATTCTCGATTTTTGGAGCTTTCTCCCCCCCTCTTGGGGCTGAAGTAGCCTTGTGAGGACACGCAAAAAAGCCGTATGTGTCTGTGAAGCAGAGTGGTTTTAATGGGCTTCCCAGTTGCTCTTAGAACAATGCTATAGGTCTTCTCCACTAAATCCCAGTTAGCTCACGATTAGAGATGTTACCAGAGAGAAAATTACGTGATTTAAAAAAAAAAAAAAGCAAGGGAAGGCCATGGCAGTTGGGGTTTTAGGTCAGGGCCTGACTGGAGCGATTCCACCCGGATCCCTCTGATGGCCTTTGAATTTGTGTAGCTCAACAGCACAAAGCCCAGCGTGAGAGGCAGTGACCTCAGCAGGAGTCCTCCAAGTCCTTGGGAAGTGATGGGAGAAAATGAGACCCCAACAAATCCACAGTTCCTTTCCTGGCCGTATTATCCCACTGATACCTCTTTGTGTCAGCCTAATTCTCAACTTTGCAATAGAGGCACAAAGGATGAAGAGCCAGAGCTTCTGCTGGGCTGGGTTCGGGTCCTGCCTAAGAGCAGGGATCACAAAGGACAAGACCTAGCACTAAGCCCATAGCTGTCCAAGCCGGTGTTAAGCCACGCTGGAGAGAAACCGTGATCCCTAAGGAAATCCTCTTGCTTAAAGTGGCGTGTTTTCCCTGCAGCTAAACTGATGGAGAGCCACGAGCAGCCCTGTTAGCTCCCCAAACCCAATTATTCACCCTTTGCTCTGACTTGGTGGCAGGTGTTGCTGCCCTGGAGACCCAGAACAATTCCTCTGAGCCAGGGAACGACGATTTGAAAATGCCTTTGCAAAGGAAACAGAAAACGTAGTTCTTTGCTTTTCTCTCCTCCATAGTAATCTGCTTTTTTTCTTTTCCAAGAGCTTGCTCTGCTCTTAAAGTACCCAGGAAGTTGGACAGTGATGCTGTGAATCGTGCATGCGTCTTTGTCAGTCCGCACACAAAAGCCATGTTCCTTCTCTCAGATCTTCCCCCATAAATTCAACAGACCCTAAGTGGCCGTATTCCAGGGGGGGACACGACATCGCTTACTGCCATGAGCTGGAATAAACAGGGTCAGGGCCTCGAACGGGCCTGGGGCAGGGTCAGGGCCTGGAACAGGGGCCTCCTGCCCAGGGAGGGGGTTGAGTCCCCACCCCTGGGTGTGTTTAACGGGCAGGTAGATGAGGTGCTGAGGGATATGGTTTAGCACAGGACAGGAACGGTTGGACTTGGTGATCTTAAAGGTCTTTTCCAACCTTGTGATTCTGTGAAACCAACTTACTGATACCTGAAGGGACCTTCGACCAAAAAAAGGCAAACCACTGTTGTTGCACTGGTGTCCAGCAGGAGAGCATCCTAGTTGGATGCAGGGAGACCGAGAGCCGAGGCATCCTGGGGGCCTGAGGCTGATGGGTGCCTTTGCACCCTGCTGGGTACGCAGCCACGAGTTGGCCACGGCGTTTAACGGTTGTTGGAATGTTGCTGCTTGTCTGGAGCCTCTTGTCTGTGGTTTCCCTTCGTGCCTGCTGCAGTGGGGGAGAGACACTTGCTGCGGAGCTTCTGGAGTTTGTGGTGGCAGACAGATGGGGTTGGAGGGGAGGGGACACTTGATGGTAGCCAGGGGCAGTTGTGGCCCCGGTGCTGCTGCTGGAGGGCTCCCAAATCGCCGTGTGCTGAGAAGTCTTTCAAAACTAAGGCAGAGGGGATAGAAAGCAGTTTAGATTCTGTTCATCTATTAAGGGAAGCTAAATTAGGAGACCATAATAAAAGATTTAATATCCCACTGACCTAACTCTATTAAAAGCCTGGGAGCTTACACTTTGTCATGTGTTGGCCAGAGATGCTTAGGGACACGGTGCTCCCAAACTCCAGAGGCTAAAATTAGGAGATGGTGGAAGACAGGAGCTCTTGACAAAGCCCATCCCCGCTCCCCGCCACGTTTGCTGCAGTTTGGAGGAAGGAACATGGCTTTTCTGTCCTCTTGAGCCTGCCTAGCTGCATGCTCAGCTGTCTGCCTGAGACAACACGACTGGCCTTGCTTAGTCACAGATACGATCTCGGTGTTTACGGCGACTCAGTCTTAGCAGAGCGATTCCGGGCTTGGTCCTGTCCCCACCGAAGTCGGTGCCACGCAGCTCGCTGGTGACCGGGGTGGGAGCAGGAGACAGGCTTTGAAGTGATAACAGCCTTGTTTGAAAGTGGGGAATGGCCGTAAGGGCCACTGGCTGATAAAGACCCATCGAATCCACGAGCAAAAGTGTCCTCCAACTCGGCTCTGAGAAAAATTGTAGCTAGGAGCCTGTTTGGTACCGAGAAGAGAGCCTGAGCTGCCCTTGGCAATGCCCCCTTCTCCCTTCTGGCAACGAAATTTAGCTGGAACTATGGTGGTTTGCCTGAAGAAGGGACAATCCAAAATCAACCCCCATAAATCCAACAGCCCAGCCTGTTTTCCTTGTGAAGCAGAGCTCAGGACAGTGGCTGTGGAGCTGAATTTTGTACCCCTGGAATAAGTTCAGTGCCAACTTCTGCGTGGAGTAAACGCCACAGTGGCCTTACCTCCTATTCCCCCCCCAAAAACAGCTGTAACTGATGCTTGCTGTATCCTGCCTCGTGTTTTATACTGAAACTCTTTCCCACCCCTTCCAACACAGGTGGTTGTCAACGCCTTGGTTGGCGCTATCCCTTCCATTATGAATGTCTTGTTGGTCTGCCTTATCTTCTGGCTGATTTTCAGCATTATGGGGGTTAACCTGTTTGCCGGGAAATATCATTACTGCTTTAATGAAACAGCTGAGGAGCGCTTCGAAATAGAAATCGTTAACAACAAGACCGACTGCGAAGCTCTGATGCCACCCAACTCCACCGAGATCCGATGGAAGAACGTGAAAATTAACTTTGACAACGTTGGGGCAGGATATCTGGCTCTTCTACAAGTTGTAAGTGGTGTTCCCTGTTCAGTACAAACTTGGAGCGTTTTCACTGCCTCCCTCTCTCTGGGAAACGCGGCGCCCCGTTACTCCCACCCAGTCTGGGGTGGAATTAACAGGATGCTTGATCCCACCCCAATAAAAAATTGCCATTTTAGCAAGAAAATTGGAATAAAATTGCCATTTTAGCTTTCTTCCCCTCTGCCTAATGTGGGCCTCCCAGCACAGAGGGTGGCCCCGACTCTCCAAACCTGTCCTAAGACAACAGGAACCCATTTTGATTCTTTTGGGTTAAACAGAAAGAGAAGTATTTAATTAAAGCTCAACAGAGAGGGTGATGAGGAGTGCCAGGGAACCCTTGGCACAGACCGAGGGCGCAACCCAGGCTTGTGCTTTGCCTTTTGTGTGAGTCCTGCCTGAGAGCCTGTGTCTTCTCTTCACTAGGCCACCTTCAAGGGCTGGATGGACATCATGTACGCGGCCGTGGATTCCAGAAAGGTACCGTTGCCTGACCACAGTCCTCACCTCCTGGTATTTCTCTCTGTTGCTTTGCTGTGGTAGAGTGAAGGAACAGGAATGTTAGAGCAGTGCTTGTGTCCTGAGTGGTGTGATTGTTCCCTGTGCTCGGCTCTGTGCTCAGGAAAATCCTCAGAAGGGCAAGGATTAGAATATTTTAGAATGAAAATAGGTGGCCTCTGAAGGTCCCTTCCAGCCTTCCACATTCTGTGATTCTAATTAGCCAGAAAGTTCCCCATGAACCTTCATGGGAACCCAAGTGTGGGTTTGGATCCAGTTTGAAACTCTGTCTGGGTTGGAGCTCGTTCTTCCAGCACTCTTCTTGTCCCTGCTTGCTGGAATCATGCAAATCCCATTCCTTCCTTTTCCTTTCTAATGTTTTCCCCTTCTTTTGGTTTCGTGGGCTTTTTAAATGGATTCTCTTGTCCCACACTGGGAGGAAACAAGTTGTATGGCTCTGTCAGGGCAAAGTTAAAAAAAGGTTCCTCTCTTTTTGGTGAGGAGCCCAGAACTGGACCCAGCACTCGAGGTGCAGCCTCACCAACGCCGAGCACAGGGGCACAATCCCCTGCCCAGACTGCACCATTTCACACTCAGAACCCCAGCCACTCTTTGTTCTGAGTCTGTGTGATGCCTTGGAAATGTCATTTCTCTTCTCCTCTCCCATGCAGCAAGAAGAGCAACCCAAGTACGAGGACAACATTTACATGTACATTTATTTCGTTATCTTCATCATCTTCGGCTCCTTCTTCACCCTGAACCTGTTCATTGGTGTCATCATTGACAACTTCAATCAGCAAAAGAAAAAGATAAGTGATCTATGTCTGCTGATGTAGGGAGAGAGCTGAGACCCCTCAGAGCTCGAGTCTTGGGGCTGGTGGGGTTTCTGGGTGGAATAAAGGCCCAGGGCCCTCAGCCTGGGGCACAGACCTCCCCTGGCAGGGCTTCGGGCTGCAGAACCTCCCTGAGCTCAGGACTGGCAGAACAGGCTCAGGGAGTTCCTGCAGCTCTGGGGGAGACTCCAGCCAGGCCAGATGATCTCCCTAGGCTGCTTTTCCATGCATTTCTGGTTTGCTTTTGGGTTTTGCCTTGGCTACACGACTGCGAGAAGGATGTCGTCTCCCCCACCTCTCCCTCCCTCTCCCTTTCTCCTCTGTCAGTGCACACGCTCAGTGGCCCCGCACCTCGGGTACCTGGGTATCCCAAAGGGGATGGAGGGGCTGGGGGAGGATCTGGTGCAATCAAACAGGTTATTCCTGGGGAAACCACTGGGTTTTCTTTAAAGGAAAATCCCTACGCCTTGGGGATTGGGAGGAGTTATTTCTGCCTGAAATAGCTGCCACCAACTCCCCATATGGCAGGTATCCTCGTGACTCGGCTCGGGTGGTATTCCTTTCCCTCCTGATGCCTGAGCTGGTTGTAACCAGGTTTCCTTTTGCCCCTTTACTTTGGAGGTCAAGACATCTTCATGACAGAAGAACAAAAGAAGTACTACAATGCCATGAAAAAACTGGGCTCAAAGAAGCCTCAGAAACCTATTCCCCGACCTCTGGTGAGTATGTCAGAGAGGGAACTGAAGGGGAAAACCTGCAGAGGAGACTCTGAGAGGAGCTCTGGCTCTGAAAGCAGCCTTTGTTCTCACTCGTGCTGGGCTCCACAGCACCGTGTTCTCCTTGTTACAGTCGGGGTACGGTGTGAGAAAGGTTCCAGTGTTGCTGTGGTTGATGTTAATCAGTCACCTCACTTGAAAAAACAAAACAGTCTGAGAGCCCTGTGTGGCTGAGAGCCTGGGGACAAGAGCCAGGAGGTCTCCTGGTGAGCGGGATCTCGGACAGTCAGGACAGGGATGCCTTGATCGAGCCCTAAGTGCATTGCCCTGCCTTCTGAGGGGCTTTCCCATGAGCCTGGGGGGTTCCTTGGGTGCTGCCATGGGCCAGGGGTCCCTTGGTTACTGCCATGGGCCAGGCTTCCTGCTGCTGAGATGCCAGACAGGTTGGGGGAATCTCCTTTGAGCTCCCTGCAGCCAGTTCAGCGCAGGCTGCTGCCTCCAGCTGGGAAGGAAGAGCCTCTCCCTGCCTCTGGGCCCAGCACAGGAAGGCAGCACTGGTACCAGGGTTGGGATGCAGATGACAGCCTTGTCCTGCCTTTCCATGGCAGGCCGACTGAGTCGTGGCTCCAGTTTGCTGTGAAAGCTTCCTGAGATACTGAAACAAACCCCTGCTGTGCTCATCCTTCTCACCACCAGCAGTGAAGTGGTTTGTCTCTGGGTCCTTGCTCGACCTGTTTGGGTCACTGCCTGTCTCCCCTTGCACAGAACCGCATCCAAGGAGCCGTCTTCGACTTCGTCACTCAGCAGGCGTTCGACATTGTCATCATGATGCTCATCTGCCTCAACATGGTGACCATGATGGTGGAGACTGACACGCAGAGCAAGCAGATGGAGGACATCCTGTACTGGATCAACCTGGTGTTTGTCATCTTCTTCACCTGCGAGTGCGTGCTGAAGATGTTCGCCCTGCGGCACTACTACTTCACCATCGGCTGGAACATCTTTGACTTCGTGGTGGTGATCCTGTCCATCGTGGGTGAGTGCAGCTCCCCTGAGGTCTGGGAGCGCCGGGCTCTCCGGTGTGCGTAGAGCAGGGCAGGTCCCTGCCTTCCAAGGGGATATTGCAGGTACTGGGGTGTCTGGGTTCTCTTTCTAGTGAAGAGACGGGTGGAATTTGGCGGCTTGAAGTCCTGACTAACGCACCCTCCTCCCCCTGTCCTGGCATTCATGGGGTAAAACACTCAACAATGACTCTCCCTTCTTTGAAAACAGAAATTTTCCTTCATCAGATCGTTAGGTGCTTACGAGCTGCTGAGAACAGCATCCCAGCGCTGCCCGCATCACCCTGCGCTCGGCGCTCGTGTTTCCTGGTCGGTTGAATGTGGAATCAACCGTTTTCCTCCAACACCCTGGGGGTTGGAGCAGCTAATTCCCTCAAACCTGTATCAGCCTCACAAATAGCAGCCGGCTCGCTCAGCTGCCAGATGCAGCTCTGCCCAGGCACTGGGACAAACGGACGCTGCTGGGAGATGCTCCTGCGGTGTGAGAGCCAGGTCCAGGTTTGGCTGCTGCTAGCGATGAGATTGGGCTGGCTTTTTGAAATTGAGCCCCACCAGCCTGAGAGGGCAGAGCTAGGCACCCCCAAAACCCACCCATCCATCCTTATCCTGGTGGCACGAATCCCTCTGTGCAGCCCTACCCCTCCCTCTCAGTTTAGGAGAACTCCTTAGGGTGCTGGAGCAGCCAGCTCGGACGCTGCTGCCGGACAGTGAGTCCTCCAGACTGCAGGTGACGCTGGAGGGTCTGACAGAAGCGTCCTGGGTTCCCAGGCCCCCGAGCGGGGTCAGAAGCAGCAGCAGACCTCACCCCCCTCCACTGTCACACTTGTCCCTTCTCTTCCTCTGTAGGAATGTTCCTGGCTGAGATCATTGAGAAGTACTTTGTGTCGCCCACGCTCTTCCGAGTGATCCGCCTGGCTCGCATTGGCCGCATCCTGCGCTTGATCAAAGGAGCCAAAGGAATCCGCACCTTGCTTTTTGCCTTAATGATGTCCTTGCCTGCCTTGTTCAACATCGGCCTCCTGCTCTTCCTCGTCATGTTCATCTTCTCCATCTTTGGCATGTCCAACTTTGCCTACGTCAAGCACGAGGCCGGCATAGACGACATGTTCAACTTCGAGACCTTCGGCAACAGCATGATCTGCCTGTTCCAGATCACCACGTCCGCGGGCTGGGACGGGCTCCTGCTGCCCATCCTGAACCGGCCTCCGGACTGCGACCTCGACAAGGAGCACCCCGGGAGCGGTTTTAAGGGGGACTGTGGGAACCCTTCGGTGGGGATATTTTTCTTTGTCAGCTACATCATCATCTCCTTCCTGATCGTGGTCAACATGTACATCGCCATCATCCTGGAGAACTTCAGCGTGGCGACAGAGGAGAGCGCGGATCCGCTCAGTGAGGACGACTTTGAGACCTTCTATGAGATCTGGGAGAAGTTCGACCCCGACGCCACGCAGTTCATCGAGTACAGCAAGCTGGCGGACTTCGCTGATGCTTTGGAACACCCTCTGCGCGTCCCAAAGCCCAACACCATCGAACTCATCGCCATGGACCTGCCCATGGTAAGTGGAGACAGGATCCACTGTTTAGACATTCTGTTTGCCTTCACCAAACGCGTCCTGGGGGACAGTGGGGAGCTGGACATCCTGAGACAGCAGATGGAGGAGAGGTTTGTGGCGTCCAACCCTTCCAAAGTGTCTTACGAGCCCATCACAACCACGCTGCGGCGTAAGCAGGAAGAGGTCTCGGTGGTGGTGATCCAGAGGGCTTACAGGGCTCGTTTGGCAAGGAGGGGCTTTGTCAGCCGCAGGCCCGTCTCCACGAAGCTGGAGAACGGGGGGACGAACCGGGAGAAGAAGGAGGGGACCCCCTCCACAGCGTCCCTCCCATCCTACGACAGCGTCACCAAACCCGAGAAGGAGAAGCAGCAACGGGCCGAGGAAGGGAGGAGGGAAAGAGCCAAAAGACCAAAAGACGTCAGGGAATCCAAGTGTTGAGCCAGGGCTCATTACACCCTGGCCAGTGAAAAGATTGTTTACAAACTTCCCGAAATCTATGGATAGAGAAGAGCTGTGGAGACACCCACACCCACCCCAGGATCTTCTACCAAACATACTCTGCTTCCTGTGTGACGGCGTCGCATCTAACGCGGTGACCCACCACCTGTTTAAAGGACCCTTGTAAACAAACAGTTAAACACGAGAAAAAAGAGGAAAAAACCACAAAAAAAAAGGATTTTCTATTGTTTGGGCAGGTGGATACTGCATGTTCCACGTCAGTCAATGCAACTTAGGACAAACAAGCAAACTAAACCACACACACACGCGTGCGCGCGCACACACACACACACACACACACAGAGACAAAACCCACTGCTGGGATTCATGTCTTTTTTTTTTCCAAAGCAGCCCCCCCAAAAAATGGATTTTCTTTAATTTTTCCCATTTTGTTGATGATTATTGAAAGGAAAAAAAAGACCCCAAACAACCCACAAAACCCAAACCCACAACCCAGAAGTCCTGATGCCCAGGGGTTTGTTCATGAGAAACTGGGTTTGTTCATGAGAAACTGGGTTTGTTCATGAGAAACTGGGTTTGTTCATGAGAAACTGGGTTTGCCTTTAGTTAAGCAGCAAAAAAAGGAAAAAAAAAAGAGGAAAAAAAGTTNAAAAAAAGGAAAAAAAATTAAAAAAAGCAAAACCCCACCAAAAAAAAAAAAGGAAAAAGACAAAGCAACCAGCCATTTAGCCCAGGCCATCGAGTTGTCATAGTTTGTTTGAGATTCTCTGCATTCTACTTTCTCCATGGGCTTTACTTGGTTTGGGAGCCGGGGAAATCGGGTACCGTCAGCCTGGAGCCAGCTCAGGCTGATTCCTCCCCCCCAAAAAATGAAATAAAAATAAGAAGTGCTCGTTCAATGCATAGAAACGATCTGCATGATGGCATGCCGTGACCAGGAACCATGCATGAGGAACCATGAAACCACAAGCCACCCAGTCAGTCTGTCCACGGCGGTGTGTTAAGCCATAAACCCCTGCACACTGTATCTGGAGAGGAAACTCCTCCATCCCGCCCTTCACCAGTCCCTGCCCAGTTCTTACCCATCTCTCGTAGACCTGCCAGTAGGAGAGGGGGGGGAACCCCAACCCAACCAACCACATCCAAAAGAAAACGAGCAGTGACCCCACCGTGTGTGTACGCTCAGCACCGTGTCTCTTTTCATTTTGGGATTCTTTTCCACGCAACCATCGTTACTTTTTGCACACTGAAATCTTTAAAAGTAAAAATAATGCTGCTCTGGAATCACCCGAGGGGAGAGGAGGAAAAGGGAGAATGGCTTGTTCCATCCTGGCACTGTAAACCCCAAATCCAGGGCTTCAGCCCCCCTCAGTTCCTTTGTACCCTGCGGTATTTAATACTAATTATTCTTCAGCCTCCATCCTGCAGTGCAGACACGTCTTTTTTTTATTGTTACTCATTTTTTTTGGTAGAGATAAATGCTAAAAAGGGAAGATCAGGGTGTTATCTCTACGGGTAGAGCC
>VZTU01016317.1:0-36750 GCA_013400835.1 Zapornia atra
TTACTTTTCACTGAATCACCACAGAAAGTATGCTGTCTAAAAGACTGAACAGACATGATCTCTGAGGATTGATGTTAGTGTGTATTTAGACAGGAGTTAACCTAGTTGAAGGCTAGACAGCGGGGCTGTAGCTAGGATTATCAATGATGATGTATGTGTTGAAATTAATTTTAAAAAATTTAGGAATATCCACTTTGTTCATATCCACTTTACTGGATTAATGTCAAAAAGCTTTGGTGTAGGAAAAAACACCCTGTGGTTTTTGTGTTCTTTATTAACTTATAAAAATAGTCTTTGACTATGGAATATATTTTTATCCATATGTTAAATTACAATTTTTAATTAATTGAAAGGAGGAGTAATATATTAGCTTAATCTGTTTTCATGTTTTTGGTAGGAAATTTTGACACTGATCCTTTCCTTCTGTTTTATCCCCTTCCTCTTTAATCCACAGTGTTCCTTTCAGATATGGAAGAATTATTTTATTAATTCTTTCTTTAACTGCTGAAGTTTAACAGGGCTGTCTTGGGTGAACTGAAAGTCCTTATCCCTCAGATACCTCCAGTTTCCTTGGGAAGTTCTGAAACTGTGAAAGGCTTGTGCTGACCCAGAACAGGACATGGACAAAAAGAAATCCTCTTTTCAGTTTTATGGGAAGACTTTTTATAGAAGAACTAGAAGATTATGTGTCTCTTTAAAATTATTCCAAAGGCTGATGTAGCAAACTCTTATAGTCTCTCAGAGATTACCTCAAATGCTTCTATACAGTTTCAGTATGTTCTAACTAGAAGTTATATTTAGTGCTTTAGCATTTTCAGTGTCATTTAGAATATTAATAAATTTGGAAACTGCACCAATTGCTTCCCAGAAATTGCAAAATTGCTCTTTCAGTTCACGATTCAAAGTATATAATGTTCTGAGATTAAATACCAGTATTTATTGATAATAAATGTTGTAAGAGGCAACTTCAGCGGGAAAATGAGAGGAATAATGACATGATGGTGCTAAAGCTAAATTACTTAATGAAAAGAGTTTTTCAAGAACACCTTGATGCAGTTTGAAAATTTAGATTAATTCAAATAATGACCAGAGATGGTATCAGACTTCTTTTTCTTCTAGATTTTTTTTTTTTGCCACAGGTAGGTGGTGTCTGATGACCATGATGGGAAGAGTGGCTGGTTTTAAGTTTGAGACAGTTTCTTTGGAAATGACGTGGAATTTCATTTAGATTTCCTTTCACGTTGTTGCCAGAAAATCTGAACTTAGACGAATGGTTGATTGTAATGACTTTTTGCTTTTAGACGTTTCTCATCTGAGTTCTGTATATATATGTTTTGAGGGTGTTTTTCTCTTTGAAAAGGGTAGCACTTCATCATTGGATTCAGTGTGATGGATTTTAGTAGAGGTTTTTTTGGGTTTTTTTAATACGTATATATTTTTCTTGGTATACTGGAGTTTTAATTCTGAACTTTGAAGGACTTGCTCTAAGTTTCAAGTCATCGGCAGATGTTATGTATGTATGTTTTCTACATCATCCTTTAAATACTGAAAATAACATTAGCTAATATAGTAGAGTCCTCTGCAGGAAGATCCCAGGCAGACTTCCAGTTTGGCAAGGAATAACTCTTCCTTGAATGTTTAGCATAATTACGTATCTTTCCTTCAGTAATTTAATCTTGATTACCCTATTTGCTTATGGGATGCTATGGTGTCCTAGAAATAGAAATCAAAAGGGACTTCAGAAGACCCTCTAGTCCCTCCTAAAGGGTGGAAACAAGGTCAAACACAATCCTAGGCCAACTCTGATAGATTTTGTTACTAAAACCTTCCTCTGAGAGCCTTTTCACACTTTCTCAACACTCTTGTTTCCGTGCTTAATAGTTCTTAGTCTGTCAACATGTTTCCTATTATTTCCCCCTTCTTTGTATAAAAGGAAGCACAGAAACGTGGATTAGTTTAATTTTTTTTTGGGGGGGGGAGGGGGGAGGAGGAGTCTCAGAAAAGCCTATAGTGAACATCACCTTATCTTGTAAGTACCTCTGCAGTTGTTTAAATTTGACCAGTATTTTCCTGAGTGCCAAAATCTGTCTAGCTTGTATGTCTGTCTGTACGTTGCTCTCTCTGCTCTCTCTGACTTTAAAGGAATGTATTATGTCTGCGTTTCACAAATCCTTCAGGATTTCATCAGTCTTCTTTCAAGTATCAAAGACATTGCTTTAGCTGACTCTCAAAATACTCTAGATGAATTAGTCAGTCCTGCTGACTTAAGTATATTTAGCCTCTCTAAATATATTTAGCTTCCTCATTCTGACCTGTGTTTCAGCAGACGAGTTCTTATGTTTGTAGTCATGTGGAATTGGGAACATGAAGTTAAACAAAGGTCTAGTGCAGCGTGGGAGCAGTGAAGTCCTTGCCCCTCATCCTGCAACACAGGAGCAGTTGATTTGACTGATGTTCTTCAACCAAACTGCAGATTTGTGAGATGTAGCAGAATGGCTCAAAATCTTACACTTCCACATTATGGATTTAGATTTGGTAATCTGTTTTGACTGTTTCTGGCATTGTTTAACTCCCTGTGCAATGCAGCAGTTATGTTTTACTGAAGTTAGAACAAATACATAGGATGAATTTTAATCCAGATTGACAGTGATGATAATTCTGTCTTCTGAGTGGCCCTGTGCAATTATCCGGCCATAGTACCAATATATTAAAGCCCAAAATAAAGAAGTAGTTATGGGACTCAATTTCTGTCCTGAACACTGCTCCTGCTTCTAGTCCCAGAATCAGATGTTTTACTGAAGGTATCAGCAGTCAGATAGTTAATAAATAATTGTTTTTTGTTTATTTCAGTACATTGTGACATCCAGATGTATCGCGTCTGCTTAGGGGAAAAGAATTTCACACTCCTCAAGATGTAGAATTCTGTTTAGAGGTAAAGCCTGAACCAATTTAAAGAGTCACACATGTAGGTTGAAGAGTGTAATTCTTGAGTTTATAGTTGCTTCCCTTTCTGGATGTTCATTTTGTGACTGTATGGATAGCAACATCTGCTTGTGTTTTTGATAATATTAATTCTGTAGTCATTAAGACCTGAAACCTGAAACACATCCTAGGACTGAGACTAGCAGGTAATGGGAACTCTGACATTCTGCCTGTTCAGGTATTACCTGTTATATGGTCTAAATCGTTACATCTTGAGATAGATCCACGGTTAATCTAAAACATGAATATCCTCTGCCCTTTCGTTCCCTTCTCTCAAACAGGTTATCTTTAGAGCTAAAAGAGGTTCAAAGATGGCAAGTATGATTAAAGGTATGGAAAGAATTACTTGCTATCATCCCATTGCTAAATTCTTCCAAAGCTGTTTTTCACTTCATCTTTGTCATGATGAGAAGTTGTGCTCATGAATTACAAAATAGCAGAGCTTATTGCTTATAACACATACAGATCAAATGCTAGCATTTTGTTTCCATTGCTCAGACTGTGCTGTCACAGTGTATGGTATTAGAAGCTGTAATCTTTCCCCTGGGTTAAGTCTTGACTTATCTTGGCCCCAGATGAATAGTGGCTCTTTCATTTCCTTGGGCTGTTCAGTGTGGAAACAAACTTAACTATATAGCGTTAAAAGTTCAATTTCTAGAACACCGATGTTAAAATAAAAATATACCATACCCATCTTCCTAGAATGCATCTATTGCTTACTTTAGAATGAGAAAGAAATTCAGATAAGGTCTCATCTACTCCAGTACCTTCTGCTAGATTTTTCACTTTTCTCTAAAAAACCCAAACAGCCCAAAACCAAATGAACCAACCAACCTACCCAACAAACAAAAAAACCCCGGTCATTTTTACAGGTTAGATTCAGGAAGCTTTTATTCATTGATTTGCTCAAAGAACTTTCCAAGTCAGCAGGGGTCAAGAGTAGAGAAGCACTTTTAAGTTTCCTTTATTAATGTAAAACTGTAGTAAATAATAGGTGTGTATTTTTATTTTAAAATCCATAAGTGGCATCAGGGTTTAAAAAAAAAAAGAAAAGAGAGAAGTAAATAGCAGTGGAAATAATGATATTATAGACAAAATTTGAAGTAATGTGTATTTTCATGCAGGAAATTCAAAGATTCAGTGGCAGTGACATGGTTCGTGAGGCATTATGTAGGAGGAAAATCATGCCCTTAGAACTAAGAAAAGTGTGAAAATGCCTTGGGCTATGTTTATACTGGAGAAAATGCCACATTTAAAAATTGCGGTAGTAAGCATGTTTGATCATGTGTTAAAATTGTTCTCTACTTCCCACGTTATTCAGAAATACAGTTGATTCATTTAAGCTGCATCTGCACTAAACTGTTATTTGGATGCCAACCTGCACTCAGGCTTGGAGAGCTTTGGGGGTTGTGAAGCAAGCCCTTAACCTAAGCCAAAGAACATGCCTGTGAGAAGGCAGTCAGCGTGAACATATGAAATGTGGTCCTATACTTCCACATAGTCTATCTCACCCCATGCCTTCTACAGCCAACCCGCTGACTTGTCCTCTCAAGGTATATAGCCTGTTAGTACAGCATGTCTTTCTCTACCTAGGCTTTAATCTGTCATATTACTCCAAGAAGACATTCAGTGTGTTTTGAGTCCATAGGTAAGTGTTTTCAGCTTGAATAAAACTGAAATAATTCTAAACTTGAGCATGCCACTGGTAAAGTGACCCAGTCCTCATGATCTGAGTTGCTAGATTCCTCATGACACTGCATAGATATAGCAAACAATATTTGATCCTTAACAAGAATGTCTCCAAAGCATGCTTGCAGAATAATCTGGAAGCCTAAGTGATGTAAACAAGCATGCTGGTCCTTAAGTTTTAAGTCATCTAACTGTTCTGGTAGATCTTTCCAATCTTTCCCTTTCTAGCTTTCCATTTATTGATAACTCATTCCTCTAAAAAGGAGACTCTAGAAAACGCAAAGGCATTGACTTTCCACGCTTCATTTGCATTCTTAGGTTTGCAAAGCCACCAATGAAGCAGGGCATTGTAATTCATACTCATTGCAACTAAATGTCAATGAATGCGGGGTGACCGGGAAAAACAAGAACTTTGCGTCCTTCTGAACTTGCTGAAAGGCCTAGTCATCTGTCATTATACTACCAGTCATCTCTATGGCCTAAAGCGTGTGAGAGGAGACTAAAAACATTTTCAAAAATTAAGTGATTCATTAAGAAGTTCTAAACCAGTTGATCAATGTTACTGGAGATGTTGGAATAGGATAGGTGTGGAAACATTTCCCCCACCTTTTAGTGGAAGCAGTGTTGTTTTGCTGGACGTAGCATACCTGCCCGTGGTAATTGTCAAACTTTGTTGATATTGAAAAACTGCTTGCTGCATAGGTGCGTCTGAAGTGCTGGAGGCTGTGCGCTGCGACTGTAAGTTCACAGTACTTAAAAATAGAAGCCGGGCAGTGAGAATTGCATGTCAGGTCCCTGAGTTATACGCCTTGCAAATCCCTACCTAATATTTATTAAGGGTTAGCTAAAACCTGGAAATAAAACTTCGTTGGGTTTCAAATCCAGTGGCAGGGTGAAGAATGCTCAAAAACTTAGCATATATATGCTGAAATTTATTTTCAAACTGGTGTTTGTACAATGAGCAAGTAAATTCAGCAGTTCATCAGTAAAAAAGTGAAATAAATTGGATAATGTAGTTGACTGTAAGAATTACCTCCATCTTCCTGATTGTAATGAGGAAAAAAAAAAAAACCTGTTCAGGATAGTTTTAGAAAATACGTGAACTGCTTCTGTAGAGTTTATATTAATAGTAGCATACATTGTCTGATACGTAAAACTGCTTTTGAAGTAAGTGCTGTAGAAGGGTTGGCTATTGGTAAACTGAACTCACTTAGCCAATTTAATACCCATGTTGAATATAAGGATTTTATCTAATAACATAATCTTAAAAGATTTATGCTTGAAAGGGATGTATGCTACACACAAATACTCAACTTTCCCAACAGATGTTCAGTGTAAGAAAGGGAGTATTAGCTCTATGGCAGAATAATTTGTACAATACTAATTGGAGGCTTGATTCTGCCAAACAAAAGGATGATCAGAAAATGTGGAGTAAGTTGGATCTGAGAGACAGCTGTGCTCACATGTTGGAAGAATCTTCACAGATGTGGATTTATGAAACCCAGTTTTATGGCAGCAAACCAAAGATGCTATGACTCATAGAAATTGAAATCTGCTTTACTTATTCATCACTTTAACAGTTTTTTGACATGTGCATTAGTTAACAAAGACATGGACTATATCTGGTTACAGCACTGCAGCTTTTCCTAAAAAAAATGCTGCCTATTTTTCCACAGAAATGCAATACTAGTGTGGTTTACTTAAATACATTTTAAAAATACACATTTCCAAACAGTTTGGATTAGATTGATTTTTCTTTCTTCCAGCTTTGAAGTCCCTTTTGCTTGCTTCCTTTAAAAGCAATTTTGAAATTTGGAGTCATAGTCTATGCAAATGGCGGAATTCTCTGAGAAACAGAATCTGAATTTATCTCTTTACACTAGATTACTCCTATGTCAGTTTATGGCAGTTTCACAAAGGCTCAGACATTTTTTGGATGGGCAACTTCACTAGTGCTAGGAAAAATGAATGGCGTCTCAGCTGTTGCTTTGGAACTTAAAGACTTAGAGACATAAATGGAACAGGTGCCATTTCAGCTCCCAAGAGCAATTTAGTACAAGACCATAGATTGATTCACTTTAATGCCAGGGATACGGAGGTTATAACCTCTGATGGAGCTGACCACATGGAACCAGAAGTTGTCCTGGTGAGAGAGTTCACCTTTTTGTACCCATTCACATAGCCTCCATGTCGGCCCCTGCTGCGCAGCTGTCTGACAGATTTGTTGCTGTCAGCAAGCTGCTTGCTAGCCTTCCTTCTCCAGCCCGCTCTGTGGCCTCTGTTGCCTTCTCTCTCCCTGACAGGGCTTCTGACTTGATGCTAATCAGTTTCTTTTAGTGGGCATGGTGAACCTCAGCTGTCTTGTGGCAGAGGACTGATGCAGAACTTCCTAAGTGTCATTAAAAGAAAAAAAAAAATTTTGCATCAGTATATTGCTGCATACACATGTTAATTAGAGGCCTGCACCAGGAATTTTAAATATAGCTGAGCATCATGATTTGATTGCGCATCTAAGTTCCTTAGTCTTGGAATGTATCCCATTAAAGTCCTGAATCCAAGTATCTTCAAACTCTAATGCAGTTAGGGTTTACATTTGATTGTGGTGCCAGTAAATTTCAAACAAACAGCTCCTATTTCATTTACACGTATTTTAGGTAAAAGCTTAACAGTATCAGTTGCTTCTATTTTTAAAATTATTAGAGTGTTCAAGATATAATAATTTACTATCATTGCATTTTGCCTAAAAGAAGCATATTTAAGAATAATACTTATTTCAGTGGCTTCTCTTTGTATAGGTTTTTTCTACTAATTTTGAACTAAGACTTTTCTGACCTTCCCCTTGCCCATGCAAAAGGAACAGTTCTGTTTAGTGTGATCAGCTGGAAGGGACTGAACTTGTGTGATTTCCTGGCAGTACGTATGTTTATTAACACATTCTGTTCAAATTTAGGAGCCAGAGAACAAAACTGTAGGAACTGTCATCCTTCAGCCTTACACAACAGTGTCATCTCCATATATTAATCTTAATTTTCTTAAATGTCTGCAGCTTAGCGAGTACTGTGTGGCCAGCCCAGGTAATGAATGATAGCTAAGATACACTTTTTTCTCAAACAAGCAGCAATAGGATAAGAGGGGATGGCTGCAAGTTGTGCCAGGGGAGGTTCATGTTAGAAGTTAGGAGAAATTTCTTCTCAGAAAGTGTGATTAGGCATTGGAAAGGGTTGCCCAGGGAGGTGGTGGAGTAACCATCCCTCAGGGTGTTTAAGGAAAGATTGGATGAGGTACTTAGGGACATGGTATAGTTAGTAATATAGGTGGTAGGGGGATGGTTGGACTAGATGATCTTGGAGGTCTTTTCCAACCTTAATGATTCTGTGATTCCTTTAGCCACTGGTTCTAAAGTCTGCAGAAATGCAATGTGTAGGAACTTTAGCATTAGGCAGAATGGGCTGAAGTTGGCCCCGGGATCTGGAAACTACTAAGGCTGGATGAAAGGGCACAAAACTGTCCCATACATGATACTAACTTCATAAAATTCATACCTGTTGGAAACCAGCTACAACCTATCTCCCTTGCTGTCCATAAGCAGTCTACAGTGGTTCCTCCACTCTTTCCCTTGGACTCTAAAGTGGCACTTGTGTTCTCTGCCACCAGAAAGTTGCTCATGGTTTCCCACTGGGCAAAGTGTGGAACTGGAACATACCTTGGGCTCTAAAGCTAGCATTCACTTAAAAAATTAAGCAGCCTTCTTTGTAATAATTGCTGTTATTTATCTCCCATGACTCATCCTTCTTCCTTCAGATAATCTTCCTTCATCACTGTCTTCAGAGCTATAGGCTGCCATTCTTGATCATCTTCTTCAGTGATAGTCACAGAACTGTTATATTTGCCATATGACTTCAGCTACAATTATTATGCCAAATCGATAATCTGTTTTTCTGTATCAAACTAAATCTTCTTTTCAAACCAAACCTGTTTGTCTAACCTACATACTCAGTTGCAGGCTTAACTAGCAGACAGATTTGTCTCTGCCCTGGTTCTGGCTAGCACCGAGTTAATGTCCCCAAGCAGCCAGCACAAGTGAGCAAAGCTGGCCAAGGGTGTTTCCACACCAGGTGATGTCATGCCTCCATAAAAGGGGCTGGTTGGGGAGGGGTGGGTCCACACAGTTCTAGGCCAGTCTGAGAGCAGGCTTGTTGGGTCGGTTGTCACGTCGGTGCAGTGCTCAGTGTTATCACTGTGTGTGTATGCTGTCACGAATTCCATTGTTGTTGTTCCCCCGTCGCTGCGCTGAGTCCATACCTGTCCTTATCCCACCCCATGGGGCTGTTGTCTGTCTGTCCTCTGCGTCCCGCCAGGGAAAGGGGCAAATGGCATGGGGGGAGCTGCCACCTGGGGCTGAACGGCGACTGGCTCCTAAACCTTTTTCCTTTTAGTTTTCTTTGCTACTGGAGTCCTCAGGCTGACAAGTACAAATACTATCATTTCAAAATATGAGTGAAGCTGGCCACATCTTCCTGTGCAATATTTGTCTTGATGCATTTCTTTTCCAGCCATGCTGCATTAATCCCAACTTTTCCAAATTATTTCAGTTATTGAAATACTTTCCCCTCTGTTTTGGGAAAGTGCAAGCTAGTCCCACTCACACCTTTCAAATGGCTTCTTTATTCTGCCTGGCCCTTTCGCTATGGCAATTTCTTTCTTTCTTTCTTTACCTCTCACAGCGTAAGTTCCTCAAACGCTTGAAGACCCTATTGTTCCCAAGTTTTAAAACAGCTTAGGCTGTGGTCCTTCATTCACATCAAGGTGTTGCTTCATTCCTCTGGCTGGTTAATGATGATAGATCTTGTTCCGCATTTAATAAATTTCAAAATGGTCAGTTGAAAGGAAGAACTTGTTTAATGCTCAGTTAACATTTGGATATGCAGATTCCCAGAATAATCTTTAGCTTTTTATGCTGTTCTGGCAGTGCTCATCCACCGCTCATTTAACATCTGTAACACCTCTTTCCTTAATGCTGTATCATACTGGGTTTTTCTCTTACATAACATCCTAAAACTGCCATGGTTCTGTAACCTTGCCTCAACTAGGCAGTTCAGTTTGAAGTATGCACTAAACAGGTTGTTTTCATCATTTTGTAGTCTTTATTCCAAATGCACTTTGAAAAGTAGATTATCTTATGATTAATATTTCTACAAGAAAAATTCTAATTGAGAAAGAATGTCATATCACAGGCGTTCTTGGGTAGGAGACTTAATAATTTCACTAGAAACAGGAAGTACCACTCAAAGTATTTGAGAAAGTACTCATCTCCATGTCACACAAGTTGGAGCACAGATATATGATTATTTTCTTTTTGCAGTGATTTCTGTTGAAGCAGAAATGAAAAGCTGGGACAAGAATGAGAAAGGGGCGCATATCCACAGCGGTGGATACTGTGTCCTCAAGAATATTAAATATTGCAGGTTTGCAGCTGTTGACTAGCAAGAAATGTATTTACCAGGTCAACAGCTGTCATTAAGCATAGAGCTAGCATTAGAAGTTCGGGTAAGTGTAATGAAAACATAAAGGTGATTTAGCGCAACTCCTGTTTGTTTCCTGCGCTGCAGTAATCTAATTCCTGACTGTGGCTCTTTGTAGGCAGGTTTGAGCCCTGAAATGTTATTTAATTAAGGTAAGGTGAAGCATAGCATTCTAGAAAGGAAATTGAACATGAAGGGAAGGAAAAGCAGGAAAAGTAAGTTTATTTCTTGACAAGAAAATTTTGATGCTTATTGTCAGACTGCAAGCACTGAAAAAGTTATGTTTGCTGAATTCATAGGACCTCAGACTGGTTTGGGTTGGAAGGGACCTCAAAGCCCATCTGGTTCCAGCCCTCCTGCCATGGGGACACCTTGCCAGGGGACACCCTCCACCAGACCAGGTTGCTCAAAGCCCCATCCAAGCTGGCCTTGAACATGCCCTTGTAAAGATACCCTCTCCATGACAGTAGTTACCACTTCACACTGGATTTGCTTGTGGAATAAGCCCTGCAAATTTATATAAACTCTGTGTCTCATAGGAAGTGAAATTTAAGGTCTTTTTTTTTCTGGGGATACAACATCAGTGTGCTTTTCATAGTCGATCAGTTCTTCCCCACCCTGCTTCCCCCAGGCTTCAGGGGATTGAAGAGAAAATTTGTGTAATCATCAAAGCAGCAAAGAGCTGTAGAGTCTCAAACAAATTGTAAGAAAGGAGACCAGGAGTCTTTATTAAATATATAGAAAAAAGGAAACAACAGATAAATTGGCAAGGGTTTTTTTTTACGCATTAGATTTTCTTAATTGCCTGGAATTCTTTTATGTGAAGTATTTATAAAACTGGGAGGTAAATGAATGAATGCATCTATTTTTTCCCTGTGCTTTCCTGAAGTAAATTCCAGCTTGCCTGCCTCAAGGCATACTTCCTAACTGACATTTTACAAACTTTCTACTTGATGTCATTTTAGTCTAGTTAAGTTCCTGTTGTAACCTTCCAAGAGTCTTCAAATTTCTTCTTTTTATGATAAAGTGCTGAGCAACATGTAAAAAATATTTGTTTAAGTAAAAGTGTGATTTTGTTGGAGTTTTTTTCCCAGAGCTCTAGCTCTGGCATGAAACCAAAACTCTCTCCCATTTGTTAACACCATTTAATATTTTGTTGCTTAGTTTTCATCAATAAATGTTGTTTTTCACTCTACTGTGTATTTTTAGAATGCTTGTCATTGTTCAATTAGATTATTCTTTCATCGGTGAAAAAGGTAAAGACTTAATGTGTTGTACTTATGGCATAGAACATACTTCTTGTAATTAAAATCAACTCTCATTTAAACCAAGCAAAACTGTTGCTTGTTGCTTATAAAATGCCTTAGCTTTTTCTACAGAAGCATAGCACTTTTAACTCTAAGTTCATGATGCTCCAGTAGATAACAACACAAACACTTGTGAGAATAATGTGAGGATCTCTGCTATGGACTTCAGACAGAACCACAGAATTTGTATTGTTGCTACTTGCAAGTGCCCTAAAATTACTGAATAGGCCAGTGAGGTTTTGCAGCTCTCTGAGCTGTTTGCATTCAATTGCAATTTACTTGATCCTGTTTTGAGCAGGGCATTGGACTAGATTTCTGGGTATCCCTTCAGATCTCAGTGATGCTGATTCTGTGTCATCATACAAGCAAGCAACAATCAAGTGCAGGTATTTGAAGGAGCCTCTAAAGATCTGCTGGAAGTTGAGCAGGCATTGGCATAGGAAGTATCTGTTTCCACACTTCTTTGCAGATCCTTTTGGAGGAGGAGGAGAAGTGATTTCCAGTGCCTTAGCTTATTGATAGCACATCCCCAAGGTAAACTCTTAGCCTGTTTAGTTTTTTATTATTTAAACTATTCCTAAATAATGGTTTTCTGATACTTCAATAAAGACCCTACCTAACTAACCAACCAACCAAAGAAAAATGAAGTAGATGAGAGCTGGACATGGAGCCAGCTCTAAGCCACAAGCTCGGCGATTGACACATTGCTGCATCACAGGATCTGAGGTAATACAGGCTGGCTGCACAGAATTGCTTCTGTCTGCCAAGAAAAATGTACTAAAACCAGAAAAAGTACCATGAAAAGACAAATGTTGTCTTCCTACCCGTACATCGTGGCTATGGAATGTATCTCAGTTAACAGCAGGAACAGTATTTTAAAATTTTTTTTATTTTTTGACCTACATTCTTTCCCTTAAGCCCAACCTTGTGTTTAATAGTCACCACACTAGATCTAACCTGAGTCAGACCAACAGCTCATGGAGCAGAGACCTTACCTCTGAAAAGTAATGCTTTTAAGTAAAAACCTTATCAAAGTTAATAGGTGCTTACTATGAATTAGGTTCAGAGTATTGGATTAATCTCGGAAGTAATTAAGACTTTCTCTTTGAATTGGTAGTTTGCTTTACTACCTACATATATTTCACCACATTCTTGGTTTATCCTAAGGTTCTTGTGAAAACAGTATTATGCAAGTGTGACATGGTTTTAGAAATATTTTCTAGTGAAAACTTAAAAGAATGTGAGCCTTTGCACTTTAAAGTATAAAAGAAAATCTTACAAATATATAACTGGCAAGAAATAGCACAGTTACTTTCTCCAAGAGAAAGTGAAAATCTGGTGTCAAGATGACAGACTGTTCAGTTGCCTGCTCCTGTTTGATCAGAATATTGCATATGAGTTTATTTGGAATATAATCTTTCATTTTCTTTGCTGATGTGTTGAATGTGTGGAGCTGGTTTTGTGTTTTGTGGGGTTTTTTTCTTTAAAAAACACCTAGCTTCTGTTCTTGGAGTTACCCAGCATGTGCTTTTGACCACAGCTAATTAACTAATACTTTCAGGAGATATATATATTACATTTGCTTTTAAATCTGTTCATCTCACTGTAATTCCTTATACTGTACTATATTTTTTCTTATCATGACCATCGTTACTAGCAGCTAAAAACGTCATTGTATTCATTTGTGGTGTGACACACACAGACAGAAAGCCATGAAGCCTCTGTGAGGGATTCACATTTCCTTTCTTTGTAGGTAAAACATTCAAACGCAATTAGAGATCTGTATAGGGTTTTTTTTCTTTGATTTAAACATACTGTTTATGTTACTGAACTGCTACTGAAGAGAAAAAGGCAGGCAGTTCAGAAAATTTCTTTTCAGGCCTTTAAGTTTCTCCGGCATTAGTGTTTTCTAATCCCCTCTACCCTCCCGCCCTGTCCTCTGTTGTTGCTTTTTCCTTTGTTGTCATGTTCCCTAGAACAGCTTGTAAGTAAGAGGCCAATGAGTAGGAGAGAGAACTTTTTAATGAGCCTGGAGGATGGATCTCTTACCTGAATCTTCTGTCATTTTGTAATTATTTTTCTAATTTCATCACTTCCATTAGGTGACTGCAGCTGTTAAAATTCACAAGCCACTGGCTTGTGCATAGCACGTTTAGGAGGTGTTCCATGTAGTGCATTTGAAACGCCTTTTTCAAGATATCCCATTCTTATGCTGTGCTATTTATTCCTATGCCTGGTATATCCTCCAAGATATGCCAGATACTTTTCTTGTTCCAAAATGTTCTTGAATACAACGTTTTCCTGGCTTATTTTTGAGTTTTTCATTTGGTTGTTAAATAGAGGGGAAGATTTTGCTGTGACGCCCATTTGGATGATCCTGTGTGATCAGCCGGCTCCAGTTTCCTAGCTGTACTGTGCCAAGGCAGGTGTTTGTAGAGAGATTTGGCAGTCCATTGCCTTCACCCCATGAAGGTGATCTGCAAAGAGGAGTGCTGGGAACAAGGTTTGCTTTTTTATGGAAAAGAGCAAGACCAGGTTCTGTCAAGCAGGGGAAAGGAAAACCAAAACACTACTCAGATCACTGCAGTAGAGTGATAGTCCTACAGTAAAAATTATGAACTCTGAGGCATCCTTGAGAAAGGTGATAATCTGATTTCTGAGGACAGTGAGGTGAGCTGGGTGAGTAGTCCACATTCTTAGATGTACTGCTTTAGTCTACCTGCAGATTCAAGGCAGTACTGTTGTGTTGGTTACGCTTTTGGAAAAAAACACCCCAACTTTCCAGCAGAACTAGGGGACCTTCACTTTTTTTTTTTTTTTTTAAATGCAGGTACTAGGGATGAGCAGCATGAACAAAAATATAACTAGGTGGTATCACCTCCTGATCACCAGTATTGATTATAATTGCTTCTAGTGCTACTGCTCCTTAGACAGCAGTGGTTATTACCATGGTTTTCAACTAAAAAGCAACACCCAAAATTCTGTCTCAACCATGCTGACATCTCAGAGTACAAATAGTAAATTGCACGTGGTTATATATGACACTATCAAGGTAATTTCATTCTACTGATTAAACATTACATTTGCATTACTACTATAGAATCACAGTAGTCTCCAAGCAAGACCTCACAAGTGTCTCAAAGGATTTTGTGATGAAACTGTACTCTGTGAATGTCTCTGTATAACACTGAGCTATAATACATTTTAATTACCCACTCTATATACAAAACAAGTTTTTATGGCTTTATAGCCTCAGACCATACATTCTTTTGTATGTCAAAGGTAAGTCATTACATGTGCCATCATATTTTACTCCTTTACTACCGATTAATGAAACTCTTAATTAGGTAGGTCTCCAAGGAGCCTGCTTTGTTTCTATTTTTATGTTTACAATGGCAAACAGGCAAGATCCCTGTCTTTAATGAAGGCAGCACTCATTAGCAGCTGCCTGTGCATCTCCCATCTCATGCCATTTCCTCTTTGGCAAGAGGATGTGTTAGGATAAGTGCTCTGGATGCTTTCCTAACTGAGACAGGAGAAGTCACCTCTCTCTCCACAGGCCAAATACCTAAAAGCTTTTACTGGGCACATCTCGTACCATGTTTCTGTATGTGGAACAGATCTGATTTAAGCAGGGCAGCTACAATTGTCACCTGCCTTTCTGTGCAGCGGGAGAAGAGGGAGATTGCCTTTTACCCCACCAATTCAGTAGGTAATCTGGAGTGACTGTTGCACTAAAAGCTGACCACTAGCCAGTGGAAGCTGCCAGCACAGTTTTTCTGATGTCTGTTAAGAGAGCAACTTTATCAACAGCAGTTGTTTGTTCTCTGGTGGTGGAAGATGCCAAATCCACTCAGAGTTCTTTGTATTTTGTGTGATTTTGGTTGAGCTTTCTTTTGGGTTTTCTTTGGGCAAATGACTAAGAGCTGGGAAGCCTGGTACATGTAACCATTTCAACTGAAATCATAAACATAAGGAAATCAAACTGAACTTTCTTTCCCCTAATGCATTTTGTATTTCGTAATTTATGATAGATATGAAGAAATCTTCAAGCTTCAAGAATCAAAAGCTTCAAGAAACTTTTTGCAGGTCTTGAAACTTGCTAGACTTGTGGGCAAGATTGGATAGACTTAATTACTTTGTCTGCAACCCAGACTTTCATCTTTAGGAATCACATAAGACTGTAAAACTGCATCTGAGAGTATTGCAGGTTTGTTTTTTTTTAACAATAGGAGCAAAAAAGAAGCAGCAGAAATGTATTAATCCTTAGGTTTATGTACATAAACTATAATTTGTAAAAGTAGGGTTTCACCATAGCTTTTCCCATCAAAAATCTATTCCATTCTGATAATAGCCTAAGGTTATTTCATTTTGATTTTTGAAATCTCTCCATGTACGTTTGTGTTGTCTAAACTTCTGAACAGTTGCAGCTGCCTTTTGAATTTAAAAGGCTATATTGACTTTGTTTTGAAAAGCTCTCTGAAATTCGTTGTTAAAAAAATAGTGTCTAACCTGGACTCCTAGATGTCCAGAGAGTGTTAGACAAAAACTCAGTACAGCCAAAAGCAGTAGAGCCAAAAAACCCCTTGTGGAGTTGTTAGCTACACCCTCAGTGTTTTCAGTTAGTCTTTCATCTTTTGTGGTGAGGCAAAAATAGTGCTATCATGTTTGTGTCTGAAAGGGAGAGCATGAGGGCAAGTAGGCAGTGCTATGCTGGCAGCCCTAATTTTGACTTTTTCTGGTGATTGAGAATTTATGTTATTATTGCTTGCAGGTTTTTTAATATATCTGCAAATAGTAATACATACAGTTGTATGATGTAGTAATCATAAGTAGATGAAAACCTAGTAATAATAATAATAATCTTTTATTAGTGAAAGAAATGAGGACCCTATTATAATTTTGCATACTTAGAATAGCCCAAAAGACTTTTTTACATGTTCATTATTTGTATTTTAGAATTTCTTCATCTTTTTGAGAGGTGAATGTGGTGTTTCTGCCTGAAAATGACATTAGAGTTCTTCCAAAGAAACTGAAAAACAGGTTGAGCAATTTGTAATCTCATACATAAATATCTGGCAATATAACCTGGAAGAAATTATATGTCTTTTATTGGTTTGAAATGTGTTGTGGTAAGTGACATTTAGTAAGAATTCACAAAGAACATTCGCTGAAGAAGGATTTTTTTCATAGTTGAGATGAACATTATCAGAACGTTAAGATGAGAAAATCA
The DNA here is from genome assembly GCA_013400835.1 of Zapornia atra. Classification (NCBI taxonomy): domain Eukaryota; kingdom Metazoa; phylum Chordata; class Aves; order Gruiformes; family Rallidae; genus Zapornia; species Zapornia atra. Next base: position 16,734 of record VZTU01016317.1, read on the forward strand.
AGCTCTCAGTAGAATTTAAAAAGGAACTTCCAACATAGTCTTTTCAGTTGCTGTCACTTTGGTACCTACCTTAAAATAAAGTCTGCTGTGTTTCAGGCATAGTTTCTCACTAGTGGACTATCCGTAGAGTAGATGTGTTAAGCTTAAGGTATACTTAACACAGAAGGTAATAACAGGGTATCTGCTACTTTGTAGTGCTGAAAAGCAGTAACGTAAGTATGGCAGGAAAGCATTGCTTGTTGCTGGTGTTTTCAGCCATGCATTTTGAGATTTTTTGAAAGCAGTTTCTGTGCTTATTTGGGGTCAGAAGCATAAAGTATTTACAGGTTTCACTTTTAGGAATACCACCACCATTACAAATTTTGGCAGTATACCATGCCTTATACTGCATCAGCTGCTTGCACGATACGCATGCATACATGCATTTCATACCCAGGGATGAAAGGTGCTGTAAAACTCAGTGGGGACACATTTTAAATATATTAAAAAAAATTGTATACTGAATTTGATTGGAATCCTTGAGATAATCTGTTTAAAGGACCTAAACCACAACAAAGGCTTTCCTTCCTCAACTTCCATCATCTTCAGCACAAAATCTGCCACTAATGTTTTCTGTTATGAGCACAGTAAATGCTGTGTTCTAGTGAAACAACAGCTGGGTGCATTCGTTGCATAGCAGCCCTTGAATCTCTGATGATTTTCTTAGGCAAATCAAGAAGCAATTAAATCACCGGTACCATCCTCTCTCCCACAGCTACTGATACAAATGGAAACTTCTTGTGTCTTTTAAATACTTCATTTTGTGTTCTCTAAGATAATCTTGTATCGAAAATGTGATGATATTCTAAATTAGCTTAATTGGTGTGAGTTCAAAATAGTGAAGAAACTGTAGAGGCCAAACAATAGAAAGTAGTATAAATATCCAAAGATTTGTCACAATACTCAGAATACTTCAAACGACATCATCTTTGCTTTGTCACTGAGATGATGGAATTAGTATGCAAATCACATTAAATCAAAATGCCTTCATGTATGTTTTTCAAAAGTCAAAGTGAGATTTCTGAGTCAGTTAAATATCAGCGCCTCTTTCTTGTGAGCATCAGGTACTGCTCTGCTCTGACCTCTGACTAAACACCGTCTCAGTCTGAGTTTATAAAAAATCACCCCTGGGGAACCATTTCACCATAAAAAAGAAGGCAAGTCAAATGGCAGAGGAAGGGTTTCAAATGCGGTGCTCTGCTGCTGAGGCCTTTCATTGGAGGGGAGTATTTTGTTTGGATGTGAATGGTTTTCTAGACCGTCCCATTGTGCAAGGGAGAGAAAGGACAGAGAAAGGGCTGGGTATCAGGGTTTCTCTGTTCCAAATCCCTCTTCCGAGTTTTGATAGGAGTAGTTGTTCTTGTCCTGGGTCACCAACAAATCTGAGAGACAAACAGGGTAAGTATCACTGAAAGTGGCACAATTAGAAACAAATAGTTTTGCGTGCGAGGTATTCTTCATCCTCTAAGAGACAATATTTTTCTCCTCTTTTGGCAGTTCTAGATGGATTAGCAATAAAATAACAACATTAATTAGGTAACTTCAAGACAACTGAAGTGTCCCCAAACTGGTACTATTTCTATTTTTTTTTTTCTCTAAAGCAGTGTAAACACGCATCAATACCTACTGGCTCTGGCTGGGGTCTCACATGGGCTGTGGGGAATCCCTGTTCTGAGGCAGGGGCACCTCTCCCACCTTCTCCAGGGCTGGCCTGGGTGTCACAGGGCTCTTCCTTACACTTCTTCCCCGCATTCCTCTTCACTCTTCCCACATTTTTTACCCTTTTTGGGAAACTCTTTCCCTGAGGTGCCCACCCATGGCTGTGGGGCTCAGCCATGCCCTGTTGAGAGTGAGTTGGAGCTAGATGGATTCAGCTGTGCCTGGCACAGAGCAGCCCCAGCCTCTCCACGCACATAGGATGCCCTGCAGCTGCCCCCACACCAGCATCTGGACATAGGCACTCAAAGCAGAGTATTCTCCCAGCAGCTGAAATATCATCTCATACTGTGTTCCATGATTCTTCTGGAGAGAATTAACACAATAAAACAAAACAAAAAAACCCTGAAAAAGGAATCAGCCATTTCAGTCATGGCAACAAGTGGCAGGCTGGTAATGATGGCATTGCCAGCTGTAGGTAAGGTACCTGTGCTCTCTGCATTGCCTGTGTTTGCTGCACCTGATGAGGTTTCCTTTGGCCATTGCATCACTTGGCTTTGTAGCTGAGCGATACAGAAACACAGATATGCTCCAGACTTACAACAGGCAGGATGAGGAGAACGTGGGTAGCAGTGCAGTGAGCGCGGGGAGGACGTCCCTATCCGGCTGCCGCAGGCTGTAGGTGATGGCTGGCCTGTCATGCTGGGCCTTGGCATGCCATCCTCAGCCTTGGCTGAGTTTAGCCTGGGCATCTACCGTGGTCAGCAGTTTTTAACACATGCGTGGCTACAGTACCAGGTAATTGTTCATTGAGCTTGAGACAGCTTTATAAAATGTGAATTAGTTTTTCTAACAAAATGCTCCTTCTTTTTAATATTCCTATCCGACTGATCGCATGATCTTTGGAAGACTTGTAAAAAGAGACTTCCATATCTACTGTTTTATCTTTATCATATATGACAGACTGATGGATCATTCATCTGTCAGTCAAACTACAACATCTTAAGGTTTTAAAATAAATCCATGTGAAGTGCTGTGCCTTGTTATGGCAGTTACTAAGAAGCTGGTAGCACCATAGAACAATGAATGGTAAACATGTTTCCAGTTGTAATTTTAAAGCAAAGGCTGTTATCAGTCACAATTTACTAAAGTGGTGAACATTGCAATTTCATGAAAGTTACAATCAGACTGAAGTAGAAAGCATGGCCCAGTTTGAAATGGATGGACAATGAATGGGACTGAGGTCTTGGCTGGACGGGATTCTGGTGGTGAGATAAAGACCAGAAGGGTTTGAGAAATTGGAAGATGAGCATGTCCATGTGATTCGTTCTTATACATACAGCATTGGCTTTAGTTCAAGAGTTCTGGGTCTGGAAGAGCTGGGTAAAAGTTGATGAGAGAAAACAAGTTTTGTGAAACATAAGTCTCAGCAGGTCAGACTCGGCTCAGTCATTCTGTCACTTTTTAAATAAAACAAAACAAAACAGCACAACATCTAAAGCAAACCAAACAAAACCCCCAGTTTTGCTACTGCTTAAAAGTAAGTGCAAAGGCATTACGAATTTTTCCCCTGGAATCTGGGTTCACCCAAGCCTTGAAAAGGTTGAAAAGCACTTGTGTGCTACAATACCTGTGTAATTTCTTTATGCTCTCAATATTGTTGCCTATAAATGAAGTTTCACACTTCCTTCAGGATTATCAATGGCTTAATTCTTTTTCTAATTCTTTGCTTTTGGATCTTAATTAAACATTCTTGCTTTCAAACTATATGTGGCTACTGTTTGCATTTGGTTGAACAATTCATTCCTTTTTTAAAATGAGCCAGGAAAATTTTGTTTACTTGTTAAAATAACTTCAATTGGAATGACTATCAATAAACCCTGAAATTTTTCAGAGAGCTAGAGTGATTTTAACTATTCTTTTAGAGACCAAATAAAAAGAGATCATTGCTTATTAAAAATATTTTGAAAGCTTTCCTAACTTGTTATACTTAGACTTGTAAAACAAACATGCAGTCTTTCAAGGATTCTGACTTTGCTCTTGTATTAGATACACCTTTGGAAATTTGAAAGGGAGTGCCTGCCTTGTTTTTCTACTAATTAGTCACAGCAAAGACTCCAGGTATGTGATTTTAATGAAGCCAGTATTCCTACCACGTTGACAGCTTAGCGAAGAACTAACATTCCTGTTGCCTTGCTTCTTGTTTTTAAAAGTAGGAAATTCTGTTCCTGGTGATAGGCTGCTGTAATATTAAGTACATAAGAGGAAAAATTTCAAAACTCAAAGCATTGCTAAGTTTCCCATGCAGTATGAATATATGCATCATTGCAGGGCCTGTGGTTATGGGCTCATGTACACTTTTTCTCACAGCAACCTGGCTCGTTCAGAGCATATTAAGTGAAGATCATGTGGAATAATTCAAGGCCTTGTGTACATAGATTTAGGATTTAATCTGGATGTATAATGTGGCTCAAAAAAAATTTAAAAAATCATATACCATCTTTAAAACAGGTACTGGGTTTTACTTTACCTAATACTGAAGTAAAGCAATTACCTGTTCGTGGATTTTAGAAATATTACATGATTTGAAAGAAGCTAAGCAGTCTCTTTCTGTTTCAGTTCTCATGACTAAACTAGGTTTAAAAAGATTGCCATATTTCAGTTATTAGTATTACAATAAATATTCTATCATACATTACTTATATTTTTAAAGGTGTCTATAACCATGCATGCATAGCATATGTAACTCTGGTTATGGCAAATAAACTGTGTCCACATAAATCTGAGTGTGTACGTAAATGAGAACAGTTCATTTTCAAATGTAATTGTAAGAATAGCCAGATGACACAGTAGTGCCACTGGCATACAGTCTCCATCACGTTGTCTCTCCAACTAAGCTACTATTTATTTCAGTCTCGTTTGCATTGAAAATGCAAGTTGTACTAGCAAAATGCTTGCTACTGAGGGGACAGAGTAGTGGCTGTGGGAATTCCAAGAAGCAGTTGTATTTAGTAGGTTTCTATTTTCATAGCTGTAGCAAGGTGATCTCTATTACCACCTGTTCTTCCCAGAGTTTGACATAGAAAGTTTTATCATACATCAGTTTTCAAGTGACACCGTGCTTTGGGTTTTCTTTAGTAGACCATGAAAGGACTGACATCTAGATACAGCCCTCTCTCACTGAATCTGCTTTTACTTTTGAGATTTTTCCTGGGGATAGTAAATTAAAGATTAAAGCTGATAGTCTTCCAATGGAAGAAAAATGTGTTCTGGGTGTTTTAGAAGTTAGAGAAATAGAGGCACTGAAAGCCATTAAAACAGAATTCCAAACAAATGAGAGTGAAATAATACCCCTAGTCTTATTTCTGCTGACAGAGCCTTCTGATATCATCAAATAACTAGCTTGGATAGCATGAGTAGCATTCATTTTAATGAATCAGAAGCTACCACTCTGTACAATGTCTGTCTATTGAGAACATAGTGTTGGATGGGAGTGCAAGCTTTTGCCCCACCAATTTTTCCTGACCATCATCACTGACTGAGATTTCTACCTCTACATTAGCACATGCATAATCAAAGTAATTGATTTGGCACAGATAAGGATGTGAAAATCACCAGCAGCATGGAAAGGGTGGGATGAGAAAAAGGTATCTGGTTTTGGAAACCTTCTAAATAGATAAAGTAATGAAAGAACAGAAGTGGTCTCCATCAGTGGTATCTCTACTATATAGCTGATTTCTATACATTGAAGGTTTCCAGCTCTTAGTTTAGCTGTCTACCAATTCAGGTTCCTGGTTGGTGATTTTTCATGGTTTGGAAATCTTGGAATAAAGTCAAAAGTGAAATATCATTTTTCCATCGATATCAGTGGTACCTAAGATGCTTACAGCCACAACACTGATAACCTTATTATTCTTTTAAAGCTTTGGAGTGCCTGCAGTCACCTTGTGAGACAATGGGAGGAAGGCAGGATGTACTGGCTCCATCTCTCTCTGACAGTGGACATTCAGGTTTCTTAAAATTTGGATGGTGTCTGTTTGGAAAGATCATTAAAGAGAAGTTGCAATATTCAGGTTTCAGCATGCAGAATTATTCACAGAGCTTATTGTCCTGCTACAGTCTTTCACTTCCGCTGTGGAGACACTGAGTGGCTGAAAAGAAGCTGCGAATGATCATTGGCACCTTAATCAGTTGTAACTGGTTGATGTTCAGAATTCCTTAATGCAATTTTAACATTACAAACTGAAATTAAACTTGACATAAAATATTCTTCTCCCATCTCTGAAATTCTGAATTAAAGTAAGGGAAACATACATTGTGAGTTTGTAAAATATATAAAATATTTCATACGTAATATTTAAATTGGGATTTCCTTATTTACTTTAAATATTATATAATTAAAAACTTTAAAAATCAAAATTTAAATTGAAGTTTTAAAAAAAAACTCCAAAAGAAACCCTTTTTCAATGGAAGGAATAGGAAATGGGAAACTAGTAATAAAAGCACATTCTCAGCTCTAGACGAGCTTGAGAACCAAGTTTATGAAAATTCACTGCCTGGTAACTGGATTCTTAAGGATGGATTTATTTGAGGTTATGCATCATGATGCATAATTTTCTTATGGTAGAGAACTATTAAATTGTTCAAGTAATAACTTGCCGTTTTGCCTCCCTCTCCTTTCTGTCCTCTTTCTTTTAAAACTAGTCTCCATGATAATTTGGATAGAATAAGCTGGTGGCATGGTTCAATTGTGGAAGAAGTGAGTTGCAACAATGTCTTCAGGTGTTTGTAAAGGGGCCTGAATTAACACAAAGGAAACAGAAAACTTCTAGCTTGAGGCCTGAACTGATGTGGTTTCCTGAGGGGATTCATCATCAGTCCTAATTTAATGTATTTACTGTGTTGAACTTGATTTGGGGGTATCGGTTATAGTCTATGACTGAGCAGTCGATGACAGGGGGAGCATTTGCTATGTGAGAGCCTAGCAATGTTGTCACCCGAATTCTGAATGACAGAGCTGTTGTGTTTGCTGTTACTTTGGCTTAAAAGCCCTTGGATTTTAGTTGGGTTCATGGATGTATACCAGCAGCTAGAAGGCAGACAGGGAAGCAAGAGGCTGAAAGGACAGAATCATAGAATATCCTGAGTTGGAAGGGATCCACAAGGATCATAAAGTCCAACTTCTGGCTCCACACAGGGCCAGCCAAATCAGAGCATAGAAGAGTAGCTTACATCCGAGACAGAAAAGCAGAGAGGGACAGAGAGGGAAAAAAAGCGATGAAGTTGATGCTCAGACAGCTACTGACACACTTTTGAATAGGCACTGTTGAGAAGACTAGATATAAATGGGATTAGGATTGAATTGTATTGGGCAAGAAGAAATTTCACAAGTGTCTAATAAACCATACCTGTGAAACATCAAATTAGCATCTTGCAAGAATTGCTAAGCATTATGTTAGGAATTTATTATCTTGTTTAGCTTCCTAAACGAGCAATCATTCCTGTATTGCTTTCACTCTTATCTATTGTTTGGTTCATTTACACATAATTGATTAAGACAGTTGTTTATGAACCCAAATAAGATGAAAATAGAAATTTGCATATCATTAGGTGAGGAGCTCTGTTGCCACATTTCCAAGTATGTCACAATTTATGAATTTTATAAGTCCTTAAATGCCATGGTAATAATTCTTTCTTATAACTAAAATTTTTAAAAAATCCGTCATAAAGTGGGCTGCAGTATAAACAAAACATTTTGTAGTGGGGTTTATTTTATTCTTTGCATTGTTATGCAAGGCTAGTTGATCATATAACTTACTTAACTTGTGGAAGGGTGAAGCTCGAAATAAGAGGTATAAGCTTTTAAAATTATAACCTGCAAGTGTAATATATGAATGAAAAGTAATTATGGCAATATATGCAGAAAAAAAACAACAACCCAAAGTCAAATTTGCTGATTCAAAATGGTAGAAGGCTTGAGCAGCAGTTACTCAAAGAGGTACAGAGGAGAACTCACTATCTCGTAGCTTTAAACAAAAGTAAAGGAAGTTTGAGAGTGGACAGATACTAGTAAAGTACAAATAATGCTGGTGGAGTTCATAGAAAGCTTCCTTGTATACTTTTCAGGTAAGCTGTTCAAGGGCATATTTTTGTCTGTCAAATACTGTTTTACAAATAGTGTTTTAACATAGAGCATTAGATAAGAGTTGATATAAACAAAGGAACAAAACAAAATATTAAATGAGAAATAGGCAAATGAAAAATAAGCAATGGAGAATACCATGAAGGTCTGGGATCAACTTCAAGAGTAAGAGAAATAGAAATCAGACTAAATATTTCAAATGTGGTTTTGATGTGTATTTAGTAATGCTCAATTCTCAACTAGAAAATTATTACCCTTTAATGAGAAGATCTTTCATATGTCACTTTTTTCATATGTTCTCTTGTAATGACCTGGTCTTTTCTTGTGTTACCGCTTGAGTGTGAATGCTTTGGTGGTTATGGGCAGCTGAACTTTGTATTACTCTCAATGTCTTATTTGCATTACAGGTGAAATGATCTTCATTATTCCTGACAAGTGGTTGTAAGGACTTAATCACAGTAGCACTGCAACCAGAATTCACAAATAAATGTGTCTTAGAGGGTTGGTTTTTTTTTTTATTGTGACATTTTTGTGTATGTCCTGGGGGAAGAATAATTAAATTTTAAAAAAAGTTCTTTTAGCTTGAGAGATCGAGGCTGATGTTGAAGATACCTCTTGTCCAGTTAGGAGTGGAAGAATGATGAAAAACATAGATAGCAGAGATTGTTTCTACATTTTATTTTATTTTGTATCTCTTTATGGCAGAACTTTCTGGAATTTAAATTGATTAGTTAAGTCTTTATGGTCTGTGTGCCATAGGCTCAGCAATTACAGATTGCTTCAACATACAGTGTAAAATACCACGGACGCAAGTATTGACACCACAAGAAGGGAAACATGGTTGACTTGCTGATAGTTTATCCTTGTGAAGTGTGGATTAAATTTATTGCCAGTTTTGTATTTATTTTATGACCTTTATCAAGTCACTAATAGCGTGAATGCACTGTCCTTTGTAGGTCACGGTGAGTTGTGCCCACGCTGCCTTGGGGCTGCACACAGACCACAGACCTAATCATGCACTGAAAGAGCTGTGAGTCTGGCTGTGTTGGGTTGCTGCCTCATGCGGCTCCTTGGCTTCTCCTTATTGTGGAGCACAGGCAGAGCCTGCCTGTATTTGCATGGATAAGTTTGCATAGGTGAATTCTCTCTCTTCAGTGGCCTATGGGTAATATCAATATATCATTTCTCCACTGAAGGGTACTGTGAGGAAAGATAAAGTCCTTGTTATGAGGGGATCAGGCATTCTTATGTTTGTCCCGCAAATACATGGGGGAGAGTATGAAAATTAATTAATATTACTGAAATGTATCTTAGACCCCAGAACTGTAGTGTAGAGATAGTGTCTTCACTGATTATGTGGCTTGTCATAATTCTGTCATTTTATATGTTGTCCACTCACTTTTCAGCCTTAAAATGAAACATATGTGAGCTTTGAATCAAAGAGGCTGAGTGGAAGGGAATTTTTTTCTTTTCATGGGGAAGCTATTTTTTCTCAGGAAAAAATCCAAACTGATCATTTATAGATGAGCATAGAGTCAGCAGTAAAAATAAATGCATCACTGCACTGATGAAACCCATTGTATAGCTAAGATGTCAAAGCATGAAATAAAATAGCAGTCTGAACAGATCTTTTCCGATATCATTTGACTGATTTTTATCATTCAATCAGATTCCCCTTTTATACTACTCCTTAAAAAAAAAAGAAGGATGGAAAGAAAGAAGAAAGGAAGAAAGGATCATTATACTTGAGTTTTAAGACTACATAGATATGTTTCTTAATTTATGCCTAGTTTCACACTGACTTTGGTTTCTTGCTGATTATTTGGGCTGAAAAAATAATACGTCTACCAGAAAGACCTTCTATTTTAGTCAAAACATTTTAAAATATTCATTAGATAAGTATTTTTAAAAAGCCTGTGCACAGTGTCCAGGAAAACTATATACCTTATGTTTGTGTATGAAATATTTTCTTCCTGATTACACTAACAGAATAATCTGAATAAATTTTCCATTCCATGCATGAAAATAAAATCAAAATAATTTGTTAGCTGTTGAAAAGCTTTCCCCTGTTCATTGCTTGAAAGCTTTCATTCTGTCAGTGGGAAACCAAGTAGTTAAGTGCTGAGCACCTTTGTCACCTCAGGGAGACCATAAAAGATGAAGGAACTCATCATTTTGTAGGATTTGGAGCTCACATTTTATAAAAGCTTTTATCTAGAGCATACTAAGCTTCTATGCAGGTATTGTTAATCCTTTAGCTCTCATTTTTTTGCCATTCCTTGATGTGTATATATATTTCGTTCAGAAGTACCTGCTACCAAGAAAGGGTATTATATAGGATGCTTAAGAGTGTCATTCAACTTCCTGAACCACCAGAAAAGGTTGAATGGCAAAACTGCTTTGTGTGTAATATCTTTCTACTCCTCTCTAAAAAACAATAAATAAGGCAGTTGCAGTTCCTCTGTTGTCTTTGGGAAAGGATGACTTTGTCATTTGGTGAAAGCAAAAAAAACCCCCAAAACCCAAAAAACTAAGGGTTCTCTTTTTCTCTGGCGTTCCTTTCTGGTAAAGAGTGAGGCAAAGAACAAATTGAATACCTTGGGTTCTTCCATGCCATTTGCCATCAAGTCCCTTGCCCTATCAGCAGCAGGCTCAAATTTTTCCTTGTCTTCCTTTTGCTTCTGATACACCTGTAGAAACCCTTGTTGTCCTTCACGGATTCACTCCAGATCGTCTTTCTATCCCTGTTCACCTGTGCATGTTTTTGCATGGTCTGAGTCTGCTTCTACCTCTTGTTTACTTCCTTTTTACACCTGAGTTTTGTGAGGAGATCCTTCTTCATCCATGAATGCCACTAGCTTTTGGTCACTGCTGCCAAGGTACCCCCAACCAGTATTTTCTTGAGAGGATGTGAAGGTCAACAGGGTGCCTGCCCTTGTCTGCTTATTAATTACCTCTGTACAAAGTTATCATCCAGTATCTTACAGGATAGCTCGTGCCCTGTAAGATACCAGATTGGTTAAAGCCCCCATGAGGACCAAGCCCTGTGAATGTGAATCTGTTTCTTGGGAAAAGAAGGCATTATCTGCTTCCTGATCACATGGTCTGTAGCAGACACACTTGGTCTGGTTCTGGCTAGGAGTTAATTAACATTCCTAAGGAGCCAGTGCTGGTGAGCTGAGCTGGCCAAGGGTGTTTCCACTCCATGTGACATCACGCCCCCATAATAGGGGCTGGTTGGGGAGGGGTGGGTCCACGTGGCTCTGGGCCAGGCTGAGTGGGCAGAACAGTTGGTCATTGGGTGGATAAGTGCTCAGTGTTATCACCGTGTGTGTATTCTGTCATGAGTCCTGTTGTTATTGTTCCCCCCTCTGCTGTGCTGTGTCAGTGCCTGTCCTTATCCCACCACGCAGGGGCTGTTGGCAGTATGTAGAGGACAGACAGACAGGGGAAGAGGGAGCAAGCAGTGTGGGGGGCTCAGCTGTCACCTAGGGCTGAACCACAACACCACCATAATGTCACCCATGTGTGTCTGCCCACTAATCCTGACCCACATATTCTCCACTGGCTTCACGTCCATCTAGGGTAGAGCCCCATGGATTCCCACTGCCCTCCCATACAACAGGCAAGATGTCCTCCTCCTCCCTTTCTAGCCTGTCCTCAAAGAGCCCTTATCGGTCCATTGAAGTACTCCTGCTGTGTGGCCTATCCCACCATGCCGGGTCTTCCACATACCAGCAAGTTGTAGCCCTGCAACTGCAACCACATCTCCGATTCCTCCTGCTTGTTTCTCTTGCTGCATGTGTTGGTGTACAGGCCCTTCAGAGAGGCAGGCGCTCAGTCATACTCATTTCCCAGGAAAGGTAAAGAGATTTCCGCACAATGTTGTCCCATAGGCACATTGTTATTTATATGCACGTACTTGAGGTGAGCTCCTTTCAGTCCTGTGCTGTTGACAACGGGGACTCTTGTGTCTAATAGACCCTTCCCACCAGCTTGCCAGTCTTGTCCACCCCTTTCTCACTTTGTTGCTCATCTTTTCTCTCCCATTGGCCTTAGTTTAAAGCAAAGACACTTTTTGTCAGAAATCGCTTAAAATAATTATATTGCTATGTCTGGAAAAATATGGATAGTAGATTTGCAACTAAAATGCTTTCAATTTTAATAATTTAAAGTAGAATTTCTGGGTAAAGATTTTTGAAAATAGTGTTACATAAAATAGCTTTCGAATATCAAGCAACAGTTTGGTACTCAAAGATTTTGATGGGGGTAGGGAATGGATGAGGAAGTGATAAACTTCTGGGAAACAGATATTGAAAACATGTTTTTGTGCCTGTGTACTTGTGTGTGTCAGCATGCACACCTCTGTAGGTTCACTGAGAAAAACTTTTCTCATTTTTTTTTGCTGTTGATTGACTTCATTATTATTTGAATTCAGAATAAAGCCACTACCTTATTTTCTTCCTGCCTAATTTTCTTCTTCTATGTATGAACTGGTTTTGGTTGTGTGCATAAGAGACACAATATGTAACACACCTCTGTCATATATCATCCTAACTGAGGCAATAAATGGATATCAAGGCACTCAGAATCAAACATTTCCATGCTGCCAACCTTTCTGTGGTGAAGTTTTGAAGATACCAAGGATGAAGAAACATGACCTAAATCTGAATAATGTATTTAAAGTAGTATAGTGTTGCTTATGCATCTTTAAAAACTGTGACTGATGTTCTTGCAACAGCAGTGAATGCTGTGCTCTTCTCCTAGAATAACTGACAGAGAGCTCAGTTATATTTTAAGGAGTCTCCCATGTGCTGCAGGAGCTTGAGTACCCGTTGGTTTTATTTAGCTAAATTGAAGTTGTGTCTCACAATTTGTTTACATATAAATTTCTTTCTCTGAAGCCTTTAGCCCAGTATAATTTAATTTTATGTCCTTACTTCGTGCGAGAAACATTAATTCTCCCCTGTTCATAATTTCTACCTTTCCATAGATCAGTAGAATCACAGAATGCTTTGGGTTGGAAGGGACCTTTAAAGATCATCTAATTCCAACCCCCGCTCCATGGACATATACATCTTTCACTAGATCACTGCCCTGTCCATGTCTTTCACATCTGCCCTCCCCCTGTTTGGTGACCTGGACTGATTTTTTTTCACTCCAGATGTTTAACCTCTTCCTTCATGAACTGCATCCCATACCTTTGTTCTTTCTTGCCCACCCTTCACTTCTCTAGGCATTTACAATAATTCTATATAGTCAGAAGAGGGAATGCTACTCCTGATGTTAGTTTACCTTCTAGCAGGTTAATTTAGAAATCTAGAGAAGTTAGATGTTTTAAGTGCTGTTAGGTTTGTAGTAAATGTAACAGAACTACTGTAAATGTTTTGCGTCTATAAGCCTTGCTATATATTTGAAGTAAACTTCATGTTAAGTGCCTATTAATAATATTAACTTGATTTTTAATGCTGGAGACAGGGATTTGACAACTCCTGAAATGACATCCATTAGTGAAGTTGAGAACTAATTGTTACTTTATGCTTGTGCTTGGCAAGGATGCAAGAGAAAACTCAATTCAATACATTGTTCATTAAATCTCTATATACTTAAGTAAAAATATGTGTTTAATTCATCCCAAGTGGGACAATAACAATTCACCCACAAGAGGAATCCAATCTAGATGGTTCACTTCCATGTATTTGGTGTCAATGCAATATGGCCCTATATGCTGTGCACACAACATGCTTCTCTGGCTGCTGCTGGTCCTGCAGTGGGTGGCGACAATCTGCTGGTAGCACGTTTAACGTGGAGTTTCTGGCTACTTACCCAGGCGAACAGGGCTAAGCAGTGTTTAGTCACATGCGCAGCAGCACAAGTGGCAGGCTGGAGGATGTGTTTATGATATGCTGCAGAAAATACCAAGTGAGAAGAAGGTCCTCTCTCTCTCTGGGTTTGGATTTGGGTGGGTTTTTTTTGAGACCTGTTGTCACTTTACTGTTACATACTGCGGAATTGTGGGGATCCCAGTTTGTTTGAAGTAATTAGAAGTTAGTCATGGTGCCCATAACAAAGTAGAAAAGTAGAAGCTTTGAGGTGAAAAAATTGTATCAAACTGCAGACAAATAACAGGAAAAGATGGAAAGATTTTTAAAAATTATGTTTCAATATATTTTAATTTCAAGATTTTATATTAAAAGTATGCTTTCAAGAAATATAATCTCAAAATGACAAAGAACAGTAGTTTTAATCTAAGAAGAAATCATGTAACATCAAATGCCGTTAAATTGTATTTTAATGTCAATAATGCATGTTAAATCTTTGAAATTATTTAAAAAAAAATATGGTATGGAATGAAAATTTCAGAATTCTTGAGAAACATCAGTGTTTTTCAGAATTTATTTTATGATCTGATCAGCTTTTAAGAAACAAGAATTTCAAGGAAGAGCTCCAGCTTTTTTCAAATGTGCTTTCTAACATTATATTCTCATTTCCATGTCTGTTCCCTTCTATTCACAGTACATCTGCAGAAGTTAACTGTTCGGTCTGCTTCAGTGATCTCCATGTCCTTTTTAAGTTTCCCCGCGTCCCTACTTAGGCATATTCATCTTCCACATATTTACTGAACCCACTCAAGCTATTTCACTATTGCCTTTATTCCCCCCACTCCTACACGAAATTGCCTGCCCATATGCATCACAACTGTTCCGTGAAGCAGGAAAACCTCACTGCTGTTAAATACTGAATATTAATTTCTCTTGCCGATTGAGGTATTTATCTGACTGTACTTACAAAACATGATGGTTTTTCAAGGCAAGGATTCCCTTATGGATTCTATCACTTATGATGTTCATTTTTGTGTTGACTAGAATTTATCTTGCAGTATTGCTCTGTTTCACCAGCATGAAGAACAATTTACCATGACTACGAGGTGTTTTGGTGCAGTAATCTTCTAGGATTATTTGTTTGAGGAGAACAATATTCAGTATCTCGCATCCTTCTATCTGTTGGCACGTGGTTTACCTATTCAACTTTTTCATTTTGATGGCTGTGAGGGCTGTCAAAGGACACTGAGTGCGGTGCTTTTAAGCTCTTGGTTAGCAATTACAGTTTTATGATCTGGTTTGGAACATTTAGTCATTGGAATGACTTGGTCCCTAGAGTAAAGTCTAGATTCTGAGATTGAAAACTCATTCTTGCTAGTTCCTCAGTAGTAGTAACTCATTTCACTATGTATGCTGTTGAACAAATTCTGATTCACACTTTCCAGTTGGCTGCTACCACTCCTTCAGATCCTTCAGAGCACACAGTGGGGATGCTCTGACAGAATAGTAAACCTAACTGGCATAACAAAGAAAAGGAAATAAAGAAACTATCACTACCTCCCTTTTGGGGCAAGGTGCAAATTGATCTGTTTATTTCTAATGAGCCTTCTGTGTCTGGGCATTTCTTGCATGTATTTTGTTTGGAAAATACTGTTAAATGTGCAAGTGATTACTGAATGAATCTGTAAATATAAATTAGATTCTAGAATGTAAAGCAGATGGTTTGATAAGAAGTCTAAACCAAATATTTCCACATCAAATTTTGCATCAAAATTTTAAAGATTTTTATAACAGAATGAAAATCACACTTAGATGCATCATGTGAACGTGTGTGTGTGTGTGTATCTGTACTGTATAAAAATACTGGGATAAAGGCCTATTCTACAAAAGTAGGGCCACAATTTGTTTCCATGTGGAAAGATCGCACAAAATTGATGGTATGTAGAGAGCGGAATTCAGCATGAACTCTGCTGGGTCAAAACCTTCAAATGCTGTCTGTGCAGAAGACCTATTCCTAATGCTTCAAAAAGCACAGTACTTCATGAACCCTAATAATAACACACATGAGCACGTTCAAGACAGGTCCACAACTACCTTGGTTATGGAGAATGGACTACTGCTTGAATGTCAGAGTTGAAGTCCTGTAGGAATACATAATGTAAACTGGTAAAGATATGATGTGTGACTGGTAAACAGTAGTGAAGCACATTCTTCTGGGGAGAGACTGGTCAGTTGTACAGGAAGGGTTAAAATCAAACCTCCCTCAAAAGGGAAGTAATTTACAGTTCATTTCAATTGGCATTAAAGGTAATTTATGAAATGCCGCTTGTTGAAGAGGTAAATTTGATTTTGTTTTTATTAGTCTAGATCTCTCTTGTAGGGTGATCCCTCTGTATATGGACATAAGGGTTTTTTCAGTAAATATCCCATTTTTCCTAGCAATTATTCTTCTTTAATATATTTGGGGTGTGAGATGGGTCCTTCTGAATGTTGCCTAACACTTGTGCAGGACTATCTGAAGTGGTGCTTTGGTTGTTAAACCCTGTTACGTTCCACGCTTTGAACTGGCAAACCAGATAACAGTGTTGGAAAAAATGCTCTTAAACAAAAGTTGGGATTTTTCAACTCAGAAATGTCTTTATTACAATGAAGCTGCTCTGCTCTAAGAGTAACTTTCTATGCAACTTGTGAATCTCAAGTTTCTAAGACCACATTGAAGCTACCAGATTGATCCAACTGGATCTACTACTACTCCAACTGTTCATATTAAACAAGGAGAGATCAGTTGAGAGTGAGTTGTTAAAACCTATGGCTAATAGAAAGACGTGTATGGCATTCAGATTTTCATTATCTCATACATTCTGCTCACCATAACTAATATCTAGAATGAGTCTGTCCTTCTGGCAGAATAACATTTGACTGAAAAATACCATTTCTTACTGAATTCAGTGTTTTCCCTAAATTTTTCCAGAGTAAAAAATAGTTGCACAAATGAATCGATGGGCTCTAATGCCAATTTTTTTTTTTTTTTTAAATTCAAATCCATTTTCAGTTTTTGGTTCTAAATTACTCTTATTGTGTACATATAATAGAATATGAATACCCAAGCTAGTTTATAACATAATATCTTATTTCCTAATTGTGTATCAGAAATGGTTTTATAGCCATGGTTTACAATTTTCAGAGCTCACATATTTCAAATCTGTTAATGACTGCTGCTCTACTTTCTTTTGTGGCACAAACATGATTTGACAATAAAGACACAGAATATTTCTAGTCAAAAAGAATATGACTGCAAAGGAAAATAAAATGTAGATACAGTAAATGTCAAATTATGACTAAATTGGACAAGTACAGAACATTCAGACCTGATTTGCTTTAAAGTGTCTAAATCATCAGAATTCAAAAGCCAGTGTTTTGAAGGCAAAATAGCCTTTTTAATGGAATGGTTTTCTTTATCCCCAAAAGGAAATTGAAGTGTAGTTGAGTTGTCTGTAAAAATATAACATGAATTCATAAGAAAAATTAACTTTTTAAAAAACAGAACAAAATTAAGTAAGAGGAGATAAGGGAGATAGTCAGGTTTTAATTTCATAAATTCCTGCAGAACAAGTCCAGTGGAATGCTAGAGCTGAGGTAATTGCTACATACAATTGAAGGGAATTATCACAAAATGTCTCTTCTACTTTTGATAATTATACTGCAACCAGCCAAAATAGAAATGAGGAAATGTCACATTGGAATGGGCTTCTGTTTCACAAAGAACTGGAACATCCACACACTTCACTGTCACCTGCTGTGTTTTGATATGTCAGTCTCCTGGTTCTTAACATGAGTTAGGTATTTGTTTACTTTCATTTTCTTAGAAAATTTCAGCCTTAAGGTTTACCAGCTGTTGAATTGCTTTGATGAGCAAGGTTTTATTGCAGCAAAGGGGGAGTGAGAAAAACCTAAGTCCATCAATTAATGGAGAAGGGCAGGGCTTCTGGAGCTCAGGTAACTTTAAAAGATGAAGCCAAAAAGTCAGTGTTTCTGTTTGCGTGCAGTGATGACGCATGATGGAATTAGATGTTCTGATGGAGTTTGATGGACTGACGCTACTGTACCATATCAGAGATTCCTTTTAAGAAAGCTCCAGGGAAACCTGCTTTGATAAAAAAGTATGGCTAACTTAGCTTTCATTTTTAAGCAAGGAACTTTCATTTGTGTTTTGTCTGTTGTGTAGAATCAAAACCCCTTATGAAAATTGTAACTCATTTTCTTCTTCCAAATAACTGCTAAAAGAAGCAACGGGCTACTTTCTGTTAATCAAGTCACTTTTGCTAGGATTTTAGTAATTTTTAGAAGATCAGAATTTTGTGAATACTATTAAAACATTTACTCTGTCTTAAGAAAATAAGATTTTAAATTCATCTTTGAATTGGGGCGATATAGGTAGAACACTATACTGGAATAATTCTGGAAATATTGAGTAATTATAAATCAAATGGTGGCAATTTTGGCATTCGTTGCAAAAATTGTTATAATTACCCTTTTATTTAATTATACTTTTAAGTAATAGCAAACAAAAATACCTTTTTTCAAATGAAGAATATTCTTTGACCTGTAATATCTGTTTTCATAATTTTATTTTATGGCAAATAGTCAAATTTGGGGATTTTTTTCCCGTTCAACTTAAAATGCATTTCAAAACTGTAAAACCCATTGCAAAATAAAAGTGCTTTTGTGTTCCACATCGGGTGCCCCTTTTATTTGTTTGAAAAAAATGCATGTAGACAGGTTTTTTAATTACTCCTTGCCAAATAAGAACACCTATGACCTATTTTTCTTAAATTTTATCATGTTCTGATAAATTTACCAATTTGTTCTGATAAATTGACCAATTTGCATAGTTAATGAGGGACGAAAAAAAATGTTGCTTGACATGGAGAGATAACTCATTTTGCCACTGAAGAGCAGGCTAGTATTTGTATGCTTTGCTTGTCTTACGTAAACCTGTAGTTTGCACTGTTGTTCCTGTGTTGCTGCTAGCAAGAGCTCTACTTAAGTGCTTAGGTAGGTTTGCTTTTTAGCATAGTGTATGTGTGATGTTCTCAAAATTAGTAAAAAGATAAGCAGGCCTGGAACATCTACTGACTTAAAGAAGATAATGATCAAGTTTTTAAGGAGGAGGGGAAGCATACTACTGTTTTTGGAATGCTGACAGCTAGGTTTTTGTGGAAATTGTTTAAACACTCTGTTTCATTTATTTTACTACTCTTCTTGATATGTTTTTCGTAATACAGGATGTACCATGATTGTACATGTTCTCTGGACATTATCTGTTCATTTTTCTGTATTGTTCACTTGGCAGACAAGTACTTCACTAATGCATCTGTTTTCCTTTCTTCTACATTGTTAAAGTGAAAATGGGTGAATTAGACATGCTTTAAAAACCGACACCGCCAGAATATCCATGACTGTCTAGTTTCTTTCAATTCAGATTAGGTAAAATAAAATATTTGTTTTCAAATAAGTTGTGTAACAGAGGGCGAACAGACTACTGTGAAACGAATCCATCTGTCATAAAATGCTATATTACCGTATTACATCAGCAGCCCATTTTTTTAAAATGCCAAATTTAATTGATACTGAAAGCTTACCATACTGTAATACAATTATTAAGAGCAACTTTTTTACAGAAGCATAATTTAGAAGTTACTGGTAAAAATCTGCTTAGGTGGTAGCAGTTGTATTTCTGTAGTTAATGGATTTTAGTACCTCAGAGCAATTTAAAGGACCAAGAGAACTAGAAAAATATTTTTATACAGTATCTCAGTTCCCTAAATGCTGAAATATTAGCAGAAGGCCAGCTTACCTCCTTCAGTCTTCCTCCACCATAGGGCAGAAAACAATGTAGCACTTGCCAAACTATTTAGGCATCATCTTTTTCATTTGCTGGTGGAACAGGCTGTCCAGAGAAGAGATAGATGCCCCATCTCTGGACACATTCAAGGTCAGTTTGGATGGGGCTGTGAGCCACATAATCTGGTTACAGATGTCCCTGCTTGTTCAAGGGGGGTTGGACTAGATGACCTTTACAGGTCCCTTCCAACCCAAACTGTCGTATGGTTCATGATACATCCTTGCGTTTTCATTGGGAATGGAGAAGTAATCCTGTGCTTTGATCAGCTTCCTCATTGTCAAGAGCAGGTTAGAGAACTCATACGTAAGATTATTTTCTAAATTCATATTCCATTTTTATATCATTGTTTAGCCTGAAATGTTATTTCTATCAATGAAATTTTAAACATTTCTTGTAATTAATTCTTCCCTCTTCAGAATTTGAAGGATAATGATGCTGCTTTTTTTTTTTTTT
>VZTU01016323.1:0-12915 GCA_013400835.1 Zapornia atra
ATCCACCACAATCCCCAAGTCCAGAAATTGCCTATTTGAGTTCCTGCTCTCATTGTAGGTTGGAAATTCAGTGCTGAATCTTCCATATTCAGTTTGGAAGTGTGCCCTTAATTTTACTTTGGTTGGTTGGTTTGGTCATTTATTCTGTTAGCTCACAGTTGCCAAGATCAGCAAGATTAGGGTTTTCTCCTGAATCTGGAGGTATTTATTGAGACAGTTGCAGTTAGAGATGCAGAACAATACCTCCCATAAGCACTAAGCTTAAGAAAATCAGAGCCACATATTTCTGTCCTAAGTGTATTACCTGCATTTTTAACCTGCCAGTCCCCAGCAATCAGCCTGATTTCTGTGACTTGCTCTCAAGGGAGGAGGAAAAGCCAGTTACTCTGCGTGAAGTTATGGATACTTTAATTGGGTTGTCAGTGCATCACTGGCTGCCCCCAAGCAGGATGTGTGCACAGGCTGAGGTTTGCTTTCCCTCAGTGAGGGTGCTAAGGCAGAGCCTCTCACACAGGCTCTCATTTTCTGAATCTCAATAAAATTCCTATAATGATCTTTGAGACCTGGACTTAATTTTCAGTCTTGATTGAAATGAATCAGCTGGTTTGATTAATGGATATTAAGAAGCATGAGAGAGAGAAAACCAGCATGATGACTTAGTTATACCAGCCTACAGACTACATTTCTACTTAACTGGAGTTTCAGCTTTGTCTTTGTCAGTACCAGGAGTAAGTTATAGACACACAGACATCTAGTGGCTGAATACCGTACTGCGAATAGAGGTGCCACTGGTGGATCCTGGCTCCATTTGGTGCCATACAGGAAAGATCCTTCCAAAATACAAGACCTATCTACGAGTAAAGCTCTGGAATACTGAAAAATCAGGCCTGCTTTGTAGGTGCACTTGGCAGCACCCCAGAGAGTGGGGATCAATGCAGAAATCCCCTGTAATACCCATGAAGCTGGTAGATTGCCAGTGAGAACAGATATAGTGCTTACGTTGTTGGTCTTTCCTGTAAAGGACAGGTAAGTTCAGGGCTTAAGGTCTCTAAGAAATATGGTTCAGAATTAGAGGGAGGTGATGAGATTTTGGCATGGGATATTAAGTGGTTTACATGGTGCTGCAGATATCACTTTATTTTTCATGTTTCTGTAAATCACAGACACTTTTCTTCCTCTGATTTGATTTCACACTGTATTTTATCTTTACAGTAGATATTTTCAATGTATATTTGTGTGAAATTTTGCTTATACCTAAAGTGTAGCTGTCCCATATTGGGCTTGAGGGACATGTGTCAGACTGCTGTGTGGTGATCCAGACTTGACTTTGTTCAGTGTTCAAGTTTGGATAGAGCAGCTTTTAGTATCTGGTCCAAATTCTTGAACAATGTCTTGTGGCTGAAACTTGGTGCCTATGGCACCCATTTGGCAGTGGAAGCCTTGACACTGTTGTGAAATTGGTACCATTTCATTGGTACCCAGTCTCAGGCTTGTGACTGTTCCCTTGAACTACCTTATTCCACTATAAAGATGTAGAATATACTAAGTTGGAAGGGACCTATAAGGATCATCAAGTCCAAATCCTAATGTCTTTTCTTTTGATTCTATTGATCTGTATTTCCTCATGGCAATCTGACTTCCTCAAGCTGTTTTTCTCTTTACTGTGCAAAAAAGAGTCATCATCTGCTCTGCCCTGTGCTCATTTGGGTGAGTGTTTGCTAGAGGCTGTCCTGGTCCACCTTGGCTGTGGAGTCTGGCTTCCCCAGCCCTGGGGCCTTCATAACTGCAGCCTTTGCTAACGGGGCCGCAGTGCTGGCCAGAATGCATCAGCTGTAGGCAGAGAGGATCTCCAGCCCATCACAGGAGGGAATTGAACATGCTGACCTGGTAGTTCAAGGTTTTTCTAGGATTCCTACCTCCTGGTGATGATGACAGTACATGGATGGCTTAAAATACAGTAAATTTAATGAAGCTTTAGTGTAGGATGAGAATTCTAATTCTTGGTTTCTGTGCCACGAATGCATTAGGAAGATCTACTTAGCTTGGCAAAGGGCAGAAAAATTCATGGATGGTAAAATTGCAGTAATCTCAGAAAATAAGTCTGTATGGGACTGATTTCAGAGTGAAATGGGAAAGTGCAGACTGCTCTTTGATCAGAAAAGCCAGTTGTATTTGCATCTGAGGCAGAGGCCCTGGCAATTGAAGGCTGTAGGCCCTGATGTTGTTTTGAAAGAAGGCTGGATTGGTAGTGATGTTTGGTAGCTTGGGACTGGGGCTGTGCCTGCCTGCTGCCAGGCTCCATCTAAGGGCGCTGGTAGCTCCATGCTGGCGTTGGTCTGGTGTCTGTCAGTGCTGAAACGTGTTCATTAAAGGAGATGGTGCTGGTGTCAGACGTCCACATGCAGGGTTGTCACAGTCTGGTTATTCTGCAAAGATTAGTTCTTTTATTGACTTTTTGCTGAAGATTGGCATGCATTTCCTAAAGAAAATCTGGACACCCAGCCCTAAAAATAGCCGAAGACAACTCGTTTTTGAGTAGTTTGCAGCCAGTCTGTGGCCTTAGAGGAAACAAATCTGTTCATGAGCTTCTGGTGAGCCAATCCAATATGTGACTGTCCAGTCTTTTACATGTTCTGTTTGCCCAAGGTTTCAACTAGTTCACAAAATCACGTGAAGTGCAACCTCTCTCATAAATTTGGGTAGAATTTAGGAGGTCAGTGTGGCACTGTAGCCTTCTACTGGATATGGCTGGTCCAGGAAAACCCCACAGTGGGATTTAGGACCCATAGTAGCCTGTGGCTTGGTCTGCACTATCAAGCAGCTGAAGCTTTGCTGGACTGGGCTGTGTTCACAAAACTGTCATGTGTCCATGTAATCAATGAGAAAAATCAACAGGATTCTGCATGAGTATACAAGTGGATAGGATTGATGGTTGTATAACTCACTGTCCTGTTACAGGTCTGCATCCCAGGGAAAGGTAATAAGTAGCCCTGTGTACAGTGGGATGTAGAAGTGTAGATCACTTACAAAGTCTGTATCTACTAGCATTTGGAAGAAGTGGGACTCCAACTGAGTGGGAATGGCTGTGATGTGATGGCAGTCTTCAGTGAATTGCAGCAAGGGGTCTGTGCTTCACTGCTTTTCAGAAATTGGTCTGTCCTTGGCTTCAGCTGCATTTTTATGTGACATTGGACAAATCGCTTAACCTCCCTGGGCATCGTTGCTTAAAATGGAAATGTCAATATTCTTGCCAACCTTTGTGAGCTATCACTGGATTAATGGATAAAAATTGCTGTATAAAGTGTAAGCATCTCTTATAATGTATTTTATCTTGTTTACTTGCAAAGCAGCTGGGCTACCTTGAAGTGTCACAACTGCCAGAAGCTTGAGAGGGGACCTACCATCTTTGTCTGAGCCATGATAGCTCCAAAACTAAGAGTTCCTATAAATTACTGAGGTTGGTTTAGAAACGTATTTTAAATAGGTTTTATTTAGTGTTTGAAATTTGATACACTACAGAGCTTCACTTTTGCTAATGGACTCTGAGTTCCATGGTTTGTTGTTTAGGAAGATGCCAGCGTAGACACTGACAGCCATCATGAGCAAACCTGGGTAGGCAGAGGGAGGGAAAATACATTGTCTTACTTCTAAATAACCCATCTTCTGTATTTGTTTAATTCTGATTCCTTGGTTCTTTTGTCTTTAGCTTCCTATTCCTGTTCATTTTCATTATAATGACAATATTTAAAATTAAAATAAGTATAATAAATAATACCTAATTACTCTTTAGCTGCTTTACTGAGAAAAAGAACCTTAGTATGAAAAGTGGCAATTTTTCACAGAGAAAGAAAAATGTTTTAAAGGGAAAGTCATTGAGATTCCTCCAAATAGGACAGCTTACACATAAGCAGGTACTGAAGATCGGGTGATGTGCTAGCATTTCCTTGTAAAAAGGTGTTTCTTTTCCCAACCTCCAACATGCAAATTTAGGACAGTGTTTAGATTTAGATCCTTACGAGTGGGCGGAGGGAAAGGCACCTTGGATTCTGTTTGAGATGGCATCTTTCTTCACATTTGTGCTTAGAATTAGTAGTCCCCACTGAATCCTGTCCATAGGACTTGGTGTTTATGAGGGTGGCCCATACCCTGTCCTTCTGTCCTCTTGCTTTGGTGTTGTGAAATCATCTCCCAGTCCTCCTGCTTAAAGCTGTGCTGTTTCCATCCCCGAGCTGATTGATGTTCAGCCCTCGGACAGTTCTTGGAAGCAGTGAAGTCTTTGCTGCCATGTTGTTCCACGCCTACAGAATTTGTATTGAAATGGTTGGTTGCTGTGCTGTTCAGGTACGTCCCCCCATATCAAACAGTCACTATTTCAGTGTGGCTTGAAGTCTTGCAGCATTGTTCTGGGGCACAGTCACACAGCCTGCGATTGGCAGCTGTTCTCAGCCAAAGCAGCCCATGGAAATACAGAGTCACTGGGGGACAGTAGTGTCAGTTGGTACAACACACTTGAGAAATGTGGCTCGAATGGTACCACTTGGTAGTTCTGCACAGGACTAAGGCATCATGGTGCTGAGTGCTTTACAAACACATAGTGAAGACCTGCCTCTGAGGTTTTTAATTCTGTTGTAATTAGATGCTGTTAGCTGAGAAGCACGAAGATACAGTGTCTTGTAGAAGTAGGGTACAGTAAGGGCGGAACGAATGTCTTTGAGTCTCGATCCATCTGCTTGTCTGTGTGACCCATTGCTATTTCTTCAACTGTCTTGGGTGTACTGGTAGGATTGTGTATTCTCACTGCTGGAAAAACTGTGTGTGGCAAATGTGCTGTGACTCAAGCTGTGATTGGCAAGGACTGTCATTTACTGTCCCTCAAAAGCTTGTTGAGGTTCGCTTAGGACTCGGAGAAGAACAACAAGGAAGGGCTGTTGCAGGAAAGAATTTGTAGCCAGCAGTGTCGTCTTAGGCCAAGCACTGTCATCACAAAACCCTTGTGCTAAGCTAGGAGGAGGATGTTGGGGTGTTCGTTTTGATTCCTTAAGCCCCAGCGGCTGTCTGCTTTTGTTAGCAGGCTTCCCTGTTGTCCTGTAATCCCTTCAGACACTTGAATTTGTCTGCTTTTCTGTCTAGTTCGTTGAGGGGTGGGGAGAGGGTGTTGGGAGGCTTCTTGTTTCAGAGACAGTAGCGGTCTTTGAATGCAACTTTTTACCCTAATGTGACAAAAAGGAGGCACAAAGCCAGAAATAGCATGCTGTGCTGTTTATTGCTTGATTTATTTGTGGCCATGTCTGTCACACAGATGCCAACATGTTTTATCTTCATTTACAATAGCCCCAAAATTTTTCACCTGCACTGGAATACAGTCATAGGCCAGACTGGGATGTTCCATAGGGAGATCTGGGGTTTTTTACATGCAGCTTGTTGCTGTGTTGTGTGTTTGTTTGATTTAACCCTTGCTTCCCTCTCTGACCCTGAGTTCTCTGGTAAAGCTGTGCGTGTTTTCAGCGCACAGTTTGGATAATTAAAAATAGCTGCTTGGCTTCTCAGAGGCACTATTGAGAAAAGACTGCCCAGAATACCTTATGTTTGGATGAATGGTTTTAAATAGGGTGGTGAGAAATGCAGAGGAGACAGATCAACCAGGGCCTCTTTCACAGAGGTCTTCTTTACTTTCCAGTGCCTAGAAATGATTTTTAAACTGCAAACAAAGCATAGTGATATTTGAAATCCAATATATCCTTGTTAATCTTGGTTTCTAATGATTTTACTGGTGGAAATTTGGTACTCACAGAAATTAGTCATCAATGGGTCATTCTGGGAGTGGGGCAGGACATGCAGGACCTGTCACAACAAGCTGCCACTGAGGTCTGTTCTCATTATTCTGTCCTGTGAAGAACCCAGTATAGTGGGCTTAAAGGGATGGTGCCAGAAGCCAGATAGAAAACCATCAGTGAAAGTTGCTATGTAATCTCCTTCAGTGCTTATCTTAGGCTCTGAAACTGAAGACATTATATCCCATTAAAACTAGAATTCCCATTAAAAAAAAACACACCATGGAATGTACTTAAGGTCAAAATAATTGTTTAATTTCTTTTCTCCTTTTCCACAGAAACCTTCTCCTTCCTTTTATCCCAAATGTCAGGGATATGTAGTCATGATTTCAGCTGGAAATACATATGATGTTGAAAATCTTTCACTGATTTTCATCATTGACAGACTTGGTGATGTCTGAGTCATTGATTTTGAGTCCTGAAGGTACAGGTAGGTTTGATACTGTCCTAAGCCATCGTGATCATGCATTTTACCTTTAGTGAATTTCTGATGCTGATTTTGTCAGCTTATACTTTGGGGGAGAAAAGCAATGTACATGGACTGAGTAGTGTTTGTAGAGGATGTGTGGAAGCATTGCTAGGACAGCTTGAAAGGGAAGAATATAATGGAGTCATAGTGTCTTGGTGACATTTTTGCTTTGTTTTACTTCCCTCTCCTCTAATTTGTACCCATACTGCAGAGAAGTGAAATGAGAATTTGGTTATGGGTGAACAGCTGCAGAGAGAAATTCTCAGGGAGGGCAGTGTCTGCATGTGTGTATAGATACATGTGAGGATGTGTGTTTCCCAAAGTTTGCTTTCTAGAGAAAAGCTCACTGGAGAATACATGTCCTCACTGAAGTATCAGCTTCCCATTACTGCTCACATTCAAGAGCAGACAGTTTAATTTCAGGATGCCTGTGTTGCCTCTTATTCTTGTGTTAATTAGCAGATAGCCATCAGTCTGGTGTGTATGTGGTTTTCAGTGTCTGTCTTTCTGGCTTCACTGTTGATCTTGAATTTAAATGGGAATTCAATATATGATCAAGACCTAAAACCTGCTAAGAGCTGACACAGCAGCAATGCCCAGCTCTTCTCCTGATCTGGCCAGCATCATATAAGAAGCTAAATGAATATTAATGCATTCCTGTCAACTAGCAGCTTGGTTTATTTGTCTCTTTCATCTTCTGCAGTGAAGTATGAGCTTTCTGTCTGGGTCATTAATAAAACAGCTAGTGGGTGATTTATTTCACCCTAAGTACTAGTTGGCCATTGTGTCTCCAGTGTCAGTAGTGAATGGCTTTTCTGCTGTTGTCATGGTCTCCCCCTTAGTAATCACAAGGATTCAGGAGAATGTGAAGGTCTAGTATTGTGGGGAACTTGCTTACCACACGTCTTGCTCCTATTGTTCTCATTGTGCAGAGTCCAACTGAATGTGAATCCTCTTTTCCTGGGAGACACCAAGACCTCCTAGGCTTCTTGGTAAGAATGCTGAGACCTCATCACATCCCTCATGGTGCTGGGCAGATTAGACTGCTGTAGCCTGTACAAAAGAATATATATATTTTTTTCCAGACTGCTGAAGATAGATGGTGTCTGTCCTTCCTGGTCTCAAGGCTGTCCTACCAACCATCTCTGTGTGCCTGATGTCTTTGCACCTCCAATCTTGGCTTTGTTTGGGCTGCCATGGAAAAAAGTGCTGATTACCCCATGTTTTAGGAAAACACATTATTTAGAGTAAGAAAATTGCTCTGTAGTCTCATTTAAAGTGTAAACCAAACAATTCCCACCCAGTGAGCAGAACAACTTGATCTTTTACTCCGAATGTAAGATCTATTAAGGAGAGGGATCTTCCTCTAAAAAAGTGTCAGAAATGGGCTTAAGTTGATTAATTAATTGTTCTGGATTTGGTGTGCTGTTCAGTTCAGTTAGCAGACCTCAGTTAACAGAAGAATTGGGTTCAAACTAAATAGTTCAGCAGTGAACAATGTGTCAAAGTGTCCTGGTATATCCAGACACAAACTGAAACAGCTCTGAAGGCTGTAACGTGTATGGCTAAGGCCAGAAAAGGAATAGGCTCCCTTCCCCTGCTAATTTTGGTACTTAATAATCTTTACCACTTGTTTGCAGCCATTAAAACAAATCTGGAGCAAGTCCTTGTTCTAGGACATTCCTCTCTCTGAGTTCCAGTGGAAGCTGCACGTGCATGTGCTGGTTACAGCTGAACTGGCCAAAACCGTTGTGCAAATTCCTGCTCATGAATAAGCTCTTGCAAGCAAATGATTACAGGTCTGAAGAGGGGAGTATCTACTCTCAAAGGCTTCTCTACAATGTGCATTTCCATATATGCAGATGATTTTTTTTTCTGGTTTCTCCTTGTTCTTTCTCCTCTCCAGATTTTTTTTTTCCCAGGCATATTTTGGCATCTGCTGTCAAAAAATTTGCCCTTTCATTAAGATGCCAACTTGAAAAGACACTGGAAACCTAAAATACCCATTTCAGCTGGTATAAGCAATTAAATGACAGCATGGGTGAAGCTTGGACAATTGCTACATAGACATTAATCAAGAGGGACACAGGCAAATTCCTGAAGTATTAAAAATGCAATAATGTTTCTGAAGCCTTGATATGCCCTGATGAACCCTGTTTAGGGAACAGATTTTGCCTGTCCTAAGTTCTCTTACATGGTGCAGTGGAGTAAGAAGTGAGCAGCCTCCTCTCCTTGCCTTTCATCCCTTGGAACATCTTTTCAGCTTTGAATTTCCGAGGCTGTTTGGTTTCTTGTGCTGCCGTTCCCCCTCCCACCCTCCTGCTTTGTTTGCTTGACAAGAAGAAAAGGCAGAAAGTGAAGCACAGCCACATTTCTATAAGCTTACACAAACTCTTTCTTTTCTTTTTCTTTCTGCCCCAGACAGGGTGCTTATAATTAGTCATCCCTGCTGTGGTTGAGGCAAGGTTTTTAGGAAAATCTTTGGTGGCATCATACCAGCAAGAGCAGGAGTGAAAAAGAAAACAAATGCAGTTCATCATTGATTTGGGGAATACTTGTTAGCCCCATAATCCAGGCAAATAATATTCTTCAGCCATGTTTGTTAGAAATACTGAACAGAGACCAAATGGTGCTTTTCCCTGTCCTGCTGAGATCAGACAGTGCTGGCAGCATTTGGTGTCTTGAAGCTGAACGAGGAATTAAAAGCTTCTTATAAAAAGTAGGCTATTAAAGTGGTACTAAGAAAACTGGTTACGCTGCTTAATGGTTGGGTGGGATAATCTGAGCTTCTGCTTTTTAATTAAAAGTGGACCCACGTTGCAGAATGCAGGACTGGGTTGACAGGGTGTTTTGTGTGTGTATTTTAAGTCCTCCTGAAACTGGCAGTATTGAGCTCTTGGGTTTTGGCCAATGAGCAGTTCTAGTGTTGAAACAGAGAAGAAAGAGAAGTGATGAAATAAAACTTACAGGAAATTTTACTTCCTACTAGGGAAGCCTAGGGTGTAAATGGTGTCAATGACTTTTTCCTGGTAAGAATTGTAAAGCAACTGTTCAGTGGTAAGATTTGAAATAGACTAAAAGGTTAATAATCATCTGAGTGATGGAGAGGTTATTTCTGTCACTGTTCTTAATACTTGCTGTGTCATTATCCTGTCTTGTAAGGAGCTAAGATGTGATCTACCCTTCTGTAACCCCACAAAGCTTATTTTCTCATTGTTTTTTAGTAGAAAGGGAAAAAAAAACCCTGAAAAATATGTCCATAGGCCCTGGTTATAACAGGGTTATACAGGATGAGCCCTCGTAAGTAATGCATAAAATTTCCCTTTGATTTCATTCAGACAGTTGGGTGTACAAAGCTTGTTGGTGTACAAAGTTGAGTGCAAAGCTGTGCTCCAAATACAGCTCAGATGTGGTGTGAATTCAGGGCTTGTTGCACATTGCAGCAACGACTTGTATAGCAGTGTAATCTACTTGTGCCAAAATTAAGCTCTTGCTGCTATTTTTGCTATGCAATAGATTCTTAGAGCTATTGATTCCCATTTAATAGCTGTGATATGAACACCAATTTATTAAATCCTTCTTACTACTTCTTATTTGCTTATTTCCTGCTGTAAAGATGAAATTGCTTTTTAAAGGTCTGTTTAATTATTCTGGAAAACCAGTTCTTTCTGGAAGCTTACACCACTGTTGAACTGAGAAATGGTTCAGAATTGCTTTGTCATTCTGGGGGGGAGGAACTAGGATGTAAAAAAGGATTTGCCTTAAGCAGTAGAGACTCAAAATTTGGAAAGGTAACCAGTGCTATGCCCAGTATTACTTGGTTTTTATTGAAGTAACTGAAATTCTCTTTTAAAGTCAGGCCACTACACAACAGATTTACCACTTAACTGAGTTTTAATTGACCCTTTTATTATTATAATGGTGGGAATAATGCTCTGGTAAATGCATTTTCCAGTTGCTGGTTTTGGTAATAAAAACCAGCCTTCAATTGCAAAAGACAGAGACACTCAGTTTCATGGAAATAGGTTGTCCTTCCATTTTAAAGATAACCAGGTCTTCTTTTAACCTTGCATGACACTCCCTAACTTGTTTCCTGTCTTTTCTTCATTGTGTTGGCTCCTTGCCTTGAAGAGGAGATGGCTTTTTAATACAGCCACTAAATTCCACCAACTCAGAATCTTTCAATCCAATTACTACGGTAGATTAGTTCTTGACTCTCTCCCTCTCCAGCTATTGCACTTGTGAATCTTGTGTTTGGTTTTTTTATTGCAAGTTTTTTGCTAGAATCCAAAAGATTTTCCTTTTTTCCTATGACTTAGCTCCCATTGTTAGTGTGGCTCTCAAATGTTAACAATAATGGTTTTACATAAAGCATCAGCTGGGCTCTGGCTGCTGTGCTTTGTAATGTAGAGCTTGTAGAGTTGTGCTCTGAGACAAAGCAAATGTTCACATCCTGGAGCTGTGAGTATGGCTGGAAAAGGGGTAATCCTAGCTGATGTTTAGTGCTGTCCAAAAGAACAAGCCCTCCATTTCCCTCCAGCTATAGTAGTATTAGTATAGTACAAGATCTGGTGGTGTATTCACCAGTTTGAGGACAAAGCACAGTCCTCAAAGCACATGAAAAAATTGTTAACCTGGGTTATAATCTAGGGAATAGGCCATAAATTCTGAGGAAAATAATCTTGCCTGGAAAGGGTAACTACCCTTTTTCTAGAAATGCCAGTTTAAAATAGTTGAACTTGGGCTGATGTGGCTTGCTGATGACCAGAAGATGCTTAATAGAAATTATCATGGGCTTTGCTTTTGAATTCTAACCTCTGGTGTACTTCATTGAGTGCCTCTGGCACAGGCTGCAGAAGTTGGATTTGACTTACAGCACTTTTGTTCAGTCTCTGGGAAGGGGGAGAGCTTAGACTTTATGTTACCCTGATCCTCAAGTGGCACCAGAATCTGGCTGGCTCCTGGCATACCTTTAGATGAGGGCTGCTCTGTGATGTCTAGAGAAGTCAGTCTGCTGGGCAGAAATCACTGTAGCACTATCTAACATCACACAGCTGTGGTGTACTTGATCATCATCTTTCCTTCCCCTGCTCCTGTGGGAACTCCACAGCCATTGCCATAATACTCACCAGCCTGAAAAGTATCCAGCTGTACTTGGAGATGACCAGTTTTGGGATGTAATACTTGATTTCTGTGATTCATTCTAGTTTAGTCTGTAATGTTTGGCAGAGAAAGCCTTCCCTGTGAGAAACAGTTTACCTACCTAGATATTTCTTCTAGATCAGAACATGGTTTGTGTTTAAGTGGACAGATTTCTGCCTCCAAATACCTTGGTTTATGCTAGCTTCCAAATGGGAACTTGATTTCTAAGCCAGTTTCTGGTGTGGTTTATACTGAAAAGTCTCAGAAGTAGTTTGGGCTGGATGCACTGTGACTACATTAAAGCAAATCCTGTGCTTGTGCTCTATTCCCTGGTATAGGAATTGAGCATCAGATTTGACTGGGAAGTGTCCCTCAGCTGTATTCACACTTACAACATGAGAGTTTGTGGGCAAGAGATGCATGCAGGCAAGATGTCTATGTCTGTCCTGCTGGTAATAGAATGAAATGAACATAATATGCCAAAAGATCCAGAATAAACTCTAGGTATGATGGCATTGTTAGCACAGGCAGTGAAGATACCAACTTTCTCTAGGTGATCCTGCTCTGGCAGGGGCGTTGGACTAGATGATGTCCAGTGATCCCTTCCAACCCCTATCATTCCATGATTCTGGGATCAAATTTTTAGCCTGCTGACAATAAAGCTTTGATAACCTTTCTTGACATAGAGATTTAATAAGAATGTAAGTGTTTTATATATTAAATGATTTAAATAATTAAATGAAAGTAAGCAATGGGCTGGTCTGCACTGAGTAACCACTGCCTGTAACCACTCAGTGCCTTGCACAGCAGCACTGCACAGCGGTGCTGCAGAACAGCTGGAGACTTCACATTCTTCCAAGTGGAGTTTTGAAATCCTTCATGGATTCTGCAGTGGGTTATAGTCTTACCAGTGTCATGGCAATAAACGCTCTTAATCCTTCGAACCAGTATTTGAATCACTGTCATAGAATCATAGAATGGCATGGGTTGGAAGGGACCCCAAGGATCACAAAGCTCCAACCCCCCTGCCACAGGCAGGGCCACCAACCTCCAGGCCTGCATCTACACAAGGTTGCCCAGGGCCCCATCCAACCTGGCCTTGAACACCTCCAGGGACGGGGCATCCACTACTTCTCTGGGCAGCCTGTTCCAGCCCCTCACCACTCTTTCTATAAAAAAACTTCCCCCTAATATCTAATCTAAACCTTCCTTCCTTTAGCTTTAATCCGTTCCCCCTTGTCCTGCCATTGTCTATCCTTTTAAAAAGTTGAATCCCCTCCTGCTTATAAGCTCCCTTCAGGTACTGGCAGGCTGCAATGAGGTCCCCCCGCAGCCTTCTCTTCTCCAGGCTGAACAAGCCCAGCTCCCTCAGCCTCTCTTCGTAGGGGAGGTGCTCCAGCCCTCTGATCATCTTCGTGGCTCCTCTGACCCCTCTCCAACAGTTCCACATCTTTCTTGTATTGGGGGCCCCAG
>VZTU01016323.1:12931-57457 GCA_013400835.1 Zapornia atra
CCCCTGACACTTGGCAGTGCTGAACCTCATTAGGTTCCCCTGGGCCCATCTTTCCAGCCTGTCAAGATCCCTCTGGATGGCTTCCTTTCCTTCTAACTGGATATTAAAGTTGCTATAATAGTAAAAGTGTCTAAAATGCCTAGTAAATATTAAAAATGTCTAGAAACATCTTTGGAAAAGTTGTGTGAAGGTGATGCTTATGCTGTAAATGTACTGCAGTAGCTTCAGGAAAATAAAGAATTAATTTAAAACTAAAGTTTAAAAAAGATTGTATTTAACAGGTCTTTAAACTTTGAATATAACAAAATACAAATTTGAGAGAACTCAACAATGCTACTCTAAGCTCTTATGTATAATTTAATTTTCAGTCTTTACACCCATCTAATGAAGGTATTATAGGCAGAGGTGTTCTAGTGTTCGCTGGGTTTAAGCAACATGCTGCTGCTTTCTTGGATGAACTAAAGCACACTTTCTTCTAGCTCACTTCTTTTAAACAACCTGCCCAAGCAGCCTTTCCTGAGTTTCCTTTGAGGCAGACTACAACTGTGTACTGTCTTCTGCTCCATGCCTGCATCACAGCTGCAGAAAAGTGATTTTTGTAGTCTTTTGGGTTTGGGGCTTTTTTAATGCAAGAAGGCACGATTCTCTTTCCTAGGGAAGTGAGCTTTATGTATACACACAATCTAGCTCCTGGGAAAACCAAACCCTTCCAAATTTTACAATGAAACATTGAATCTATTTATCTTGTCATGCAAGGGCAAAATACTCCAACCATCTCACTTTTGCTTCAGATTTTTAATTGTATTTATGGTGTGGATTAAATTCCCATTTAAGCTTGATTTTCTCTGTTCCACTGTTTTGCTAAAATTAAAAGCTGATACCACATGCTTCCAATGCTGCTATCAAACTCTCTCTGTTCTCCCTTTATAAGGGAGAGGACTATCCATGAGTGTGTATATATACACATGCATGTGCACATACACATATACCTAATCAGTCTGGTTTAAGAGTGATTTTCAACATGTGCTTTTCCTTGTTCTGCTTTCAGTTAGTTTGTATTTTCTTCTGGATATTCATCTATACTGGGATTTTCATGACTTTGATGTTCCTAATGGCAGTTATAAAGAAAACAGCAGCATCACACTGATCATGGAATTCTTTTTTGAAAAGAACTCTGAAAAGAAAGATGAACAACTGACTGTTTGCTCGTTATAAGTGTGTTTTGCAGATTCTTCCAGACTTTTAAGACCAGTTCAGCTCCATCAGCTTCTGAAACTGGGAATATTGATGTACCTGTTTGTATTGTACTACCTAATCTTGTTGTTTAAAATATTAAAAGGGAGCTGGTACTCTAAGGCTCTCAACATGATGAATGAAGAAGTTTGAACAGTTGTTGGCAGCAAACTGCACAATTTTCCCAGTTAGGTCTATGAAGGGAAGTGTGGTTTAGAATAATGGGAAGCAAAGGTAAATATATATGGGAAAGAAATCTGCTCTTTAGATAGAATTTTATTACACTGTGGTAAAGGGAAGATTGGAGGGTCTGCAAAATCTCTGAACAAGTGTCTTGCCAGGTTCTGTGACGTGCTCGGATTTCTTTACCTTAGGGCATAAGCTGTCAATGCATCATGCAGAGAGAATGTATTCACATTGGAAAACATCTAGGAAAGAAAAACTTGTGTGAATGCATCACTATGCAGTTGTCTTTATAATTTATGCCTCTTTCTTGCTTCATTTCAAGCTGCCTTCAGCTCTGGTGATAGCGATGAGCTGAATCCCATTTTGCTCCTCCTGTCTTGTTTGAGGCTCCACTTCAGCACGTCGTGACAGGGTGACCCAGATTCCCAGGGGTGCCTTGTGAATGCAGTGTTGATGCACAGCTTTCAAAGTCCTTGGTTAGTAAGCCTTATCCCAACTAGACAACATTATTTTCTTTCCTACTCATCAGTTTCTGACAGGTGCATCTACCAGGAGTGGTTTAATAGAGTTAGCATTAACTAGCAGCATGTGTGCCTGGGTATTTGTGTGAATACAAATGGGAATAACAGGTGGATGAAGGGGCAGACAGGTGTGTTTCATAAACTAGATCAGCAGGAGAGGGTACAGAGAGACCAGAATAAAAAGCCCACAGGCATAGGAGGCTCATGGAGGAGCTTGAGGAGCCATGAAGCCAGGTAAGCTGGAGAGGGTTGGAAAAGCCAAATGGAAATAAGATGAGGGGGATGGCTTCTCCTCGGTTATGAGCAAAAGGGAGTGGGAACAGATGGCTCTAAATTGTATAGCCCCCTGATGCTCTGTGCCTTTCTGGGATCAAACTGTGATTCACTTTGTATTTGAAGGTGGAACTGAGGTTTTTACAGTTGATGCACAAAAAATCAGATCCTTAAAAAGCAAGCTCACAATCCTGCTAACTCCTGAGAAGGAGTCTGTGGGTGTACATCTTGCACAGGAGAGGGACATGAACAGTCATGAGCCTTTTCTGGTGAATCATCATGCTTAAAAGACACCAGTCTGTTCATCCTAGGTGGTCTTAGTTTGTTGTGCCTCTCCTCATGTTTTTAGCAACAATATAGGCAAGGTAGGTTGAGGGATTGTTTTCTGCAGCTTTCTCAGGTTAGACATTGTATCTAGTGTTCTTTTACCAGGAGCCCTTACTGCTGCCTGTAGGCTCAGGAGGATGTTTAAATTTGGGTTTTATTGTGGTTTTTCTCTATTGTTTGTGAAATGTTTGAATCCTGCAGCACAGGCATGTAATGATGTTGCTCATTAACACAGCAGACTGGGTTTATGGCTTACCAGAGGAACGCCATGGGAGTGGGGCTCAGCAGGGATCCCCAGTGAATATTGAGATCCCAAACTAGTTTTTTCTTTTCTGTGAAGTAAATTACTGATGCTTTCAAGAAAGTCCACCCTGACTCATGAGAGGGGAAGGGTGCCTTCCTGTCCCTACCTGGTGAGCACCTAGCATGGCTGGAAAAATAAGTTGTTTGAAGTCCTGGGAAGGAGTGCCCTGTGTATCCTGTGGTGTATCCTGTGATGTATCCTGTGGTCTGTTTTTTCTGTGTTCTGCTTGGTTTTGGTAACAAAAAGACAACTTTTAGCAACTACATTGTTTCCTGACTCTTAGGCAGAAGAACTTCTGCTTAAGTTCCAAGAATATACTCTATGATGCATTGCTCTCACTGGACACAGGAGAACACATTCCTGTCCTAAAAAGCTTTTAATATGGAAAACTACTAGAAAAATTGAATAGCTTTTAGTAAGAGTGCAGAATCCTACTGGATTTTATGCCACTTAAATTTTGCATATTCAGAAGAATGACTCTTCAGTTCCAGGCTTCACTGCCCAGTCTCAGACACAGACCTGCTCATTTATGAGTATGAATTTAGAGGCTGTGTAGGTCTTAGGAGCAGTGTCCCTCAGCTTTGGGATCTCATTGCCTGAGTGCTTCAAAACATGTCAGGGACCATGCACTTTAAAAATTGTTATTAAAAGATGCCCTAATTATTTATTTTATTCCTTTTT
Organism: Zapornia atra; assembly: GCA_013400835.1. Taxonomy (NCBI): domain Eukaryota; kingdom Metazoa; phylum Chordata; class Aves; order Gruiformes; family Rallidae; genus Zapornia; species Zapornia atra. The sequence goes on from VZTU01016323.1 coordinate 16,457, forward strand.
TAAAGTCATACCTTTTCTGGCCAGTTCTTTGTATCTACATTGTATATTCTGTCCTCCTCTGAAGTATCAGTCAAATAATTTTTGATGTGTATTGTTGAGACTGTACTCAAGCCAAGTGTGTGTGTTGAGGAAAACCAAGCCATGGAGTTTCAAACTCTGATGATTGGAGTGTATTTGGCTGAAGGGCAGGAAAGCCATACTGCTGTGCAAGCACCTCTTTCTGTGAGGCTGCAAACACACATGGGTGTGCAAGGTATGAATTCATAGGTTGGAAGGCAATTCCCCATCTTCAGCCTGTGCCAGGATAAATTGGCATAACTCAACTGAAATGTTGCTTTAAGATGGGCAGAATTTTGTAGTCTGTGTTGCAAGCTGTATTTATAGTCTGTTTGCAGGATTGCTGGTCTCTGTTAGGTATTCTTTCCCTTGGCTGTCTTATCCTGATGCTTTAGGGAGGGCAAACGTACATCTGTCATGATAGGAGCTGTGAAGAATACTGAGGGACTTTCATGTCCTTGTTCACCTGTTTCAGGAGATAGCAGCAGTTTTCAGGGTCCAGCAGGACACAACCTGGTGGTTGACTGCTTTGGCAGAGCCTAGTTGACTGGAATGGGATAATAATGGTTTTGGAAAAGCAGCATGAGAAGACAGAGAATGCAGCTTGGGGAAGAGTTAGAGGACACTTGTTGGTTTCAGTTGGTGGAGTCCATCACATTGGATTGCTGACAGATGGAGTGAATGGAAGTTGACTGTGTCAGGAGACTGTTTTGGAGACCAGAAGGAAACCTGAGGAGGCAGACACAGTGAGATAGGAGCTGGAGAAAGGGCAGAGGGTGTTTCATTCATGTTGGAGAGGAGGGGATGTGTGGGGCATGGTAGGGTCTGCAGCTTTAGTTATGCTCTTGATGTTCCACCTTCTTGGGAAGTTCCTTGAGAATTAGAAAACTTGTGTTTGTGGCACACTGCATTTGGTACAACTCCTGACCAGAACAGGAGAAACCCCAACCCAAAAAGTTGGAAATATTGTTAGCTATTAAAGGCCAAAGGGAACCTGCTTGCTGTGAAGTTCCTAGGACTGAGTTACTGTTGGCTGTTGGAGAGCAATCCAGCCTTAGGATTTACTGGAAGGAGTTTATTCCAGGAAAATCCAGACAGGTGGAGGCAGTAGCACTGACAATGTAAAACACCTGACAATTTTGGATTGCTTGAGCTAACATGTCTTAAGCTGTGGCCTCCAGAGAGCTGTCTGATACTGAACTGTAAGAGCAAAGATGGAGAAACTATTGTGGCAGCTGGACAAAAATCCTGCAGAACATTGCAAGCCTGCTGTGGGGAAACCCAGCAGTAGTTCCTCTGTTCTGAATGCCTAATGCTTTTCCACCTGATTTAAAGGATTCCTGTGGCTTGTGGGAAGGGTGCTAATGACCTTTCCTGCTTCCTTTGTTTGTGGCAGGCATTTGAAATCTTAACAGGAAGAAAACCTGCAGACCAAGAAAGTCCAACTATAAAATTCTTTTCAGGTTTTGTTGAGATAAAAATTGTATTTTCCTTTTGTTGGGTTGTTTTATAAGACTAGCAGGATGTTTCAGAAATTCTGGCCTATGTTACTGCCAAAGAAACAAACACATATGCAAGGATGTCTGTGTGCTCATAAGGACTGCTTGCAATGGCATGTTCTCCTGTTCTGGGACTTTGTTCTGCAATTACATGATATGACTTGATCTGCCCTGTGAAATTCCAGTGTTCACTGGTGGATGCATTGGACACATGAGAGGGCAGAATTAAGCCTGTGCAACTGTTCTGTGGGCTTGATGCTGCAGTGTAACTATTTTTTAAAACTATATTCTCTAGATAATGCAGTATGTACTATTTATAGTAACACAAATATTTCAAGACTATGCCTGAAGCAATGAGAGCAGGAGTGCTACAAGAACTTGCAGACTGTAGTATGCAAAGGTAGAAGACACACTTGTGTCTAGTATGCTTGAGGAAGTCTTATTGCTGGCACAGAGAGCTGAAAATGATAGGGACAAGGTAAGGGGTGGCCCCTGATATCCCTTGAAATTGGCACTAGAAAGCAGTCATACAGAAGGGAAAGGTTACTGCAGCCTTGCCAGGAACAACTAAATGGACAGACTTTGCTGACAGATCTGGAAGGTGCTGGTAGATTGAGGTTAGATTGAAGTAGATGTGCTTAGAGGTGAGGTGCTTTATTTTCTAGTTAAAATCAGTTTTACATTAGGTAATAATTAAAATCAAGCAATTAGTCCTGTCATTGGTAAAGATCTATCATGTAACTTCATTGGTCTAAGAGAAAGCTGGAGATTGTTTTTGAAGAGCAGCTCACTTTTCACTAGTATTCTCTGGTTGGACAGGAGAAGTTTTGTTCTCTCTGATGGTGTGAAAGCTGCATGAAGAAGGCAGAAGGATGTGAAGATGTGAGGAGGTATCTTTCTGTCCATCCTCCTCTGCAAGCTTGAGGCAGGATAAAAGGTACAGCTAGGTAGAAGAAAATGATGTTAGTTTCCATACTACCAAGTCTTTGGTATACAGTGTTGAACACTATAAAAATAAACTTGAACAAATATATGCTCTTCTAACTGTCAAAAATGGCAAAAACATGCTCTGGGTTTGATGAGCAGTTGTCTAGGCATTGTAAATGTATTCCTAGGAACTGGGTTTGACAGACAGGGGAGGACATGCAAGCTGCAGGATTTGAGCATTTTTGAGATCTCATTTTCATTTCTGGACTCTTGGTAGTCTTTTGTGTGCACAGACACAAATGCCCCTGGAGACAGTGTTCCCATTGTGAACTTGGATGGTTTAGAAGTCTAAAATTGTGCTGTTTGCTTTAAATATATATATATATATATATCAGCTTTGCTGTAGCATAGGTGTGCCCTAAGTGACCTGGGATCTGTTGATGCCTGGCTCTAGAAGAGGCAAATTTTCAAGGTAACCCAGAGTTTCCCCAGCTAAGGGGCAGGTTGTGTTGTAAGGAATCATTGCTGGAATTCTTCTGGAATAAGTGTTTTGGAGAGCTGTTCTGGTAAACTTCCAAGTGCAGGTTACTTCTGAGTATCATTTTTCCCTTCTCCACTAATTGCCTTAGGCTCCTGCTAACAATTGTCCATCCCTTGCATATGGAAGGGCAGGTGGGGGTCGGGGAGGGGGATAAGGCAGAGCACAGATCTGGTCGGTGTTGCCGCCAGCCTCCCCGGCCGCCGTGCCCTGCAGCCTCCCCGGCCGCCGTGCCCTGCAGCCTCCCCGGCCGCCGTGCCCTGCAGCCTCCCCGGCCGCCGTGCCCTGCAGCCTCCCCGCCGTGCAGCGCTGCAGAAGGACGGGGAGGGGATCCCACTGAGAAGCTCCACGGGGCACAGGCGGCACTTTGGTATCCAATTCAGAGGATTAATCCCACTTTCTGTTCCTTGGACGCTGCAGCCAGTTGGCCTAGTGTTCATATTCAGTTTGCCCACTTCTTCAGTGCACTTACTTGTGTAAATCTGCTCAAGCGTTTAAGTCTCAAAGAGCAAACAAACAGGGAAATGAACAGACGGCTCTGCTGGCTCTGGAGGGGTCGCTTGCCTCTCTTCCCTTGTTTCCATGAATGTGGCCCCTTGCAGTACATACAATGCCGTCTGTCAGCTCTCCTTGCCCAGATGAGGGCTTTGCTGGGGAGTGTAAAGCGCCGTCTGTGCACCCAGCATCTTTGCTCCTTTAGAAATGCTCGTTGGAGACTGGACACATCCTCATTCCTCTTCCTCGGCGCTCGGTTCCTCTGCGGCTGCCTACTTGTGCCCTAGTGCCAGGGGCGGGATGGATGGCTGAGTCCTGGGGGTCTGCCAGGAGGAGCTGCCCCAGCGTGCCATGGCTGCCTATAAACACACACATACAGAGAAGAGGACGTGTGGGGAGAGACCATGTGCTCTATATGAAAGAGCACATAGGGTTATACCAAGGGAGGGTGGAGGCCTTTGACCATACATATCCAAACACCATGGCTCATATTATATTATATTATCTATGTAATATGAGATAGGGAGCCTGCTTTGGCAGGGGGGTTGGACCTGATGATCTCTTGAGGTCCCTTCCAAACCCTAAGATTCTGTGATTTTGTGGCTGGTTCCATAACTGATGGATCTCTAGTTTATTAAGTAGCATGGTGAAGATTGGCCAGCTTCACGTGCTGGCTGTATCACAGAGCTATTAATCAAAACATATAGTCTAATAAGTTCCCTCTCAAAGAAGTACCAGTGTTGTTTTATTGGAGGTTATGGCTTGGTTTGATATGTGCATAGACTTGCTGCTCAAAAAATCAGACCATGTTTGAAGTTCTCAAGATTATTTGTCCCTTCTTTATTCTGTTAAATTGCAATGGTTTTGTTAATCCCTTGGTGGTCACCCAGTGAATCTCAACTGCTTTGGAGGCTTTGGTCTCCATGGTTATTGCAGGGGTCCTTAGAAACACCCTTTGCTTGTAGAGATTCTGTACTAGATTTTAATGTGCACAGTATTACACCTTCTGCATTTTGGCACAGTGCTTCCTGCCTATTACCCTGCATGCTCTTGTCACTTGTGTCCTCTTAACCTTTATTCCTTTCAGTCATGCACTGAATGTCTAGATCCCAATTTGACTATGTTAGGCAAAGCAAACTTGCTGAGCAAATTCAGGTCAGAATTTCAGGTTGGATTTCACATGGGTAATTTAATTTTGCCTATTGAAAATTTCCATGCAACCACCTCAGATGTGACATTCCAGTCTCTAACTCTTCTCTGGCAATATCTGTGCTGTTTTTAAGGGCTGCTGCAGTCCATCCATGAGTATCTGGTGTTATAAAGGTTAAGGGACTGACAGGGTAGAATTGGTCCTGATGGTATGTTCACAGTTAAGGAAAACTGTAATTCTGTCATGGAAATTCTGTGTTTGTGTTGTCAAACAAAGGAATAACATTAGGGGGAAAGGAAAAAATACCTAAGATCTGCCACATTTTAATAGTAATCTGTAATTAAGCCTGTTTTATTTGGCTTAGTGCTATATAATGTCTTTTGGGCATTTGGTGACAGTCTCTCAGGAAGAAAAAGCTTCCTGTTCTTTGGTGTCAGCCAGATGTGTTAGGGACCCCCAGACAAGGGTGTAACGGGCAGGTTCTGGACATTTCTGTATCTAGGGTATGTTCCCTAGATCCCACATGGCATTCTTGCTCCTGTCTGGGGAGGTACTTGCCTACTCTTTTCTCAGTGTTGCTTTCTGGAGGCTCTAGCAGGAGCTGCTGCTGCTCAGATCCTGAAAGATGTTCTTTTGGTGATGCTTACTCTTGTTTTAGGTGCAGAACACTGGGCCAAAATAATTCCTGGCATATCTGCATCAAAACCAAGGACTGACTTACTGCTCTGCTGCTAATTGTAGTGCTATTATAGAGTGTTTGGCTTTAGTTTAAAATGGCAATCCTAATCAAACATACAGATGTTCCATGTTGACTGAGGTTTCCTACAAGAGGAGTTTGTTTATAAATAATATTTGCAGTTCCTGTTCAAGTCCTGTGTGAAGCCCAGTGAAGATAAAACACCACTGATTCTCTTCACCTTCCCTTTCACCAAGGTAAGATGTTTTCTCTGGTTTCTTAGAAGCACTGTCAGACTCAGCCCTCCATCCAGACAGTGTGTCCTGCTGTTTTGTAAGCCATCAGGGTTTCTATCCCTCTCTATGAAACAGATGTTTAAAATGTCACAGAACTCACCAGCCTGCCTTTCACACAGTTCATTTATGATTATTTATTTGACTCCTGGTAATGACCTGCTGCAATACTGGAGAGGAAGGGAAGTGGGTCAGTTGAATGAGACCTGAGGTCACCTGCCAGATGGAAGGTCACCAGCACAGCAAGAACATTGAGGGTCTTACTGGTGGGAACTGCTGGAGAACCCTGCTAGCATGAAAGCTTGTCTGCAGTTCTCTCTGTGAAGGGGGAAGACAGTTCCTGAAGGCAGACTGACCCCAAGGACAGAGGCTTGTCCTGTGAAGATTCATCATAGCTAAGACATCCAGGCAGAGGCATATGTTGTGGGACATCAGGGAATCTTACCTCAGAAGCTCTATGAGGCAGGATAGGAGGACAAAAAAAGTAAGAAACTTCAGGAACTACCAATGTGGTGGTGGTGCTGTGCTACAAGAAGCATTCTTAAGCCCTTGTAGCTCTCTGGAAGATAATCAGAGTCCTGGAACAGAGAGATTGGTGGTTCATTCCAGTTTGACCCTTGATTTCTCCTTGATTGTCATTGCTGTGTGAAGTCAGGTGTCTAATTGCATCAGCAATACCTTCTGTTCCAGATCAAGGAATTCCCTTGTGTTAATACACTGCTTGACTCATTAATGTTCTCTTTTTTCCCCTGTTTTAGTGTAGACTTCTACATCCCCATTAAATGGGCTGCCAAATCCAAACTTGCAGTAAATTGAAGCTATGTTCCTTGGTCTAAATTCTGCCATTTATCTTGGGTCCTGACTTGCACTGTCCCAGACTAGGAACTGGGTTCAGTGTGCTGGAGAAGTGGCCTAAATTGACTCTCCTGTTCGTCTTTGAGATATCTGGAACTATGTCATTGCTTAACTGGCCCTGAGCTGTATCTTTAGGAGATGTGCCATGGCACTCTATACTTCATTGACATTTTGAGAAGATGGCTTGATTATGGATGGAACTTGGTTCTCACTTGTATTGAAAAGTCCATGTTGTTCTGAGCTGGGCATATTTTGGTCAAAAGTGAAAAGGTGGCAGCACTAAAGCAGCTCAATTCACTTGCATTTCTTCCTGCTTCAAGTTCAGGCTTCTTTCTGTCAGACTGGTTTGTTACCCTAGTGCACCCCTCTGTACCTCTGTCCACCTCTTAAGAGGTTTTTTTTCTGGACTGTTCTGATAACCAGATGTGTGATCCTCCAGTAGCATGCCAGTACTCTTGGATCCTTTTTGGTTTTAGTTGGGGTGGGAAGGAAGCAAGAGGCAGAGCTGATTCCTAGGAGCCCTTAGGAAAAAACTACTGTGCCTTGTAAAAACAAGTCATTCTCCTTATTGCGATTGAGGAGTCAATTATCTGGCTAATTAAAGCAATTTCTCATTACATAATTGAATTCTGGTTCATCACCATTTCTAGTCTGTAAGTCTGCCCCAGAGAGCAGAGCCATTTCTGAGCTCTCTGTCTCACATGCAGAAGAACCAATCTCTCTCTCTGTGTTCAGAAGGGACACAGAGCCACGTAGGAGTCTGGGAAAGGGAGAGATGGTTGGGTGGAACTTCCTGTGGTTGCCTGTGGAAATTACCAGTGGGGTGTCATTCAGACAGTTAAGAAAAAGGCAGTTTTCTCAGGCACATTTCTAGAGCCAAAGATGAAGGGAGCACATGAGGAACACTGGAGACCCACCCTTTAGCACAGAAAACATGAGATTGAGGATGCCCATGGTTGTGGGGCTCAAGGTTATGCTCTAGAATATGCAGAATGTCTCAATCTCAAAGCATTATGCTGAGTCTGGACATACCATTGCTCATCAAATATACTCTTAAATTGGCTGAGAGGAGAGAGTGCTTCTAAATTCTGGCAGCTTGCTCTACAGAAAGATGGACTGGAGTTATTTTTTAAGAATGACTTAGAAAAGTGTTGATGTACTGAAATGTTGGATGGTAATAGAAGGTATATGGGAAAATGAATGGTAAGGATTTGAAGTATTTCAGTATCTACAATATGGCATTTATTTGGCATAGTTAAAATGAAGTGTGGTGTCAAGCTATGCCATCTGAAGAGGAGAGGGGAGGGCTGGGTTAGTGGTGCTTGCTGGTGAGCCATGATTTGACAGTGAGGGACTGTGGCAGAGATATTTTTAAAATTAGGGTATAAGTACTTCAAAACCCAGAAGAAATTTAATTTGGCAGCTGATGTGGACTTTGAAGACCGAATGAGACACCATTAAAAGAGCTGCATTTAATGTGTTCAGCTTCCCTCACTAGAGTGATACCCAGAGACTCTGAATGCCCCTGGTCATGTTGTACCTTGGAAACAGGACTTGGATGGAGCAGAAACCACCCTCTCACTGAAGGGGGAAGCTGGTTAAAATTAGTGACTTGCTGTGGATTTAGTTAGAATTCAGGTATTTTAACAGATGTTTCACTAGTGAACACAAAGTACTTTAGAGAAAACTGTCATTAGGGGGGTTTTGTTTGTTTTAAACATTCTTTTCAGGCTACAGACCTGGGCTCCTTCCCATGTGTGAGGCATTTTGTCAGTGAGCTCCAGTGCCCCATTTATAAACTGAATGCATCACCCTTATGTCACAGGAGTGCTTTGGGGCACAGTCACCAGTGCTTGTACATCCCTCATACCTTGTTGATAATGACCTCTAACAGAAATAACCAGGCTTCTAAAACTCAGTGGGAAATTGTTTCATGCTTAAAGGAGAAAAGATACTAAGAGAATTTCAAAACTGACTGGGTAGGGAGAGCAGAATTAAAAAATAAATTAAAAAAAAAAGGGGGGACCTATTGGTGATATTTGACATCCCCAGATTATGATGGAGAGAGAAGGAAGGGGGTAATGATGTCTTTGCACAGTGGAGTATTTGCTTGGATTCTTGGTCAAAGTGCAGACTAGAAGAAAGGGAAGCAGTGGGAGCAGATTGGGGTATAAAAGCTGGTGGAAGGAAGAGGAAGCTTAGGAGGAATAGATATCTGTGTTAACATATGTTTTGAGGAGGGAAGGAGTGGCTATAGTGCAGTGAAAGACTATTCCCAAGTAGGAAAGAGCATGAGATTGTTAATGACTGAGTTGTAATTGATAAATAGATTGCCAAAAAGAAAAAGAACAGACGTTGGGAAATAAAAATCACTGAGAGCAGCATACTTTAAAAATACTCAGCTAGAAACTGGAGTGTGAAAAGTGCTCAGAGGTGTTGTAGGGAGCTGCCCAGTACTGGTGGAAATAGGTTACCTGTAGCAACAAACCTTTTGTGGGCCCAATTTAGATGAGTTTTTTGCTGTGGGTTGTGTGATGAGGTTTGGATTGGTTTTGTAGGGTGGAGATTTGTTTGTTTTCCCTGTGGCTAGAGTATGGTAGAGGAGGAGAAAATCCAGGCAACTCCTTTTAAAACAGTACTCCTGACTGCCAGTGTTTGGTATCATGACTCCAGTGGAGCTCAGTTCCCACCCTTGACCAGCGGCATCAGCCTCCATATGTTCCTGTTCTCATGGGTGAAATGAGCATTCCTAATTTTGCACGGTCTGACAGATGCTGGTTTTTACAGTGGCAGTCTTTTCCTCTCTCAATCAAGTTATTAGTGTCACTGTCATGAAACACTCAACATCTTTCAGCCCTTAGGGAAGAGGAGCCCAGTTTGGAACAGAAACCTGTGCATCCTGACAGCACACATTGAAGCACTGTGGAGTTAAAATGTACTCATGTTCATTGTCCCTTAGGAAGCACTCCAATTCCCAGGCTGGCACTTCTGACATAACTCAATTATGGAATCATAAATAAACAATTGACATAGGCCACAGAACTTCAAAGCCATCAGCACAGTCATAATAGGTTCTACCTTGATAAATAAACCATGCTGATATAGTCTAAAAGATTCTTAAGCTTTTTTTCCTTCTGTCTTAGATCAAAGCTTTTCCTTGAACTGCAGCCTGGCAGCTCTCCCAAACCCCTTTCCTTCCCCCACATCCCCTGCCAATCCCTTGGTACAGCCATCGTTACCCATGGGGCTGCTTGCTTTGTGAGGTGTACTCCAGCTCCTAAATTAATTGGATCCTGATACACACTCGCATGCAAAGTAGTTCCTAGAGAATGATTCTTTTATTGTCATGCACAGTTTGGCTTCTTAAGTAATAAGGATCACTTTTATGTTAGTCAGAAAAGTTAGGCCTGTGTTGTGTGCTCTTCTGGTTGTGTGTGTTGCAGCTTTGTACCCCCATTGTAGGGTCTTGATCCCAACAAGGCAGGACGCAGTGAGGTGGTGCCTGAGATGCTGTTACTTGGGCAGCTTTGAGAGGCCTGCTGAGGCCCTTCTCCCACATCATTACACCCAGAAGCAACTGGTTGATGACCCATCCTTCGTTGCCAAACTGAAAATATCATGGGGCAAACTGACCTGTGAATTAGTGGCAAGCCTTGAGATAAACTTGCTCTGGGTTCAATGCCCTGGTTTTGTGATGCCCTTTTTTCCTTTGCCTGTTGTGTGTGGCAGTAGCAAGCTGATGGCAAGAAGGTATGGAGGGGAGCAAGGGCCTACAGTGCTGCCTCTGCCTGTGCTCTGCTGCCTTCACAGGGAACATGTGTGAAAAATTGTTAAAATGTCCAGTCTAAAATACTGATGTTATTGAATATGGATATTATTGAATTGAATATGGATATTACTGAATTCATAGTTTCAACTTGATTTGTGACGTGCAAAGCCAGTTGGTGAGTATATCACTACCAGCTTTTCCCATTCGTACCCAGCAGTGGCATGGCACTGGCTCCAAGGAGAAGCTGGGGTTTTGCTTCTGTGTCACAGAACTGAATGTGGATCTGCCTCTGGGACAGTGAGGGGGAGAAGGGAAAAGCAGCAGGCACAAGCAGGCTCCTGCTATGAGCATTTAAATGCTGACATGTGAGGAGCTGAGAAACTGTGTGATCCATAGTTTTCCTGTGACCTGGATCCTGAGATCTTAAAAAGGTCTGAATTAATTTTTTTCTAACAAGTTGCTGTATTAATAGCAAGCCTATGGTGTGTATGTGGGAGGGCAGCAGGTTTTGCATGAGAAGATCTGACTTTATGAGAAATCCCATGTGATGGCCAGATGTTGATGCACAAGACCACGTATGGCTGTGTTGCCTTCTGTCAAGAGGAGAAAGTTGCCAGAATTTTCTGAGAGGAAACAAAACCATCCTGGTAACTCCAAATAAACAGGGAAGAGAAGTCACTGATGTTGTTAGCTTCCTAACAGCTGTATCTACAATGAATCCTGTCAAATAAATAAAATCTTTAGGTTTGAATTAACAAAAAGATCCTGATCTGTGGGGAGCTGATCTTTTCAGGTGTACTGAGAGCTCCCTGGCCTGCTACAAGGACCCATGTCAAAATAGCACAGAGCTTCTGCCTGGTTCTTTGGCCCAAATTTGCTTGATAAGTATTTTACTGTTTTGCATCTCTTGTTGCCAAAAATTCAGAGTCTAAAACTGTCTCCCAGGAAAAGGGATCTTTATGCATGCTCATGTTTGATTCAAGCCCTTGTTCTTCCTGTGTATGGTGCAAAAAGGCAAGCTTTAAAATCAATTCTCAACTCCATTAGCATCCTCAAAGGATGTCTCTGGACATCAGAGGCAATCTGCTCTCTCTGTCTTTTACATAATTGTTATTTGTTTTGTTTAACACGTAATCATCTCTGACATCATCTGTCACCCTTTGCAGAGACCTGTCAGGGCACTGTTGGTGTATCTGCCTCTGCCTGGGAATAACAAAGTGTCTCTGTGGCAGGCTGTCTGTCTGCCTCCCCCTCGGCTGAGGGAGAAGCTGTTTGTTGAATTGTTGTGGCCCACTTGGGTCCTTGGCCTCTTTGCTAGCACTGCTGTTAAGGATGCCAATTAATGATGATCTGAAGGTATACACTTCTCTATCAGATCCTGGAGGAACGCTGTCAGCTAGTCTCACATGAGTCACCAAGCAGCTGTCATGTAATAATGTTTATTGTGTCTTCATATCCTGTCCTTCATGATCGATCACTGTGGATTGGAAGAAAACTAATACAATTAACAACATTTGAACCTATTGTGAAAGCCAATAAGTGACATGTGGGCATGACAGCAGAGTTATTAGCTAGAAGCTTTCTACAGTTGTTGAGAATGCAGAAGAAGGGGAAACAGTGAAATTAAGTGTACATAAGGGTGTGTTTGTTTAGACTTCAAACAGCAGCCTTGGAAATTTCCTTTGTCATGTAAGGGCATGATGTTCAGTACCATGCTTTTAGTGAATGTTATTTTACCTTGTCCTTAATGCTGCTATCTGTATTTTCCTCTCTGCCCTTGCACACTCGCCTCCGGATAGGAACAATTCTCAGGATGATATTTGACTGCCTAGGGAACAGTAAGATACTGTGTCATATTTATGCTGGTCCTTGGGGGCTTTGTATCTGTTTAACCAGTGAGCTGGACAGTTTGGGCCCAGTGCTGGTTAATTGCTCCCACATAATAAGTAGAGTTACCTTATTCGTCCTGTAATACTCGTAACAAGGAACTGGATAAAGTGCAAGCAGGATTAGCCTGCTCCACGTGGGAGCTCGGCTGCAGCGCTGACGTCCTCTCTGAGCACACCACAGCTTGCTCTAGCAAATCTCTGCAGCATGTGCCTGGCTCTAAGTGGGGGTATGGCCCTGACAGCAGGCTCCGTGCTCAGATGAAGTGCTCTTCTGGACTCCATCCACAGGCCTCATTTTGACTGTTTACAATTGAGTCATCGCGCCTGTCCCTGTGGAAGTTACTGGGCTCCAGCCCGGTGTGACAGCAGAGTGGAGCCTTGTGAGCTTGGATCCTGCATGCCTAGTACAGTCCATTTCTTTTTTTTCCTGTTTCAGGTCCTTTACTGCTCTTGTGTGTCTTGCTTCACAGATGCATTCCTTTAAATGTGACTTGGATCAACACTGTAAAATTCTATCTGTCAGTGGGTGAAATCTGTAATCCCTGAGCTGTTCAGGTAACCAGCAAATTGACATTCACTTATTTGGAAATGGAACACTTACCCATTAAATGAATGTTATGGATTGGGGGCATGGGGGGTGGTGGTGGGTTTTTTCCCCTCTTCAGATTAGTACTTACATAATGTACAGACTAATAGTTGCTGTATGGCTTATGTGTTAGTTGCTTTCTAGAAGCCACATGTAGGCAGGGAGCTTGAGATGACATAAGGTAGGATTAAATAATTGTATTATATCGTGGTGCAAAAAAGGGGGTGACTGCAGTATGCAAAGAATGCTTGCAGTTAAACCACATCCAGGCAGCAGTGCTACAGGGTACAGATGGATGGGTCCTCCTTGACTCATGTTCTTTGCAACTGAAGTCCTTCCTGCTATCTGTTGGATAGATTTGGGAGGACAGAGGGTTTTTTTAGTGATGCCACTGTAAATTGAGCCTGAATTTGTCCCAGTGTCACCAAGCTCTGAGCTTGGCTCATCGTACTAGTGTTTATCAGTGCCTTGTGATTGTGCATAGCTTAGCTAGGTATCCCTCATCAGTAAATTTTGCTAATATTTCATAAATGAAAAATGTTTTGACTTAATTTTCTCCCTAGTCAGCACCAAGTTTTTAGTTGGCCTTGTTGGTTTGCTTGAATTCTGCTTTGGAGCTGTTTGTATCTAAACTCAGCATGGGGTCGTGCAGCCTTCACTCAGAAATGAACCTTTGGTGAGCATGTCTGGAAAAGATTTTTGTTAGTGGAGTGAAGTGTTGGAAAATTTGAGTTAACACTTCACTGCAGTGCCCAGCTATTGGCATGTCTTAGGAATGTGAAAATGAGTGGAGTATAAACACCCCAGTTTTGTAATATCCAGGATAAACAAAAAAACCCCAAAACCTAAGATGTGGTCAGGTAAGTTACAACTGAATATCACTTCCCTTACAGATACCCAGAAGTTCCTAGTAAACATAACAAAGAATTTCCTCAAAGAATACTTTATTTTATGTACCCAAAGCAACCCTTAAGGATCAGTGCTATGTCTTTGTTTCCATGAGGGCTGCAAGTTTCTGCTGTGAGGACTGAGAACACTTATGCCCAAGTCTGAATAATCATCTACTGAAGAAAACACAGGAGCAGACACATAGGTGTGCCTTGTCTCTCCAAGTGTCTGTAGGCTGCCTGTGCTGCAGGACAGTCTGCTGTCACTGCGTGCCATGGAGTAATATGTTCGCTATCAAACTGAAGCGGCTGGAGTGGCAGAGCCTTTGGGCTCATTATCCTTTGTGGACAATGCAGTGTGACAGTGAAATGGCTGATGAAATCTAATGCTGTCTTCTCAGTTAAAAGGCAGTGTGATGATTACAGCCATTCATTTCCTGAAGGCAGCTGAGCAGCAGGGATTAACGAGAGCAGGGTGACTCTACTACATGTAAGGACCAAGGGTTGTACTGCAGTGCAGAGCGACTTCCCTCCTGAGCAGCCAGACCAGTGCTGGCCTGAGCCCACAGGGTTTGTGGGGGCCAGTGCCTTGCTGTGACCAGCTGAGGTTAGTTAATGTCTGCAGAAAGCAATTAGGTAAACAGGACAGGGTAATACAGAATCGTAGGGGGTGGAAGGGACCTCGAGAGAGCTCATGGGGTCCAACCCCTCTGCCAAAGCAGCTCCCCAGCTCATATTGCACAGGTCGGCATCCACCCGGGTCTTGAATATCTCCAGAGAAGGAGACTCCACACCCCCCTGGGCAGCCTGTCCTAGGGCTCCCTCACCCTCACTGGGGAAACGTTCTTCCCCATGTTGGTGCAGAACTTCCTGTGCTCCAACTTGCAGCCATTGCCCCTTGTCCTGTCCCCACAGACCACTGAAAAGGGGCTGGCCAATTCCCCCTGCATCCCATGTCTAAGATATTTATAAACACTAATTAGGTCCCCCCTAAGTCTACTTTTCTCCAGACTGAGCAGTCTCAGCTCTCTTAGCCTTTCCTCATAGGGGAGATGTTCCAGGCCCCTAATCATCTTCGTAGCCATTCTCTGGACTCTCTCCAGGAGGTCCCTGTCTTTTTTATACCAGGGAGCCCAGAACGTAAATATACGTAAATATAAATACGTAAATGAATGTGTGTGGTGAGTGTAACACTTCATTCAGGCTGGCTATTATCTTTTGAGCTTGTCCTTGTGCAAAATATGGTGGAGTTTCCCTGAGCCTTTGATGCTTGTGTCATTCTGCAGCCCAGAGAATGCTGCTTTTGTATGGTTTATGGCCACTGTATCTTATATGGAAGTGTCTTTTGTCTTGTCTTGGGAATTTGGAGGGTAATTATGAACATTAATGGCTATCAGAACTGTGAAGACCAGCTGAAGGTCTGCAGGAGAGTCTTGCATTTGGTGCTGAGGCTGTGCAGTGGGGAGGGATGTGCTTAGTAAGGTGCACCTGGAGGCAACATGGAATTTTTTTCTCCATTTGGTTGCAGCTGTGTCACAAGTGCTACTGGAGGCCAGTTGTTGGAGGAGGGTAGGTAACGATACTGGCTTAGTCATGTTCTTTCTTGCTGATATTCCTATGCACTGATTAATCTGCTTTAGGATGTATTGCCAGATAGCAAGGGGCTCTGGCTGTAGAAATGATCAGAGTTGGACACTGCACTGTCACTAGAAGCAGTACATGAAGCTCTGATTAGCTAAGTCCTGAGTTAAGGCTTCTCAGGCTTACTGCTGAGCATCCTCTGCTGAGCCCCCAGTGAATGGTCCCTGGGATCTGGCTTTGTCACTGTTTCTTTGCAGGATGGTTATAGGCAGTGTCTCTTAAGCTTGGAGCAATTAAATCTTAGGTGTTTTTAAGGATACTTATGCAGTCCAGTGGAGATGCATGTGAGCTCCCTGGCCAGCCCTACCCAGTGTCCTCTGATGAGCAAGTGCTGATGTCTCCAAACAGCGAAGCATTTGCCTAACTGCTGTAGTCACCTGGTGCTGCCATGCTGTCAGTCAAGGGGGTGCTGACTGCTGAAATAAACACTGTCTAATTAATATGTGTAGCAGCAGAAGGTTTTAATTATATGGTTAAATACACAGAAATGCAGGATTGTCATGTGGGATCAGACTATTGGCCCTTTGTGGCTGACATCCTGCCTCCAGCAGTAGCCAGTGCTGGATCCATTAGTGCATAATACATTTCTTTTTCCCTTGGAGTAATATGCACAGGCTGCTATGGAAAAATTTCCCCTCTTGCTTTGTTGAAGCCAGTTTGTGTCCAGGAGAGTAATTCCTCTTCTGTGAACCCTTTCATTCTGCTGTGGTTCAGGTTAAGCAAGGGATTTTATATTTTCTTCTAGGCAAAGTATGTAAGGTGAATAAACTCTCTTTTATTTTTTTCCCTGGTTTTAACAGGAGATGTGGTCTCTGTGGTGGAATTTCCTGCAGTTTGTGGTTTCTCCAGATCTTTCAGTGCTTTCTTGTGCACACTGGAAACTCATTGCATAAGTGACCAAGTGGTGAGCTTTCAGAGCATCTATGCTTCTGTTGTTCTTTCCTTTTCACCTTGTGAACATTCCTCATGCAAATCACTCTTGCAAGTTTTGCAAATAATTTTAGGTTGATTTATGTTCTTAGGTTTTTTTCTTATTTTTACTTTATGTTTAATTAAGCATTGACTGCTGGCAGCTAATTGTACAGCTCTGATCTAGAGATGCCTAAAAGGGTAAACTAAAACTGTGGTTTGAGTCACGTGGGATGTGCTGTGTGGTCTCTCTGAGCAAGTGAGCATGGAAAGGCTCAAGAGAATAAAGCAGGGGATGCTCCAGTGTGTGGAAGGTGTATGATGGGGGGAGTTGCTGTTCCTTTAGCATTGTGACTCTTCTGCCTTCCTCTCCTGCAGAAGAAAGGTATGAAGCAGCTATTGCCAGGTGATCCTGGAGGATCCCAGCCCACTGAGTTTTATTTTCTCCAGGTCTGTCTCCAGCCATGGCTCAGCTTGTGCATTCAGCTATGTTGGTGTTAGCAGTAATGGTAAACTTGCTCACTGAGTCAAGAGGTCTCAATTTCATTCACAGAGGTTACTGAGCTTGTGAATACCAGTCTGCATAACAAATTTTAATCCCTGGCCATCTGGGAGCCTAAGATGAAGGCTCAGTGGAGTCAGAATGACTCATCAGCTGAGCCCAGGCAACCTTTGGAGCAGATGCAGCTGTTGTCAGCAAAGGAATCATAGGAGTTCTGATATCTCTCCAGGAGAAATCGGTGACACCTGCAAAAGTTACAGTCTTATATGAGTTTAAGTGGCACAGAGGCTTTTCCAGAATACAACAGCAGCAGCCCTGACAGTTGATGTTTCTCCAGTTATGGAGCTGTCATACCTTTATCTTGAAGCAGAGGGGATCATACACCAGTGGTTAAAATGCAGATTATAAAAAGGGTCACACAAGGTCTCTGGAAAGAGATGCTCCTTTGAAAGCTTACACACAAAATTAACCCTGGTGAGGGTTGCAGGAAGATTCCTGGGAAACTGGGTTCCTGCAAGATAGAAATTCCAGTCACTTGGTGAATGCATATGTATGTCATAATCTGGGCTACACAAGTGTGAGTGTTATCTTATTTTTCATTGTGAATGCTGATAAAGGATTTAGAGATCCCACTGGACTGAGAGATAAGCCTAACAGGAATTTTCCTGATTACTTGTTACTCTTTTGACACTAAATTGGAAGGAAGGGGGTGAAAATACATCTCTCTAATGGTTTTTAGATTTATTGGTTTAGATGTGGTTGTGGGGGGTTGTTTTCCCTAATTTGGGAGACGTTGTTTAGGATTTGAGGTAATGGATATTCTCTTTGTGTGGAATACACCAGAGGCTAATCAATTTATAGGCATGCTAAATGTTACATTTTCAGAGGTGGAAAAAAACGACCTTCAGAAGTTCCTGTCCTCCCAGGTTCCCACCCACTGTGCTAACCCCCCACCCACTGTGCTAACCCCCCACCCACTGTGCTAACCCCCCACCCTGGTCCACAGCACCCTCGGAGGGGCTGCTGCAGGGAGCAGAGTGCAAACTGGATGATGAGATGACTCTCTGTTTTGAGGGGGGGGGTTGTGCTCAGGGGTTTTTTTGTTGTATTTTTTTTAAAGAGACAGCAATGGAGACAATGTAAGTGTCATACAAGAGCATACCCTTTGCTGCATGAGTGTTTGAGATAGGGGATTTGTTAGACTGTATGATGTGTAAATGAAGTGATCATCCAGTACTTCAAGGAACATAGTGATTTAATAGACTAAATAAGTGGAGAGGTTCTGTTTAGGAGTCAGAATTTGGGAGCTGAGAATGAAGGAGTAGGAGCATTGGCTATATTGATGGATTTCTTCCTGGGGATAGGGACTTTTTCTAAGTGCTGTGTGCTTATAGGTATTGTCAGTCCTGCTGGGTATTTACAGAAGCTCAGGAAGCTACAGAAGCTCATCCTCACTTATTCACAGTGAGGGTGAGGGAGCCCTGGGACAGGCTGCCCAGGGGGTGTGGAGTCTCCTTCTCTGGAGATATTCCAGCCCCGTCTGGACGCCGACCTGTGCAATATGAGCTGGGGAGCTGCTTTGGCAGGGGGGTTGGACCCCATGAGCTCTCAAGGCCCCTTCCAACCCCTGTGATTCTGTGACATGCACAGCTGCCTGTGTATGGTTGAGTTTTTATATGCAGTCTGTGTCCAGTTCTCCTTGCATCCCCTCACAGGAAGGGAATGATGAGCATGAGCATAATGAAAGGAGCCAGATATGCTATTCTTCACCACACTTGGCAGCTGTAATTCACAGAAGGTAGAGGAACTGTTTACCTACCAATTTATTCTTGACTTTCTCATAGGTTGTTTAACAAAGACATACATTCTCCTTCTCTCTTCTAGGATTTGGCTTGGAAACTTATCACTGCCACAGGAACTGTTAGAGTAAAATGTGTCTAGCAGCACTGGTTGAGATGAATCCTGTTCAGAGAACTTCCTTTGTTAATACCCTGTTTGCAGTTGGCCTAGTTGAGCTGTCTAGACCCTGGCATACTCTGCATCTGCAGGTTTTGTTCATAAAGCAAAAGATTAGACTTAAGGAGAAAATAGTAGTTTCACTTGTGTGTCTCTGGTCCTCACTTGAGTCGTTAAGCTCTTGAAATCTGTCATGGCTTTGTGTTGAGGATGTGCTTCTAATAGCCCCATTAAAATTCAGCTGGGCATGAACCTTTGTGCAGATCTCTGTCCATGCAAGTTTAGCTTCCATCCTGGAATTGTCATTTTTCTGTCTGATTTTTTTTTTCCTTTTCTTTCCAAAACCTGAGAATAATCTTCAAGCATTTCTATTAAAAGAACATTGAAGGCATAGTCAAGCATTTAAAAATTAGATATTGTCAGAATTGACAATAGGAGATGGGTTTTGCAACCCCTAATACTATTTTAATCTAACTCTTTACCTGCACATTAAGTATCTTACATGTGATCTGAACCTGGAGACAGTTCCACAATTTCGGGCTCCTTAAAAGGAATTGCACTTTGCTGGAATAGAGAAAGTATGACAGATGATTTAGGGGGAAAAACAGATAGAAAATGTAGGTGTCACTTACTTAAACTATACTGTAAAAGATAATGTACCTCTAGCTTGTGATACCTTGTGTCAGGAACTAGCATGCCACCTGTGCTTCTGGCCTGGTAACAAGATGAGCTCTGAATCTCAAATCTTGTGAGTGGGTTCAAGTTGTAATGAAACTTTAGCAATTCAGTAAATGTCTTTGGTTTTTAATAATGTATGATGTTATTTAGAACCTCAAGTAGAGAACAGTCAACCTCACCATATGATTTTGACTGGTAATTGTTTATGAAGGGTATGTCTAAACAAGGCTATTGTGTTATATTGCTTGCCTTTTTTTGTTAAGTACAATATCTGTTTCCTTTTTGGGCAGCACTGAGACAGCTGTTGATAAGGTTTTTCTGCAGCACCTGCTAAGAGGGGTATCATTTACTGCCAACAGAAGGGATTGTTTGCTGTACCTCCCATTGTAAGTGTAGAGGCTGCCACAAATCCTGAAGCAAAATAAGATAGAGCAGCA
The DNA here is from genome assembly GCA_013400835.1 of Zapornia atra. Taxonomy (NCBI): domain Eukaryota; kingdom Metazoa; phylum Chordata; class Aves; order Gruiformes; family Rallidae; genus Zapornia; species Zapornia atra. Next base: position 36,201 of record VZTU01016323.1, read on the forward strand.
CAGCAGACGCTCATGCCCATTGATTCACAGGGAGTACAAACCTGATTCTGTTTCTAGCATGTTTTTTCTTGCAGTGTGATTACCCTGATTCCACTGTAACATTTTATATCACTGTAGTTGAGAACAAAATTAGGGCCCCTGTGTTTACTGATGAAATAATGATTCCACAATACAGCTTTCTAGCTCTGCTGGTATCCCCACAGTTACCCATATTCCAATTGTTTAGGGATTCCCATTGCTTGAGCGTGTGTTTCTGTGCATCCCCTGTTGTTGCTGTACTGTGGGATTGGACCACACCAAAATCCACTCTGCAGCTGCCTCTGTCCCAGGAGATCTGTCAGATGATGAGGATTTCTCATCTGCACTCATATTGAAACAGCAACTCTATGCCTGATGCATGCTTAAACATCAAATCTGGCTGCCAGCAACAATTGGCTTTGTCTTCTTTTTTACTTCTAATGTCAGTAACAAGTTAATTTGTGTATCTTATCTACTATTGCTATTAATTTGTTCCACACTATATTTCATTTTCACATGGGATACTAGAAGTGAAAAATCTTGCCAAGAGAAGCATTTCCATGGCAGGAGAGCTGGAGCAGTAGTGAACCTCAGAGGCATTTTTGTGGTACCTGGAGTTTCTACCATGTTCTGAAGCAGCTAGGGAGACGTCTCCTGCAGCAAATGACACCTGGTCACATAACTTGATTTCTAAGGTGGATTGTGTTTGTGCTGTGCAGTGTGCTTGGTCAGATGATTGGGATTTGGGTTTGGGAAAGCAGCTTAAGAGCTGACTTGAATCGTGAGTCACGGGTCACATGGCAGCGGGGCTGGTGTGCGCTTGAGCCGCTGGAAGCGCGTGGTACCGGAGGGACTCGGGTGACCTCCAGGAGAGGGGAATGCAGGTTATGCAAGTGGAAGTGAGCAGCTCTGTCAGTGTAGGAACAGCCAAGGAAATGCTGCCAGGATTATGCTGAACACAGGTTGCAAAACCCAAATTTAGTATTGTCAAAAGTAATGTTCTGGAAGGCGAGGAGGAGAGAAGGGGGGTGGCAGTTTTGCATGTCCCCATCGAGCAGGACTATATAGGGGGTTTGAGAGCTGGGGTGGAGCAATAAGAAAGATGGAGATGTGGGGTGAAACTGGATCACTCTGATTTGCAGGAAGGCAGTTGGGTATGTTGTGGAGCTTGGGGGGCTTTGAGAAAGGGCATGAAGTAAAAAAAAAAAAAGAATAATCATTTGAGTATTGAATTTAATCTGAAACCAGCCTTCCAGACTTTGAGGCTCACTTTTTATGATCCCTTGGCTTTAGACTGAATACAATCAACCCTCTCTTCCTTGGGGAAACCACCAGGTTTTGTGTTGTGTCAAGGAATGCTGGCCTCTGTGTCCACTGCAGAATCTCAGCAGTATGTGGGCTGTAATGCCTCACGAGTCCCCACATTAGAGTCTCCTGGCATGTTGTGTCTCCCTTACACTGTCTTGTAGGTTTGTCTGCTGGCTCTTGATTCTGCTGCTTTGCACTGTCTTTTGTGGAGCTGGAAAGAAAGGGAGAGTGATTTTCTTGCTTAGCTCTTGAGATAATACTATCCTGGTTTGTTGCATTGATTGTTATATGAAGAATAAAGCAGGCAACTTTTGCTTTCCTTTCCTTGTCTCTCAGAGCAGAGGACAGCTGGACTCGCCTTTCCCCACTACCTGGGCTTTGAAATATGCACCTTTCACACTGATTCAAGTGACTGCGTGACAGCAAACCCCAGGTACCACCACAGTGAAGGGTGTGAGCATCCCTCCTCAGAGCAGAGACTTGGGGGGCTGAATTGCAGTTCCTGTTGCTGCTTTTAGGTGCCAGCCAGATTTCATGAAGTCATGTCACAGGAGTGTCTAGAAGGTACAAACTGTCAGCTTGCTAGGAAGTTTCACTGGAAGTAGAACTAATAGGGTAAAAATGTATTATTAATACTGAGATTCCTGGATACAAATGGAAACCATTTGACAGATTTGAAGTGTGCTGTGAGTTTCAGGTGGAGGAAAAGAGCAGAAAAGTGTCAGGGAGGGAAATGGAGGGGAGATATATGAATCAAGGAGCCATCACAGGTTGCAGTGGTTAGTCAGAATTCAAGATGTGTGCTTTGCTTCAGGCGACAGTGTGGAAGATTTGTGTTAATGCATTACAGGCTCTTGTGCCATGCACAGTGACCCTTTTTTTCCTTCCTGCCAAGGAAGTGACAGCAGAACACACCCAGCAGGCTGGTCCCACTGGGAGGGATGCAGCAGATCTGCAGACCAGTGGGATGCAAGGACAGCACTGCAACATACATGCTGGGAAAGGAGGGTGTGAGCCTACAAAAGGCAATAGGAGGCCTCCTTATAAAGGACACATCCAGGTTGTACTGTGAAGTGTTGGTTGCCTCCCCAGCACTTTCTACTTGGAACCTGTCCTTTGCTGATACCTGTGAAATATTTAAATGACTAGTTATTATCAATGCTGTGTGCAGAAAGAAGGGCAGTGTTTTAACTAGGGAGGGGAATGCAGTCATTGTCCTGTAGAACCAGCAGCAGGTACCATCCAGCCAAGTTGATAAAGCTCTGCCTCAGAGAAGGCACAGAATGACTAAGTTGGAAAAGACCTTTAATATCAAGTTCAGCCATGGCACCTCTTTCCTCTTCAGTGTCTATAAGACTTCACTAAAAGTGCAAAGGCCCCAGTCAAAGTTCACTGCTGTGTTCCTCATGTGTTGGCAGCTCTCTTGAGGTTCCCTTTACCAGTTCCCACGCGCTGCTCCTTAGCTCTTGGTTTAATGTGGATCAAGGCTGCTTGGAGTCTTTTTCTTCTTGTAAATTTTGACCTGATAAAATCCAGTATGAATGGAAGACCAACCTCTGGGGTGGATGAGTTGAGTTTTCATTGTAAAGTTTGAGTTGGCGCTACTGAATGCTGATTACCCTTAGAAACCAAGAGCTGGATTTCTCTTTTGTTGGGGTATCACTATTGTCTTTACTGGAGCTTGTTGATTTACCCTGCAGCAAGAACTGCTCCCAGCCCTGGAAAGCAATCTGAGCAAAAAATACAGCAAGAGAAAGAAACCCTGAGAGAAAAATGCTAATTACATATTTTGACCTTGTTGCGTTAGAGATGGCATCACCCACATTAGCCACTATTCATGATCATTCCCCAGGGCCTGAATTGCTTCTGGACAAGGAGAAAAGTCTGGGGCTTTTATTGTGGCTGCCTAGTGAAGTTACAGAATGAAATATATACCATGTAATGGTTTTGGACAAATTCAGTGCTTCTTAGCTGCTTTTGCCTGAAATTTGTCTTCTGTAGCTGTAAGTAACTTCTGTAGCAGACAACAATTACAAGACCAAAATAAAATCCTGGGCAGAGGATGGGAGTGAGCTGCCCAAATAGGGCAGGGGTGGAGCACAGTGTTCCCTTTGTGAAGGAGGAGGGAAGTTGGTCAGTAAATTCACAAAGAAATTTGTTCTACTCATTTGCTTTAAATGTTGGCAGGTGGCTCAGTTGTGTCTGTGCATGACTGGGAGCCAGAATTTGTGTTGTAATGTTGTCCTGCTCAGTGATCCTTTTAAAATGTTCTTGAGCCCCCAGCTCTTACTCTTTGGTACCTTGTACAAGGCAAGATTTCTCCCACATGAGAGCTGGTACCAGATCGAGTGAAGTCTGCTCGTGCTCTGAGGGTAGGGAGGGAGTGGGCAGAGGCAAGTGGGGAGAGAGGCACGCTGTGAACAAAGGCGAGAACGAGTTATTTTCTGCAAACCTCCTTAGATTAGCTCAGTGCTGTATTTCAGAGGGGTAGGAGAACTAAGTCCCTCTGTGAACATAGCTGGCATCCTCTGAGTGACTCAGTATATACTACTACAGCTTCTCTTCTTGGGAGAAGTGGTCTGTCTCTTATGAATCTGATCAGGATTAGGTCCAGTTTGTCACAAGGTAGGTTCAGCTGCCAAACTTCATTTTCCTGTTAAAAAAGACTCATGTATGCTCACTTTTGGCATACAGGTGCCTGTCTTTTAGGCATTACCCTTCCCTGTGAGAAGTCTGTTTAATTTGGTACGTTAAGCATGCATTGTCCATCTCTGCATCCTAAGAGTGTCATGGTCCAGTCTTTTGTAAAGGTACTGATGCTGTCTTACCTACTCTGCTTTGTCAAGTGTGCCCACATCTAATTTGTCACCAGTTCATGTCATTTTCTAAGACTACGTTTTATATTGTGGTGTTTTCAAACCTGGACAAAGCACAGACACAGTCTAAACTAATGCCTCATTTTTATTTATTTAAGTCCCATGCTGCCAACTTGACCCATTTTTTTTCCATTCTACCGACTGTTCAGATCTGGCAGATTAATTAGTCAAGGAAGATGCAGCTGATCCTGGAGCGAAATCCATACCCACACATACTCTGCCTCTCTGTGATCCAGCCCTCTTGGTTTTTTCCCCATTCTGGGATGTGGGCTGTCAGTATTACACTGTGCTGTAATAGACCTGACTAGCCATTATCATTAGCAGTGGGTACCAGCTTAAAATCCCAGTCATCAAAGAACAAAAATGCTGGCAGCTAAAGTGAGAAATCCAGCCAGAAGGAAAACAACCCAGAGCATCAGCCAGACGGCTGCTACTCCCTGTACAGAAGAGGAGGACCATGCAAGACAAGTCAGCTAAATGTTGTCTGACATTTCAAAACAACTGTTCTGTTGTATTTGAGAATGCAAATTGCTGTCAGCGTGCCTCAAAATGACCACAAACAGGCTGAATCCCCCTTTCCTCTGTGTGTGTGTTTGTGTTTATATATATATAGGCAGACAGTTATCTCATGTATTGTATGGGAGCCATGTCCCTTTACATATTAGAGCCCTAGTATGTCTTTAAGCTTGCTTGCTCAAACCTTGGCAAATCCTGTTACACCTGAGAGCCCTGTTTGTGTTCACATCCTACTGAATTTAGTTTTTCTCTTTTCCTCCTTCTCTTTTTTATTTTTTTCCCCTTTCAAAAATGTTATTAACTAGAGCATTAAATGCTGGCCTCCAGCAGGGCCTCTCCATATGTTTACAACAAATGTTTCTTCTGTAGAGGGAGGATGTATGTGTGTGAGAGAGCATGCAGATATAATGGGGCAGCTCCCAGATTCAGCCTCCCTGGGAGGCGAAACTCAGGCACATGAAAATGCTTATCAGTTCAAGTCATTCAGATGGAAACAGATTGTAACATCTCCCGATGCACCTTTCACCCGTGGCGCGGAGAGGACCGCGAGCACCACGACCACATTTTTCTCCCTTGTGATGCATGAAGATTGGCCTATCTCCTGAGGGAGCACAGACCGTTATTCAGCGTGGCAGAAACTGCTTTATCAGGCAGGTCAGGCTTCAAAGCCAGTCAGACTGACTTGCCCCTCTCCACTCTTCCTTCAATCCAAATTCCATGCATAAACCATGTTTCTCATCAAGCCATGACTTGCTCCCCCTGTGAGCTGTTGGGAGGAGGTAGAGCATCTGCCTTCAGCGCTCCTGAACATCTTTCTTCCTCCCCCTCTACTCTGCCCTGGTCAGGCCCCACCTGGAGTATTGTGTCCAGTTCTGGGCTCCTTGGTTTAAAAAGGACAGGGATCTCCTGGAGAGAGTCCAAAGAAGGGCTACGAAGATGATTAGGGGCCTGGAGCATCTCGCGTATGAGGATAGGCTGAGTAAGTTGGGACTCTTCAGCCTTGAGAAGAGAAGACTAAGGGGGGGACCTAACTAAAGTCTATAATTATCTTAAGCAGGGGATGCAGGGGGAATTGGCCAGCCCCTTTTCAGTGGTCTGTGGATACAGGACAAGGGGCAATGGCTGCAAGTTGGAGCACAGGATGTTCCACACCAACATGCGGAAGAACTTTCCCCCAGTGAGGGTGAGGGAGCCCTGGGACAGGCTGCCCAGNGGGTTGGACCCGATGATCTCTTGAGGTCCCTTCCAACCCCTACGATTCTATGATGATTCTATGATTCTTTGCTGCTGGCCAGTGCAGCGTGGGGGGCTGTGAGGCTACATAGCTGCTGCTAGCCCTGAGCTCCAGCGTTCCCAGAAAATGCCCCTTTCTTGTAGGAGGCAGGGTTGGAGCTGGTGAAAGTGGCTCTTGTAATGCAATTCCCATGGTTATCAGCTGGAACTGGGCATCACTGCATTGCTCCCTAGTGTCAGTGCTTTGTAGATTAACGGTTCAGGTAATAGCAAAGGCAGAGTTCATTGCAGCTGGTTTGATCTGAAAATAGCAAATAATATTCATCAGTTGTATCCACCTTTTGGCTGGCTACTAATTCATAAGCTGACCCTTATTTTATAGTGGTGTTCACAATGATGTACTTTGAAGGTTTTATTTTTATTTAGTGTATGCTCATCAGCTCCTTCACCTCCATAATTTGTTCTACTGTGCCTGTCACCCAACAGTGAAGGTTTTGTTTCTGCTTCCTGCTCAGCAATTGAAATTTAAATGGGGAGAAGCAAATAGAGTAACAAATAATATGCTTTGGTACACATTTTCATGAGGAATAATTGTTTGAATAAAAGCTTTCAGGATTCATTAGCTACTAGGCATTTGAGGAAATGCTATCAGAGCATTTATGAATAATGGAGCATGAGTGACTATTGCACACTGAACTCTGCCCTTTTAGATTATGCAAATATTTGTGACCCTAATTGTGTATATTGTAACATCTCCTGAATCTGCTCCTCACTACTGCAAGGAGAGGAGTGGAAGCAAGAAAATCTGATTTTCCTTCTTTGTTTGTTCACAAGGAGTTGTAAAGCCATGGAAAACAGTTGTTAAAGTTGAATGTTAAATGTTAGAATTAAACCCATCTTTTTTAATTTGGGACAACCACACTTCCTCTGCCTTTGCTGACTGCTGTAGACCAGATGTAGGTCACCTTAGTTAAAATTATTGTTTGGAAAAGTTATAAATGATGGGAAGTCCAGATCACTCTCTCTATATATATATCTATATATATATGCTGCATATGATGAAACATCAAGGTTTTAGCAACAGGCTTTTAGGAAAGCTACAGCAGTTAATACATTAGCCATAAGTTATGTAGGCCATCTCAAACAAGTTCAAGTAAAAATAACTCTATACTGTAAGATACACACTTGTGTTCACAGGTTTTTATATATATTACAGAGAAACTGCCGTAATGTTCCAAACACATTGAAAGATGAGGCAGAATGTAATCCAAAGCTAGAAAAGCCTCCAACAGTCCTTCTGTGTATCTGGGCACTATTGATACCTATAAGTAGCTCTGTTTCATCTTTCCCCAGAAATTCTTCAATGTTACCCAGTTAGTAGTTTACAGAGACTGTCTGGTCTTTGTTCTGGAGCCATGTGGCCTTGTTCTGCCAAAAAAAAACCAAACCCCTGAATTTTGCTAGGAATGGTATTTGAGGACATTTTGCAGTTTACCTGGGGCATAAACAAATAATTCTGGAGGAATTCAAGTAGTCTGAAGCTGAAATAAAGGCGGTGGAGGAGCTGAGAGGTGGTATAGTGACAATACATTTTGCTTGCATCTAACCCAAAGACATGCTTACTATCATCTTTCTAAGTGGGCAAGAGACATGTAGCACTTGCTGGTAGTGACTGTGAGCCTTTCCCTGCTGAAATCCATGGCAAATACTGTGGTGGCTTCAATAGATGTGAAAATGGGCCAGTGCTTTGGAAACTGACGTTCTTTAGGGACTGTCTGGATGGCTTAACTAAGCTAATTGCATCATCTCTTGAATTCCTGTCAGATGTTAACACTCTTGCTGTGTTGCTCCCTTTGCATTGGCCTGCACATATCTTAAGAGATCTCATTTCACTTGGGATGCAATGTTTTGTGAGCCTGATTCACTCCGATGGTTTTATGGTTCCTGGTCTGCTGCGGGGGCTTTCTGCCTCCTGCCCAGCCTGGCCTAACTCCAGCTCGGTCCCTTCTGCCTTTCTAAACATTGTAGGGTGTATCAGTGCTGCTCTGCTTAATAATGTTTGATGGAAAGTACTGCATTTATGACTGTTGCATGTGATGCCCATAAAGATATGTTTTCATCTATTTATTTTCCAGCTCATGTTTCCTGGGCATTTTTGTGATAGAACAGAGTCTTTTGCTGGATGAGGCTGTCTGGCTACTGCTTTGTGGAATGTGGGCCTGGGCTGAACTGTTGTTTATTTTCCAGCAATACTAATATTACAGATTCTGTGATTCTGTAATACTTTGATAACTACCTTGTTACATCTCAGTATTTAATGGCTTATGAAGCATACAGAATTTTGTAATAAGGACTCATCTTCATAATACCACTTTGCAATAGCCAGATAACTATTTCTTTTCATTTTATGGCTTTTAATAATTGTTCTGGAAGGTTAATACTAGTAGTCTGGCAGCACTAGTAGTGCATTAACATCTGTTCCTCATTGAAACGTGTCTTTCCATCTATGGGAGGCTGTCCTTGCCTTGAGTCAGGGTGTGAGCAGCCTACAGAGGAAGCACCTGAGGAAGGATAGATCTTCTTGAACATTATTCTTATGTTTTGAAATGAGTTTGGGCACAGGAAGAGAGCAGAGCTGCCATCTCTGTGTTTGCCCAGGATTTGCCCTTTGCTTCATGGACAGGGAGTTCCCCTTTCTTCTTTCATCCCTTCAAAAATCAGAATTTCATTTAACAGCTTATTGCTGCAGAACCAGCAGTGTGCTTTGCAACGTGGTTCAGAGATTTATTAGCTCCTAGAAATGATGTTACACTTCCAGTCTGAACTTACCTTCAACCTAAAGCCACTGGAGCACAGCAGACTTGCTTGCTAGGCTAAACGAACCTTCTGATACCTGTTTTTTGTTAGCTAGGTGGGTGCTCCAGTCAGTTATCAGTTACTGCTCCTGTCTGCTTTGGTAGGTTACAAAACATCTTTTTGTTTGTTTTCTGAGGAAAACAACTAGGTAATTGGACAGGATCTCTTTTTCATAAACTTAGGCTGATTGTCTTTAAAATGAAAGGTGAGTGTACTTAATTTCCTGAGATGAGCTGGAATTGGTATTAGGTTGATGGGTCGACAAGCACTCATTTCTTGTGTCTAAATCCTGACATAACATTACATTTCTTTTAGTCTCCTGGAATATCACAAGTATTCTAAGATTTAATGAAAATAAACAGTATTTTTTGTTATTGCCTCCCCTCAGCCAGCTCTTTTAAACTCTTGGGTGCAGGTTACTTGCCTTAAAGTCTAAAGTTGGTAGCTGCTGTTTAACAGCCTTGTTTTGTTACTTGTTAAAATGGAAGCATTTTGTTATCTTGTGCTGTGGAATGGAAATGGGTTTTGAGTGCCTTCTACATTGGTACTGTGACTTTGAGCTTATTTTAAAGTGTCTTTGGTCTTTTAATTTTACTGCCTGGAGAATTTCTTTGTGTATCATGTTGTTTGCATGTTGCTTTCCAGAGTTCCTGCCCTGTACTTGGTGTTCATTTCTCTTCTGTATAGGTCGGGGCTTCTCCTTAAAAACCCAGTCTACGTTTTTATTGACTACAGAAGGAGCATCAGATAAAACATTGTAGGCAAAGATTTCAGTTCACCTTTGGTTCCTAGGTAGCTTTCAAGTAGTGTCCTGTGTATTCTGAAGCAAGTTAATAGCCATTTACTCCTTTAGCTGGCACAGGGCTAAGGACCACTTTATTATCAAAAACATGCTGAGGATGGCTAAGGGATGCTAATAACTATTTCATTGTTATTAATTTTCCAGTGAAGTGATTGAGTAACAGACCTTTACCACAAAGATAATTTAGCTGCTGAATTCTATCTAAATTACATGTGCATTTCCAGTCCTTACGCTGCCTGGTAGCACTTCTGTTGAAAACAGATAAAGTTGGAACACATTTTGTAAAGGAAAGCACGTTAGTGAATAGAAATTAGTTTAGTTCTGCTTGTGATTGGAGGGGGAAAAAACCAAACTACCGACCTGATAAATATTTTATATGTTTTCTTTCTTCCTTTTCAATGTCTGACTTTCTGCAGCTTTCCCCCTTCATGTCACCTGAACTAGCAGGGCTGTTGCTGGCTCATCTTTTCTTTGTGGGATCCGTGGTTATGGATTAAGAGCTTTCAGTGCATTACTGACAGAGCAGTGTTGCTGAATACTTAGCAACAAGCTTTTTCTCTCAAGTATTTCTCATGAAGCAGAAGTTTCTTGTTGCCATCTAATAGGTTTAAATACTATTAAAAAGAAATCCCCTCCATTTTGGTTAATCAGATTTTGTTTGCTACCCGTGATAACATAAGCTTGCTAGTTCTGACATGTTCAGAGGCAGATGAGACCTGAATGTTTAATTTCAAAAAGAAAGGCAGAAAAAACCTTATTTTTCTGTGAGAAAATTTCCTCTGCAGCTCATAAAACCAAGAGGAGGGAGAAAAAGGGCGAAGTAATAAATTTTCTCCCTTTTACAGCTTGTCTTAGAGTAGAATGTATGGAAAATACTTCCAAATCTGTACACAGTAATGCGATTATATTTCCAAACAGTATGTTTGTTGCAGACATTTGCTTTCTGAGGGTTGTTTTTTTCTGTTTTAAGACCTATAGCAAGAATGCATTGTTTATCAAACACTGGGATTTTTTAACTATTTCCCTCAGGAGCAGCTTGGTAACTCTCCAAGGATTACCATACTGCTGACTTGAGAAAAAAAGGGAGAGCACAGAAAAAAAAGTACTTGCAACCCAGGCAGCAAGAGAAGAATGAATCCCAAGTGATTGTGGAAACTGCTGATGCTGTACTGCCTGGAAACAACATGTTTGGGGCGCTTTGGGATTTGGCTGTTGTTTGACATTGAGAGCATCTTGGTTTTGAGGGTAGTATGAGAGTCCCTTAGCATCCCCCATGGGCAGGGGACACAACCGTCTCAGCCAGGCAAAGGGTGCCCAGGAGGCATCTGCAGCAACAGTTGAAATTCTCTCTGCCTTGAATGATTAATAGCTCAAGCCTCAGGTCATCATTTCTTAAAATTACACATATAGTGGGTTTATAGCAAGGATTTCTCTGACACTTCCAGCTTACATGACAAGATTTTTGTTGGATTTTTTTTTACCATTTGCCAAACCATGACCCTTTAGACTGACCTTTTCTGTGTGTGGTTGATGTGTTTTTCAAGGATTTTATTATTTATTTATTACATCTACATTTTGGGTTTAAATGAGGCTGTTGGGAGAGTGCTACAAAATGTCACAAGGGAACTGCCAGCTTTGCATTCAGTGGAGAGGCTGGATAATGTTTACTGGAGATTGAATAGCCAGGTACAGAATTAAGATGGTGAAGAGAAATATTCAGTAGCTCCTGGCTCTGTAAATGAGGCACAGCTGGTAGGGAAGGAAAATAGCCAAGGAATATTGAAGTCTCTGTTATACTGTAAATACACAAGGGAGCTCAATTAAGGCTGAGAAACTCTTGCTTGACAGTTTGCTTTGAGTGTGTGATTTTTATAAACTTAATGCTCTTTTAGAACAGCAGTTTCTAAACTACTGTGTGTTCTCTAAAGAAATGTGTAATATACCTGCTTCAGGGGTATCTGTGAGATACACTCAGCTCGCATGAGGACCCCTCTCACAAGATGCTGGTCTTGCTAATAGTAAAGTCTGAGTTGTGCTGGAGGCCAGTATGTCCAAAGTCAACACTGATGTATGTAGGTCTCTAGCTGTTGGGATAGGACCCTTCATGTGCTCTTTGATCATAGCTGGTTCCTGCTGAGTGGAGAAATCTCAGCACTGAATTTATTCAGGCAGGGGGTTGTTCTCAACAAGCCTGTGTTTCATAGGCAGTATAGGGAGTGGAAGGGGGATGTGAGAGGGACTGGTTGCATAGACCTTTGGTGGTGGCAGCAAAATCAGGTGGTTAGTGTAGTCCAATCACCATGGCTTCTACTGCTGATATATCCAGGGTCGATTGAAAACCTTGTGTGGATGGAAGATGAAGGCCTGCATAGTCTGCCTGCATGAATGCAGCAGTGTAAGGCACTCTTAATGCCACAGCTTTGGCAAGAGCTGGGTGAGCAGAGTGCAGAGGAGCTGCACACACAATGGCTGGCTCCAGCTCCCTCCTAGGAATGTCTCTAGGCAGTGAAGGACTCCTGCTGCTTTGTTTTCCAAGGCTTTCAGTGACAGGTATGTTGGGCTGTCTCTGTGACAGTTACAACTGTGTGGGCTGTTTAAAGGTGACTCCGTCCTTGGTTTATGGGTTTCCTTCACCTGTTAGCTGGAAGGATAGTGAGAGGTGATGCCCTTCACGGTTTTAATAACTTGGGAGTTCTAGTATCATAGAATAATCCAGAATGCCAAAACAGTGTTGCACTAGCAGGTATTGTGCTGTTTATCACTTGGGCACAGGATGAGTGAATTGTCCAGAGTCCTGCTTTTGGTCCTCAGTCCCTGAAGTGACATAGGCCTCAGCCATGAAGGGGAGGTACATACATACATGGAGGTGTTTACATGTTCATACATGGATGATTTGAAGAAGTACTTGGTTGTTTCCCTTAACTACAGTTGTTCTCCTCTCCTATTCCTGCAGAGAAAAGTGATTTGCTTATGATCCAGTTATGTGAAGTGTAGTCTTGCAAATGGTTGATTTCTTTATTCTTATTTTGTTGGGGTTTTTTTGTTGGCATTTTGAAACTGGTTGCCAGTTGGCATTCTGCATAAGGGAACAGAATCATCTGCTTTGTCAATATTTTACCCTGATGTATCTTGTTCAGTGTAAGTTGAAATTAATTGTCTTTTTCTTTCCTCCACAAAACCAATTACAATTCTGTCACCTATTTAGGATTAATACTACTAAATATATCCCTTTTCTAGATAAATATTCCACTTAGTACACAGGTATTCTAGCTACCTGAGGCTTAGGTGTAGGCAGAAGTTGCATCAATTTCATTAAATCCCTCTAGCCAATTGCTATAGAATTTTGTGTTTGTCTTTGAGTTAAATGTGGTTTATATTGATGGAGTTTAAATAATTTCCTCACTGAACATAATTAAAATACATAAAAATCAAGATTACACTCATTCAGTCAAGTAATCCCCCCAGTTTTATACAAGATATCAGTACTAGATTAATTTAAACTTTTAAAGTGTGCAAAGACAGCCAAAGACCAAGAACCTTTGGTGAAACTGAAGATGATGGGGGAGGAGGGATCAGGAATCTACTGATGCAAAGAAATATACTCTCACATGGGTTTTGAATGCCAGATACTATTTGAATTCTTTGGGTATTTTGAGTGGACTGATTTACTGAGGATGGGAAGGACGATTGACTATGTAAACACACACCCACACACCCCCCCGTTTGGCTTTGGTCATATTTTAGGGTAAAATTTTGGGATGAGTAGGATGGAAAGAAAGTAAAGCTAAGCAAATGTGGCTATTGAAAACAGACACAGATTTCAAATGTCCCTCAGGTCTGAGACATGGCTTTTCTTAATGCGAGGTATATATGCAAGCCCCAGGATTTATCACTTCCAGAGGTATCGCAGCTTGTCTGAGCTGCCACTAATTATTGTCCTCTTGTGCCATGCCTGCTATACCATCTCACCCCAGGACCTCTTCTGGTCCTGAGAGACTAGTGGAGTGCTAAGCAGGAATTTGTCTTTATTATGCAGTATTGATTCATATGAGCAGGTATAAAGGAAAATGCTGAAGGCTTCTGTGGGGGCTCACGTCTGTCAAATTCTGTGGGGTTGTAGGGTTCATTCTGTTTCCATTTTGACTGACATTAACTCCTTGATAGGGTAGCTTTTTGGTTTGTTCCCCAAGTACAAGATTTGGCCCTCAGCCCTGAGTACTTTCTATTCAGGTGGAGTGTAGCGTTTACAAGCTGTGATGTACTCTCCTCTGTAGCTGGTTTCAGTTACCAACATGGAAGTTTAGGGGGTTTTTTCCTCCTCTTCCTCTCATGCTATGAAATGTCAACCCTGGAGACTTTCCTTTTGGTTTTAGTGTGGTCAAATGAGATGTGGGTCAAGTTTGCATGAAAATAGCCATATATATAAATTAGCCATCTGCTCCTGAAGTGATAAAAAGTTATCTAAATACTGCTATGGGGAAAAAAAGTATTCTCTAATCTGTGTACACGTTGGAGAATAGTTTTGTTTGGCTCAAGAAAGCACTCAGTGTGAACTCTCTACTACCCAGATACTCCAAGAGCTGGTGTTCTGCTGAACTATTCATGTGGCAAATTAAAAAGTCTTGTGGACAGATGATGTGGCTCTGAGAACTCAATAAAACTTACTACCTACGAGACTGATATTGCTGTTCCAGTGACATACATGCTGGTAGTTTTGCAACAGCAGGAATAATTAAATAAAATTATATGGGTTTTTTTGAGGCTTCATTTTAATGGAACAAAAGAACTAATTTCTGCCTCGATATACGTAGGATTGAGCAGAAATGTCCCCTCCGTTGCCCTCCCCAAAAGATGTGAGCTGGCTTGTTAAGCTAAAATGGTGATGGAGGTGTGAATATGTGAAGGTAAAACCTTGAGAGAGCTGAAGTAAACAGGATTGATTTGATTTGGATCATCAGGGATATGAATTTACCAGTTCAATCTGGGAAACAGCCTTGTTTTCTGTAGATGTAATGGCATCTGAGGAACGTGCAGTTGGTCTGTTCTGTGAGTCTGCAGATCTCATAAAAATTCTCAACAAGGTGGTTTAAACAAGGGGCATCATGTATCTCTTATCCTTGAACAATTTGGTGTTTGCTGGTGATTCTCTGGGGTAGGAAACAATAAGGAAAACCTTTGAATCCCAGCATCCCAAGTCAGACAGAGCCCTGACTAAGAGTTGGTTTTGTACACTGAGGTAAGTGTAATGAGCAGCAACGTAGTAAACCACAATTACTCTTAGGAGCACTCGTCTGCCTCTTCTGCTGACCTGTCTTCATATGGCCAGAGGTACCAGTGAGAGCTGAAGATGAGATGCTCCTCTTCCATTCTGCAAATGTATTTGGAGGTTCAATCTGGAACAGGAGCACTGATGTAAGCACTAAAAAAGACTAGGGTGCCTGCTTGTTCAGCCATTGCCTGCACAGTGAGTAGGGTCTGTAAGTTCGGTACTGAAGCTATTATAGCTCTTTCTATACTCTTTTCACAAGTGAATGTCAGATTTGAAGTTGAACTTGCAGGCTGGCTGTACTGGAAACCTGCAGAGGCCAGCTGGCAGCATTACAAGTATTACAAGCATCCTCCTGTTCCTGGGTAGTATCAAAACATTTTAGCTCTGTCCTTGTTTAATTGGGGGTGGAGGTAATCATCAGTGCTTTGAACCAGAAATCTTTCTGGATAGTCCTCTAATGGTGTCTGAGAATTTCCAATTCTGGAAATTCTCAGACACCATTAGATCCTAGGAAAAAAGTTATTTTTGTCATTAATATAGCTTAGGCCTATGCTGGACCATGCACACAAGTTGGTTCCAAACAATTGCCATTATTTGGTTTAGGCTTTATAATCAATAGGTAATACAAACTCGGGGCAGAATTCTTTTTACTTCTATTTCCTCATGCAGCAGTGTTAAGCATATAGAGAGAAGTTCTCATTACACATTACTTCTGTTTCAGCATTTTGATGTCAGCAGCACAACTGTGTGTCCTTGATCCTCTTTTTCTTCCTTGTGAGCCAAAACCACTTTGAGCTAATGATGACCATGCAGTAGTAGTACTCTGCAGTGGCTCTCAATTACACATGTAAGTTCCCAAAGTGAACTGTTAACAAATATTTTGGGATGTCCCTTTTGTTCCTTTCCCTTAGCTTTCTCCCCTCATTTGCTTATATTGTCTTTGGAAGGATGTATTTCCTTCCTTTGACTGGTGGGGAGGGCCTTGCTTGCTGGATGTGATGCTTTTTATAGTCAGTTCTGCTCCTCAGCAGGATTTGTGGATGGAGTAATTGCCATGCACGTGGCACTGGCTGCCTTTGTTGCTGCCCTGACAGGTTGCTTTTTGGTTGACTTGACTTTGAAGTTCTGAGTTCTCATTTCTAAGAAATTTGTTGTGGGTTTTTGGCATTGTTTCCTGTATGCTTCCAAAGCTTTCCATTCATATTCAGTTCTTGTCACTGCCTTTGCACTGGCTGGTTACGAGAGAGATTTGGGGTGTTATAAATAATAAAACAGAACGAGACAGATCTCTTCCTTGTTCAGTTCAGCAAAGCTCTTGGGAAGCAGCATTCTTATTAATTCTTTTCTTTCTGCCAGTACTTGAGAGGGGGGATGGACATGGCTGATTAAGGGGATGGCATTATTGTGTTTTCATTGGGTTTATCTCTCTGTGTTTGTGTTGGGCAGAGACTGGTGTGAGTTTTCCAGCTCTTACACAGGATCATTGTGGAAGCAGTTCATGTCTCTTAGTTGTGAGCAGATGGCAATGCATTATTTTTGGCACGGGGCAGGAAAAGGGCACCTCACATTGCATGTGAATAGACATCTCTGGGGATTCTCCTACCAAAATGAAGATGCAGAAGTAAAAGCAGAATGAAAGTTACCTGGGGCTTCGTGCCCCACAGTATGGGATGTGTCAGTCCTGGCTTTATCTGGTCCTTCCAGAAATGCTTTCAATTTAGGGTGAATGCAAATGTTGTAGGGCTGATGAGCATACTTGTTTTAATTAGTCAAACAGATACTTGAAGTTTTTGGAGTAGTATTAGAAATGGGTAGGTAGATGGGCCAGCAAGTTGGGCAAGAGACATAAGGACCAGCTTCACTAGAGTAACCTAATTACTGAACTTGGATTTTTGTTACTAGTGTGGTTGGGACCACTCTGCCCTCGGGAGGCCCCATCTGGAGTCCTGTGTCCAGAGCTGGGGCCCCCAATACCAGAAAGATGTGGGACTGTTGGAGAGGGGTCAGAGGAGCCACGAGGATGATCAGAGGGCTGGAGCAGCTGCCCTACAAAGAGAGGCTGAGGGAGCTGGGCTTGTTCAGCCTGGAGAAGAGAAGGCTGTGGGGGGACCTCATTGCAGCCTGCCAGTCCCTGAAGGGAGCTTATAAGCAGGAGGGGATTCAACTTTTTAAAGGGGCAGATAATGGCAGGACAAGGGGGCATGGATTAAAACTAAAGGAAGCAAGGGTTAGATTAGATATTAGGGGGAAGTTTTTTACAGAAAGAGTGGTGATGGGCTGGAACGGGCTGCCCAGAGAAGTAGTGGATGCCCCGTCCCTGGAAGTGTTCAAGGCCAGGTTGGATGGGGCCCTGGGCAACCTTGTGTAGCTCCAGGCCTGGAGGTTGGTGTCCCTGCCTGTGGCAGGGGGGTTGGAGCTCTCTGATCCCTTACAACCCAGACCATTCTATGATTCTATGTTGTATTTACTGTTGTGTTACTGCAGAACAAAAAGACTACATGGGGAAGCATAAGGAGTTGCTACTGTACTGAGTAGTGTAATAACACATTACAAACTTACCTGTGCTTAGTTTTTCTTAGGTGGTATGGGAATTGGCAGCTTCAAGGAAGTATTTGAAAGCAGTGATGCTGCTCTTTGTTGTTATGGCAGCTCCTCTGAAATATTAGTGACTCTGAGGGAAAATAGAAGAAGAAAAAGGAGAAAAAGGTGAAAGTTTGTTCCTTGTGGCAGCATGACAGGAGTAGGAGTTCGTGGCTGGAGGGATGCTCAGAGAAGGTTGGTGTGTCAAAGTGCTGGTCAGTTTTTCTTGTTGGTTTGAGTCCTCAGCTGGAAGTAGATAGCTGAAGAAGTATTCATTCAAGGACAAAAAAGTATCCTGTGTTGGTTGGGACTGATGAGACTCCAGATAAAAAATAAACTGCGTGTAGCTCTGTGGCAAGGAGCACATCTAGGGAGTGAAAGAACAAGACCAGGGGATTTGAAATTGGGGTTGTTGAGCATTTAGGATGAGTGATTGAAGGGCCACATCTTAGGAGGCAGGGGCTGTCAACAAATGGAGAAAAATCTTAGGAGCTGTGGAACTTGATGAAATAATACATCCTGGCTGAGAGGTGGTACTGTAGGTTTGTGCCTTCCAAGACTGGACTCAGAGTACAAGTACTGGTGTCATCTGCATGCTGGTTTTGGCTGGGATGGAGTTAATTTCCTTCACAGTAGCTAGGATGAGGCTGTGTTTTGGGTTTTTCCTGAAAGCAGTGTTGGTAATACACCCCACCAGAGGAGGCTGAAGGCTTGGGAGGGAACACAGCCAGGACAGCTGACCTCAAGGACTGAAGAGATACGCCATAACATACAATATCACACTTGGTGTATAAAACTGAGGAAGGAAGGAGGAAGCGGGGGGGAACGATAACGACATGTTCAGAGTGATGGTGTTTGTCTGCCCAATTCACCATTCCATTTGATGGAGCCCTGCTTTCCCTGGGATGGCAGAACACCTGCCTGCCCATGGGAAGTGGGGAATGAGTTCCTTGGTTTGCTTTGCTTATGTGTGTGGCTTGTGCATTACCTATTCCACTGTACCTCAACCCATGAGTTTTCTTAGTTTAACCCTTCGATTCTCTCCCCCATCCTGCCATGGGGGAGTCAGCTGGAACTAAGATAGAAAACCAAGTGTTAGAAACCTTCATTGTGTTCAGTAAGTTGTGTTTGGCTTCAAATGCCAATCGTTGAAGCTTCCAACAGTATTATCTCAGATGGAGGATCCAAGGATTCGTGGGGAAGTGGAAGACTCTTTGTTGTGGAGAGTCCAGCCCAGGCATTCAGTGCTGAGTGATTGCTCTCCAGCACAAAGCCTCGGAGGACTGGAGATGTGTGTGGTGCCTGGTTCCCTGTAGTTTCTTAGTTGTCTGGCTCTTAGCTTGCTTAAATAAAACTTGACTTGCAGCATGAGAAAATTGTTTCTTGGATGCATTTTTAATGAGCTTTTCTATAGTTGGTGGGACCGGAGGTAGTTTCGTGTCTTCTTAGTGCTGCTGATCCTTGTCAGAGATGAATATTTGACAATGCCTAGTCACTTAAAAAAAACAACCCAAACCCACACTGATTATATATTTCTTTTTTTTTCTTTCTTTTCAACTCTATTGTACAGTGGCAGGTTGGGTTTGTTTTGAGTCCCTGCCACTTCGGCTTTGTGCTGCGTTGTCCTTCGCAGAGCTGATGTGATAGCAAATGTTTTCGGGTCAGATCAGACTAATTAATTGCTGAGACAAAATTGTACGTGAGTGTCTGAGAAGGTCAGCTCTGAGGCTTGGCTTTAG
The DNA here is from genome assembly GCA_013400835.1 of Zapornia atra. NCBI lineage: Eukaryota > Metazoa > Chordata > Aves > Gruiformes > Rallidae > Zapornia > Zapornia atra. The sequence continues at coordinate 55,398 of VZTU01016323.1, forward strand.
CCTTTTCCTGAGAGGGTAATTACATTGTATCTTGACTGGTCCGGGTTGGAAGGGAGCTCTGTTACCAAGCCCGGTCAAGTTAATCATGCTGCTCTGAGCAGACATGTAAACAAGGCTTGTACTGTGTATAAAGAAGATTTGGCTCTTCTTGTGAAAACCACTTAAATATAACAGCACTTAGTACATGCAGATGTCTATATTAGCTTTTGACACAAGTGTGCTATTGCCTTTTAATTCTCTTGGTCTTAATGTGATGTACTGGATCATCGTACGGCATCGATGTGCTGAGATGGTAAAAAATTATGCTTTCATCTTTTTATTACAGTGTGAGTAATAAAAAGTGCTATAAACCAATAACTTTTGTTTTAAATTGCTTTTATAAATGACAAAAACTATGCACTTAAAAATAACCAAAATTACAGCACTGGAAGCTCACAGCAACACAAGATAGGCATGTATCTTAACCCTTCGATGAATGCCCCTTACGGTGCAGTTCATGTGTGAGTGATTTAAAAACTGAAATCAAGGTTTTGTTCTGATAGACTTCTTTGTGCTGGTAAAACCTAACTTGTTCATAAAGATAGATGGGTGGGGAGAGAGTTCACGTGGAACGAGCCAAGGGCAAAATGGTTTTGGGCCAAAAAGACTCAAATGAGATCAAATGGAGTGCTGGCAGCTGAGGGCTGCCAGAAGGGGCCAAGCTCAGGAGCTCCAGAGCCATGAATCATAGAATCATAGACTGGTCCGGGTTGGAAGGGACCCCAAGGATCATAGAGCTCCAACCCCCCTGCCACAGGCAGGGCCACCAACCTCAGGCCTGGATCTACACAAGGTTGCCCAGGGCCCCATCCACCCTGGCCTTGAACACTTCCAGGGACGGGGCATCCACTACTTCTCTGGGCAGCCTGTTCCAGCCCCTCACCACTTTCTGTAAAAAATTTCCCCCTAATATCTAATCTAAACCTTCCTTCCTTTAGTTTTAATCCATTCCCCCTTGTCCTGCCATTGTCATCCTGAAAGGTTTCAGTGATAGAGCCTGTCCCTGGGCTGGGAAGCTGGGCAGGCCACCCAGACTTTTCTGGAGGCAGGTGAGACCCCTGCGAGTGGTGTGTCCTCTTTTCCCATGCCAGAATGGCTGTACTTGGTGGCCTGCAGAGATCCCTTCCAACTGAAGCTATGGTTCTATGATTTTATAATACTGGGGGAAGTGAGAAGAGCTTCCTTTTCTTTTTACAGAGTTTTAACATTGGAAGAGTTGCTAGCAGTCAGATGGCCTGAAAACCACCCAGCTTTCTAACCAGCCATTTAAAGTACTTTTGCACATCCATATCTTTATTTATATCTCTAATTACTTGCTGTTGCTAATGGCAAGCTTGTTTCCTCCCTCCCTTCTAAGTAAGGTGTGATTAGGAGAGATAGACTGCATGGTGATAGGTCCCAGTGATTTTGGTGCTCTGAGAGAAAGCTGGGAGTCTCTGGGATGCTGCAGTGCAAATAGACACTGCTCTTCACGGCCCCTCAGAGTTTGAGGGCTCTGTGTCTGATACCTGTGTGCAGGGTGGATTTACATGGACATATTCTGCTTTCAGAAAACATTTGACATTTCAGGGTGATATAACTTTCATGATAGACTTTTGTTCACCTATTTTGGGTCTGCAGTTTGCCCAGGTCTGGATTTTCTACACAAATTGCCTGATGCTTTACACATTGAGTTAAACACTTGTTCTACAGCTGTCGCTGGTGCTGTCCAGACAGGGATATGTTTTTAACTTGTCCCTTTTTTCTAAGACAAATGTGACACATGCAGGTTTTTGAGAAGGAGTTGGTTGGTTTTAACCACAAATTCATCTTATTTGGCCAGCTGGAATTACCAGGAGAGCCAAAGCACACAACTCTGTCTTAGGGGCTGAGGAGCAGAAGCTCTGTGCTGTTGTCTTTCCATTGGGCAAAGAAAGTCAAAGCCTCACCTGGTGTTTGTTGACAGAGGCTCTGAAGTCCCTGAGCATTGACAGTGTAACTCTGTAATAACTGCAGGCAGACACAGATCATAGAATCATAGA
>VZTU01016325.1:4965-125349 GCA_013400835.1 Zapornia atra
ATGACGGGCTCGGCGGGGGCAAGAGGCCGCGATGAAAAAGGCGGCTTTGTGCGGCCGAGACGGCGCGGCTCGCCCGGCCACCCCCGGCCCTTCCTGCGCCCCCGCGGTGACCCCCGTGCCCGGCCCCGCTCCGCGCGGGGGCAGCGGCCCCGGTGCCCGGTACCCAGGTAAACGCACAGACGGGCTAGTGCCCGCCGTAACCTTCCCGGAGCTAGGGTTTGCCAGCCTGATTTACGGCCCCGGAAAGCGAGGGCAGAGTTAAGTGGCATCCCCAGCCCGCCTCTCAACACCCACACGCTTTGGGGTGAGGGGTACCTGCCCCCTCTTCCCTCCCCAGACGGGCTGCTGCAGTGGATTCCTGCTTTAACGTGGTTGCATCCAGCAAGTGGTAGAGTTAATTTTTAACTCTCCAGTGAACTGGCAAAATCTGTGTAAAGGAACACCAGGAAGAGGTGAAACGGGTCTCGGACTGCGGCTGCCTTCAGCGGCACAGGAGCTGTGGAAGAGCTGGGCAATAACCACCTTTCACCACCTTCCCCACCCTCCCAGCATCTCTGATCCTTGATCACCTGCTGCCAGACTTCACCACCCTCCCATCCCCGGCCAACACAGGTAGCACAAAACATGCTGGTCCTGCTGGAGGCATGGGAAATCCTTCTGGAGTCGTGGGAAGGTCTGGGCAACCCAAGTACCCACCCAGATTGGTGCTTCCTAGCCTTTTGAAGCACAACCCTCTTTTCAAGAACACAGGGGAGAGGAAGCCTTCCTTTATTCCTGCACTGGCACATGAAGAGCATGGCTATGACATTGAAATGGTCTGGGACCTCTCCCTGAGCTGGTTGGTACTTGACTGTCCCCCCAAATTCTGTCCCTACCAGTTTCCCATCCCACATTAAAGGGATGATTTTCACTGGCCTTACAGCAGCAAAAGCCTTGGAGATCCCTCTTCAAAGGTGGCTACAGCAGAAGTTTCAGCATTATGAGGCTAAGGTTAAGAAGCAATGGATTGGAGCAATTAGCTCAAAATGATCTCAAAAGCTGCACAAGCAGTAGCTCTCCAGGCCAGGTGTCCTTTCAGGAGCAAAGCATCTGTTAGGGGAAAATGATTTCTGCCATTGTATTGCTTTTTTTATCTTCTTTTTTTTTTTTTTTTTTTTACCTACTGTTCATCTGAAAATAAATTACAGGCCAGAACAGGTGGATAACATTCTGGAATGATTTAATGATTTATTTAATCTGGATTCTCTTTCAATCTACTTAGCAGGATGAATACTTTTTTTTTTTTTTTTTAGCCTGAATCCAAAAGCTGTTCTTTTCATCTAAAGAAGAGAAAATACCCTAAAACACTGCCCTGCTGCCATCAAGGTGTACTCCCTGCTGCCTGCAGGAACCCAGTGGTACGGTTTGCCCTGCTGAAGGGCCTGAGGGGAAATACTCAAGAAAACCAAGCAGAAGATTTTAATTCTCCTTTCTTCCTTGCCATCTTCCCAGTGCTTTAGCTGTTACCTGCCCTGCCTGGGATCCTGTTTGGGTAATAAAATAGCTGACTGTACCATTCAACCACCGCACCTTCAATCTGAGTATGTGTGAGTTTAAGAATTAGGCTGACACTGTTCTCTGGCTTCCCCTCTTGTCAGGACAGCTTTGTGTGCTGCTGATGGGGAGAGCACACAGGGCAGTGGAGCCTGAACGGACACATGGGAGACTTCCTGCAGATCCCTATGGATTCACTGACACACAACAAGGCCAGCAGTGATTCCTTCAGGCACATTCACCCAAGGCTGACACCATGTTACTCAGCCAGCAGACCCTAACATGAGACTTTCTTTCCTGAGTAGATGATTTTGTTGAAGAGGGATTACCAAAATCATTGACCAGTTACCTAGATGTGACTTTCTGATGTTTGATTTCAGCTGGAATAGAATATTTTATTGCAGAGAGACACTCTCAGGACCTGTAGTATACTGAAATTCAAGGAAGAACTCCCCAGATAGCTGGGTTTGATGCTTTGATCCCACCAGAGTGGTAACACAGATGCACACAGTGTTACAGCAGCAGACAAAGTGCTTTTAGATAGGGAGGAGGGTTACAGCACATAGGAGGGGCTGTAGTTACTACTACCAGGATTCCCACTCAAGTGCCTGTCCACTTTAGCTTAATGGACTAAATTAAGGTAAACAGGTTCTAACTTGCATGAAATCCATCAGACTCAGTATGTGCACCAGCAAAACTCTACATTTTATTTTTTAACCCAGCAGAGATCTAAGTGTGAGTTTGCTACTGAGGAAATGCTGAGTTCTGCCATGGCACCAGCTCCTATAAGAGGCGTATTTGGAAGAATTTCTGCATCACCAGACAATGCAGCCAGGTTGGTGCACTGGCCAGATGCACACCACCCCCCACCCCCCAACCCCACTGCCTGGGGTGGCAGAGAAAAGACTTGGCACAATTACCTGTTGTCCATCCCAATAAAGGATGGTGCTTTCAGCCACATGGGCCAGTCAGAAAACAGACCCACAAGAACTGGCATCCAGAGTAAATGTGACACACATGAAACCCAACTCTGTTTGTAACAAAAAATATAACAGCACAGGTTCCTCCACCCAACCAGGGTGACTCATTCAAGTGGATTCACTTCTGAATTTTAAATATACACATCAGTGTACAACACTTAAAAGGTGCCCTCCACAACTATCTGCTTAATGGGACATCTTACATTTACTGAGCAACTAAGAAACAGTGACCAGAGCTCCCTGTTGCCACAACTGATCCCACTGTTGCTCAGTACGCGTGACAGAAAAATCAAGCACCCACATCACTGTGCTCAGGTTTACTCTACACAAGCCACAGAGGTAAGTAATGCATTAGGTGCTCAAGGAATCAGACAATGAGGAACTCTGCAGCAGCAGCCTGCCAGGGATTCATGCTTCCCAGTTAAATCTTGTTTATCTGACCATGTGTTTTGTAGCTCCACAGCCATCGGGGCGGTCTGGCAACTTGGTCACCATGCTCAGCCAGTACAAGCACAAGTGCCCCACATACTGTAGGAGGGTAACTCAGGACTAGCAGTGCTCAGCCCTTCCTGTTGATGCTCTCTTGCAGTAGCAGACCTTTGCCAGAGCTCAGTACTGTGTGTGGAGTGAGTCTCCCTGACGGTGCAGCCGTGGGGCAGCTCCCCAGTGTGAAAAGTGGGTCATTTGCTACACCCATAGGACAACATGAAAAACAAAGCTCTTTTGAGAAGTGTCACTGGCAGCAGAGCTGCAACCATGGACAATTCTGCTGCAGCACTGTACCAGCAACAAACCAGTCTACTAGCCTGTGACCCAAAACCAGGAGTGGCTAAGACAGGACAGCTGATTTTCCCTTGACCCAAGAGGAACAGAAGCAGAAATAACTGTTCCTGTGAGACGTGATCCCAGCCCTGGCTGGGTACCACAGCCTGGCCGTAACCTAACCGACAGCCAGGACAATGCTGTTCTCAGGGCACTGCTTTATATTCAGGAGATTTCTCCTTTGCACGTGCAGGAAGATAATTTTGAAATGGCCCAAAGCCACCCAGAGAGTGAGGGGAGGGAGGGAGGAGTCTCTGGGAATCACTGCAGCAGGAAGAAAAGACCTGAAACATGAACAGCCCATACTGCTAAGAAATGAAGTGTTGAAATTCTTCCAGAGTGCCAGCAGCAGTTCTGTTGTCCAGCATTTATTTGCCCACTCCCTCCCAAAGAAAGGCCAACAGCACTGCAGAGTAACCCCCCTGTCAGAAGAGAAGGGGCTACCACTGATTCATACAGTTTCAGCTCTTTTACACTACCATTACTACTTTGACTTTAGCAACTTCAGTATCAGCAAAGTGATTTCTGTAATGTTACCATTTAAAAGAAGAAAACCAACCACACTGTCTCTATGTCACCTCAGCAGGTTCCTATCAAGCAGGTGTTTTTGCACTGAACCCCAACACACCACAACCTGCATGACTACACAATGTAAAGCAGTGGCACACTGTGGCACACGCACCATCAGGAGCATGTAAAACCTAAAGTGTGAAAATCTCTCCACTAATTCAGCTATGAAAACAAGCACCAGCAGGTCACTCATCTACGGGGTCAGTCCCTTCTGCTCTTCTCACTGCTGCTGCTCCCTCTGAGGCTGTGGCACTGACCCTCTCACTCACCCAGAGTGTCCCCAGGAGGACAGGAGCCCCAGCAAAGGGACGTCATCATTGCAGACAGAGCTGCCTCCTTCTTGAACTACCTGAGCCGATTCTTCCAAGGGCTATGCATCCCACAGGTTTCTCTGCAAAGGCTGGTCAGCTCAAGAGCTCAGCAGTATTTACCAGTGCTGATTTTTAAATCTTTAGCTGATATTGCATGGAAAGCTAAAACCAGAAAGCTAAAGACTTAAAAAACATAGGACAATCAGGGAATGATAGAAAACAATGGGAGGTAAGTTACCATAGACCAGGACAAAGCAGTGTCTATAAAGGGAAATAAAACCTTGAAACATGACATATTACTGTGTTGGGTTTTTTAAAACAGATACTTAAGTGCTAAACATTTCTGTGAGACTTCAGCATTCAGAGTAATGTAGATAATGAAGAAAGAGCTGCCTTAGCTGAGGGAAAGGTAGTTTCTATAGGCAGGATTTCTAATTTCTCACCACCTGTCAGAGCAGAGCTGATACACCTTCTGCTTCTATTTCATCGTACCCTCAATGAGTGCATCTCGGTGGAGACGCTATATTCAGGGGCACATCTGCCCATCAAGGATTACAATTTACCTGTAGAAAAATCAATTGCCAGTAAAACTCTTCAAGTATCCTCCGGAATTCAGAAATGTGACATATATTACTCTTCTCCCTGAGTCTTCCCATAAAATATTGGCTTGCTCAGTATTCTGTGGCAGGAAATTAATAAAACTTGTCCTAGTTCCTCTCAATTACAGCAATAATATAACCTCATTTTCTCTTCATACACATTTAAAACTCAGGCTACAAATATAATACACGGCATTCCATAAATGAAGCAGATGTAATTACAGTGTGGGAGTGTTGTCTCGGGGACAGTTGTACTTAGAGCACAACTCCAAAAGATAATAACAAAGCTGGTTTCTAGGTCTCTCTTCACCCCAAATCCCGAGGCTGACCCAAGGCTGCGCCTCCTCCAGCTCCATTCAGTATGACATCAGGACTGGTTGACCTTGCAAAGGCTCACAAAGGACACTTCAAGGGCTGAGGAGAACCAATGACCGGTGATCCCCAGTTCTCTGTAGAACTGCACACTCCTTTTGTTCTGAGATGCCTGTCTCAACCCGAAAGCTCTCTGGAGCATGATGCAGTGCCTGCTGCTCACTGCCCCCTTCACTGCTAACGGTCAGGTCACACTGATACAGCTGGTAAGTCAACCCTGTCAGAGCCTGCACAAAATGAGCACAGCTTGGATTACTCTGTAGCTTTGTGCACTGTAGCTCTCTGTGCTTACACTGACATGCAGTGAGTTTCCTCCTGGGAAAATTGTGATGACGTCTAGTGCGTTCTTCTTGACTATGGTATTGATGTCACCAGAGTTTCATTGCATAGACCTCAGGTCTGTGTTTTTGCTCAAGGCAGCCCAAAGAGCCTGGTCATGAGTGCAGCAGTCTGTGAAGGGATCTTGAACATCATCTGTCGCATGGTTAGTTCCCTCAGCCTTTCCCCAGAGAAAACTCTGTGCACATTATTTGTTTTCAGAACATGTCGGGTTTTGTTCTCCAGAATAAAACTTCTGGCCTGATTTCTTATGGAAACAAAGCTCCTACAATCACTGTGGGAGAACACAAACATCTGCCCACCACAGCATAATTTCTTAAATTGGCTGGCCTGTCTTAGCCAGTCCCTCGTGTGAGGATGTGTGCACTCCAGCCTCCATCTCAAACAGAGAAAAAAGTTTCTCCCATTGACAACCAGAACAGTTTGAGAGCCATCTTCCTCTCCAGAGGAACTTGGAGCATCCATGCTCACAAGTCAGGCAATATGCTGAAATGCTTGTGAGTCCAGAAGGATTAATCCTGGTTTCAGGGTTGTACCTGTCCCCTGTGGTCACTTGAGCTAGTCAGGAATGGCACGTTTGTTTCTTTTCTCCCCTACACAAAATTGCTCTGACTGATCAGGCAAATCTCGCAGTGATGTGCACAACTGCAAGCACAGCCCAAAAGACATTTTTATACAAACTTGTGATGTGCAATACCAGAGGGAAAGTACACATTAAAGAACTCAAATAATTTTTCAGCAAGAATTATCTGAGATAGGAATTAGGGGACAGACAGAGGGGAGCAAGAAATGAAGTCCCCCCAAACCCAGAAGGAATAATGAAATCTCTGCTAGAATTGACTTATTTTCTTTCAGCCTTCCAGCCAGATACACCAGCATGTCTATAAAGTTGTGCTGGTGATGGTTATTAGTCCAAAGCCCAGACCACAATTTTACCTTGTATAAAGTGGACAGAATATCTAGAGAAGCTTAGCACGACCTGCTGGATGCCCCACTGCAGCTCACAGCAGGTTAAACTGCACACTGGCAGCTCCGCAGCTGGTTGCACTGTCTCAAGAAAGAAGCACTACAGAGAGGTCCCACTTACAACACTGCAAAGGATGTTTGCTCTGAGGTATGGTTTCAAGAGAGCCATTGGAGTTTAGGAGCAATAGACCTGTTTATTATATTGATAAATGACACATTTTTCCTACTTGATTTGTGGGGGCTGAGTGACCTGGCAGTAAAACTGACTTGATATTGCCACTTAATTCTTATTGATGTCTTTTCTGGTTCACCTTTTATTTGCATAAATGAGAAACAGAAAGAAACTCCTGTTCTTTAACAGAATCACATGGGATTCCTTGAGGAAGTCTGATGGATGTTGCAGACACACATCTCCCCAGGTACTGACCCACTAACAACTTTTGTCCCCGCGCTCTTGCAGAGCCCCCCCAGTGACCCCTCACCCCACGTCAGCTAACGCAGAGTTCAAGGGCCAGCAGTGTTTGCTCAGGCACAGGTCTGACACTTTAACACATGAAGTTTGTGGGGAGGAACCAGCAAGAGAACATTACATTTTCATTTCTGAAACTGACACCTAAAAAAACCCCATGGGGCCTGTAAGTATATAACTATATAACTACACTTATTAATAGACATTTTTATAAAGTCAAAGAACTGGGAAGATTTCTTGTGATGGAAGGGACAAGAATAATTGTTTTTAAAAGAAAAACCAGAAAGACTGCAAGCACTCAGGTACCACAGGGATGCAGCCTGGGGTTCTGCCTCACTGTTGCAAAGATTACAGTATTCCACAGCTGTGTTTCACTTTACCATATCTTAAAATAAAATCATAGTTCAAAACAAAACTGAGGATGATTTTTTGTTGCTTAATTTCACAAGGAAAAGTGCTGGTGAATATATATATAAAGTGAGACTGCCACCGGGAGGGGACTTTGCAAGGGTCAAAGCAAAATCTTCAGAGAATCTTTCTCAGAAACCTGATCACTACCATAAAATACTGGTAGTTGACCCTGAATACTCCCAAATTTAAGACGTTTCAGATCCATAGTACTCACTTCTTTAAAGAATAATCTTGTGGAATTAAGTGGAGGATGAAGATAACAGATTAAGTTCTACTAATCGATGAGATCCATATTTTCTTGTTGTGTGCATTCTACAGTAGTGTTATATATGTATTTCTGTTTAATTTTATCAGGCAGGTTCAATGTCTTAAAAGAAATAGTAAATGTCTTTATAATTCATAGGATTTTTCCGCATGTTTCTCTTCCCTTTGTTTACATTTTGGGAGGAGGAAGTGTCAGTTGGACAAAGAAATGGTGCTGCACAAAAAAACCCTGCCCCAAAATCGATGCTGTAAAGCAGCAGAAGAAATGAACACAACCAGGAGGGCAAAGCTCTGCACGGGGTCCCCGGTGCAAAGCAGTGAATGGAGTTTTGCACACACAGTCTCATATATTTTTTTGATAAGCAGAAATTTCCTCTTTTACTGTTTCTTTCAATTTCAATTCTCTCACCTTGGAATCTTTTCTTTTTTTAATACTAGCATTTGGAGAAGTTTATTGTTTCTCTTTGCCAACTGCTGAAGTGAGAGTGGACTCTGCTGATCCTGTGCTCCTTGCGTTCAGAAGCATCTCCCCTTGTTCAAAAATCAAACCCAGAATTTGATAGGAAAACAAACCCCAAAGTTTGTGCCTGTCTTTCCATGACATTAGCTTTCTCCTGACCCATTTCTTTGTATGTGCGTCACATACTTACAGGACAGATGAGTAATGAACATTGTGACCTATAAAACAGCAGAAGATGGGAGGAAAAAACCCCTGCATTTAATTTCAGATTTATAAGAAAAAATGTATTCATGCATAAACCAGAATGGAAGAGACTGGGCCAGTACAGAAGATTTGACTGTCTGTAACTCCCATCCTTGGAAAGTTTGCAATGAGGTGAAAAATGATTTAGAAGACACGAGCGTTCCCCCCAGCCAGCTCACTGTACATGAGCAGAAGCTGTCTCACGGGTGGCTTCGGGTGGCAGGATGACCACATGTATCATGTTCTCCAATGATCTGTTCAGCCCCTTTTGATGACACCTAACCATGCCAGGCGCTGATATACCAGTGGGAATGAAGCCAATGGATACCCTTGCTCACCCCCACTTTTTTGTCTTCTTTTAAAAATATCACAAACCCCACAAACCACTGGCTGACATGGAACATACTTCCTCTCATCACAGGTGGACAGAGACACACACCTCAACACTCATAAGCTGCAGTGGACCAGACCTCCCAGGGCTCAGAGGTATCTCCAGGAGTGTCTGCCAGTGAGACAGTCTGTCCCACTGTACTGACATCCAGGAGCTGGTCTCCTCCACAGCAACAAACTGTCCCAGCAACTAAACAGTGACCCATCGTCTCTCAGTCTCCCCAGCCTAAAATCCCTGCTAATAAATCTCCAAGTGAGAAAGAGCAGTGACCCAACAACAGAGCACTGCGACTAGGACACCAGCAGAATGCAAGGCACCTATTTTGGAATAAATCCTAAAAGATTAAAGAGCACGAACAGCTGCCCTCTCCAAACAGCCTGAGCAAAAACAAGCTGGAGAATATGGCTCACTTCAGCCTGCACTGCAGCAAGGAGGTAGTATTCTGTCTAGTTTGGCTTGGTAACACCAAGAGAGATGTCACAGCTGCAGGAGCATTCAGCATTAACTCTATGAGCCCTCCCACCACGTGGCCAGCTTCATCCTGCAGTCATCCTTTCGCTGTCTCCATCGCTTTTGTTACTAAGTGGACTGGATTAAAGCCAGCACAGATGCACTGCGCGCCGCCAAGTGCCACACCGACGGCTCCTCGAAGGGCTGGATCGGCTTTGGTACACTGAAAAGGAGATGGAGGTAGCACAGCGCTTCTCAGCCAGGTACTAAAGAAAAGCATGACAGGCTGGAGGTAAGGCAGGAAAAGATGAACTGTAAGGAACACATTTGAACAGAAGAGTAATTAAACACTAGATCAGATGATCAAAGGAAACAGTAAATTCTCCATTTCTTGACACCTCCAAATCAAGCCCGGGTGTCTTCCTAGAGGACATATTCCAGCAGATCCATCCAGCTGCCAGAGCATCATCTGGCACCTGATGTATACAGGGAGCAGAAGCAGAGAATCTGACTGTCCTTTCCTTAATCCCAGAGTATATACTTTTTCGGATGTTTTGGGGGTTTTGTTTCATCTGGGTTTTTTACCTCTTATTCAGGGACCTGCATGCATCTAACAAAAGAGCAGCACTCCACACTCATATGCATTAAATAAAGATTACTCTAGGGGGCAAAGACTGCAGAGTATTTTCCACTTTAACCTCTGCTGGCAGTTTGATGGACATCGTTGCAAGTACTGTAGCAAAAGCAAATAAATGGCAGGAATATCTGTGGAAACAGTGGTGCTCAAACACATAATGAAAAACCTGAAGGAAGGAAAGTAAGTTTTGAGTGCATACATTTGCCTATTCGCCCTGGAGTCATATTTAGCCATGCAGAAAACAACAACAACAAAAAAGAGGGATCTAAACTGATTGTTTACTGCTCAGAGGACAGCCTATTAAAATCACCCTCGTTACTACAGCAATAGTACATATTTACAGGGATTGTGGCCGATTCTGATCAGCCATACCAAGCCATGTCTCAACCCATTTCATACTGATTAGAGTCTGGTCATATTTTAAGTGTCTATGAAATTATGCAAATGGAATCTGTACCAGAAAATCAGATTGCCAGATAATTGACCATTAATCTTTGATAAAAGTTTAAAAAAATTAAAGCAATCAGAAATCAGCTTAGCGTACAGTCTCTTGGGCCTTATTTTGGTCTAGTAAGTCTGTACACTAAGCTGATTTCTGATTGCTTTAAGTTGTAAAAATTGCTTTTTAACCCACGGATATCAATGAGATTGCACCTGGTGTAAGTCGGGGCTGAATTTGATCCGCTGTGTGCCTTAATCACAGTATATTTTTGTTAAAACCCAGTATTTGTGTGGATCTGTGGATACTGATTTGTTCAAGCGCACGATAATCTCCCCCTAAGCCCGTCAGAATACAGCAGGTTAATAATGCTGTAAGTAGAATCCAATTTATTCATAAAACACCAGAATGCTTTAACCAAACTGTTCTTTTGTGGCAAGCCCCCTCCCACCTGGCTGCAGCAGACAAAGGCTCCTGCCGCAGCTGGTGGGAAAGGGGCAGGATACCAATAGCACAGCATCTGTCGCGCTGTCCATCCCTCTGTCTGTCCATCCATCAAGCAGCTGGTTCCCTCTCCATCCACCGTTCTGCACAACCAATGGCACAGTTGTGCCCTGTCCCGCAGTGCATGCTGCCTACTTTGGGAACCAACTGTGGCTCCACATCCATCACCGTTATTTTGATAAGTGCTCCGACGTTTCTGGTGGCAGCAGGAGAGCGTAATCCTGTGACAACATTTCAGCCCATTAACATTATCTCTTAATTAGCATATATAGCGCTTGCTGGGTGTTTATCGGAATTCAATGAGCACACGCTGTAGAACTTGCTTTCCTCTGTGACCAACAAAGTAAATAAAAATTCTGCATGCTTTAGTGGGAACTTAGATTGCTTTGCACAGACTTCAGAAAAGCAAGTCTATTTCAAGACTTCCTGTGCAAACTGCTACAGCCCATGAGCTTTGGGAAACCCTCCACCTATTTGTGATCCCCCCCTGCTGTCAGCATCGGGAGCCCTTGCCAGGAATCACAGCTGTATCACCCTCATGTCACCTCAGTGCAGGGCAGAGATGATCTTACAGCCAAGGGCTCTATAGTCTGAGTAAGAAAAGGAAGACTGAATGGCAGAGAGACAGCCATCAGGGAAGAATAAAACCATACTGGCCACAGCAACAGAACCACCCAGACCACCACGAAAGGACTCAAGTGGAAGGGGACACACAGGTTACCTCTGCTTACATTAGCAAGAGGGTGGTTTATTATGGGACTTTGATTTTTTCATTTAGCTGGATTTTAGGATATTAACCAAATGCAGGTGTACAATCCTGTGCTGCTCATTCGTATGCAGGGTCAGAGAGCTATCTACAGGCCAGGAGCACATCTCATTCTTGTGCCCCCACCCTCCTCACTTTTCTCTCTGCTGGTGGCAGCTGGGAACAGCCATATGGCAGAGATGGTTGTTGCTCGCTCCTTCAAGCTGTTTTCTTTTGCTAAACTCAAGATAATTCCTCTTTTTAGAGGTCCCCTCTGCAATCCTGCTCACAAACATAATTTCAAAGCTGGCAGGTACCACATCTGGGTGTGTCCCCCATCCTTGAAGAGTGGGTACCTGATCTGCATGAGTTACCCCTCCAGAAACACGTGAAACTGCTGCGTATGGCCCTTCGTGATCCCTGGGGAGGGGAAAACCAGCCAACCTGCAGTGCAGGCTTCAGATTCATCCAAAATGAAAAGCTTTTGATAAAATTACTGGTTAAGATAATTAAGAAATTGAAGAGACTACTGGGAAGGAGGCCCATCATTCAATGTGCTCTAGGATTCCTAGAAATTAAACCACCTAACACGTTTTAATTCAGCTGAGAGCTCATTGGTGCTGCAGGGAAACATTACATGAACACCTATGTCCTCCATTACACAGGTGGCAAACCTTCTCCCAGGATAATAAAGTCACTTTGTTGAAGTGATGAAATTTTTGCAAAAAAACTGAAGTCAAAGAACTTTCAACTCCCAGAAATATCATAGTAGTGAAGCTAGCCACAAGCTGGTAGGGATCTAATTGTTACAGTACTGTTGCTACAGCTGTACCCACCACCACACCTAATCAGCACGGGTAAACGCAGTAGCCAGACAGCAACAAAAGCCCCATGAAGTTATATTTGGGATGAGCCATCCAATATTTCTCTGTTTAAGATACACCTGTGTAAATCATTTGAGCTACTGTACATCAGCAGCAGCTTTGAGAAAGATTTTGGGTCTGTGCTTGAAAGTAAAAAGCAAAGGGGCCCAATTAACTTGCTATAACAAAGCAGCTCAGTGACTCCTTGGCGTACCAGCCTCAAGCAAATCTCACAGGGATTGGGGAGTAGCTGCTGGGCACGGTGTCCAGAGAGGCACAGCATGACGGGGATGGGCCCCACTGCTGATCCCAATGGAAAGTCCCGGGGCAGGAATTACACTGCTTTCGACCAAATGAGGGAGATGGGCAGAAGTTACATGGAAACACAAAGAAGCACTGATGAGAACTGCAGTAGTGACCAGTATGGTGCCACAAGACTCTGCTGATCCATGGAATGGGTCAACAATTGCACAGGTATCAAAAATGAGCTGAAAATGTCAAAAGGTTCAGTAGAGACCATGGCTGATTTGCAGAAATGCTACAAAATACAGTCACTGAAGGAAAAGCCTGCAACTCCAGAGCAAAGCAGTCCTTATAACCTAAGTGCTATTAGATTTCTGTCTATGTTCAAACCAATTTTTAAAAAATCATACCATTATAGGCATTTTCTGGCAGCATTTTCTCATGTGCACAACAAAGACTAACAGAGTAAACGCTATCAAATACTCTTGTGATCTCAATGTGTTAGGGAGGCAACTGATTTCAAACTACTTCTCCATTCTCATCAATATGACAATCATATCCCACCTCTGCTGGATTTGTCCTTTCACTTTCCTTCATAAAATTGTCTGCTTGACTTTATAGCATTTGGTCTATGTACATAATAGGAGGTGACTCTCTTGCTGATGAACTTCCAGTGCTTAGGTGACTAAAAGGCAATACAAACTAGTGCAAAATGAGATGATCCAGGGAGAAAGAAAGCAATTCAAAACTGGGGTAGGAGACAGAACGTCCATCTAGTTCAGCGCAACTCACCACCAGCAAAACAGTAAAGGCAACAACCTTGGCAAGCTTTGGCGTGCTAGACTAGGGGTAATACATTTGGGCAGGAGTAACCCATGGTATCTTTTATTTTTGCTGAAAAGCTGCTTTGTTCCATAAAGATTCATATGGACAAATGCCCTTCATCCTCTGGCTTGCAGCAAGGGCTTAATGGATAGTTTCTGCTGGCCACTTGAAAACTAGTTATGAGAATGCATGAGCCTCCACACACAGAGCATAAAAATCCATCTCCAAATGCTCAGACATAGCAAAAATAACTCTCTCAATGTGGATGGGAACATTACCACAGCCACAGAGGCAAGGCTATTTCTCCTCAGGCATCTCTTGTCCTGTCCAGGGCTGGGCTTCAGCAGGGTGGACACAGCAACTTGGACATGCTGTGTGCTGTGAACAGCAATTCTCCAGGTGCTCTAATTGAGCATTTCATGATTCTGCTCTTTCATATATTTCATGAGGGCAAAAAAGCCTCATCTGCAACTACTCCCTACCGATAAACATCTATAGGACAGCTGCAGTGCAGTTTAAGACACTTTAAAATGAGCCTCAGGATTGTCAAGGAAGCATTCCTGGGGCCAGGTTGGATGGGGCCCTGGGCAACCTTGTGTAGATACAGGCCTGAGGTTGGTGGCCCTGCCTGTGGCAGGGGGGTTGGAGCAATATGATCCTTGGGGACCCATGCCATTCTACGATTCTATGATTCTATGATTAGATCAGAATGTGTTAAACATTCAAAATTCTCACAAGAAAGTTACTTCTTGCTTGGCTGTTGGCATGAATATGCTCGCTCATCCCTTGCTTTTCCAGTAACCCAGAGGTGTATGGGACTGGGATTTCTCCCCACCTGCTACAGCAAGACCATGGAAGTGGCAGAGCTGTTGGCAGAAAGCTTTGCTAGAGGAGGGGACACACACAAGACCATGAAGTGAATTTACAGTCACAGGAAAAGGCTCTCTGGATTTACATAAATCTACATGGCACTGAATATGTTAACAGTTGACTGTAACTGTTTGGAGAGAAACAGGCTGCTTGGATGCTGGCAGCAAAAACGCTGCTTTATCCAGTTCCTACCGTGCCAAGCTCCTCCACCCTCTCTCAGAGCAGCATTTAGACAAATGCCAACATTTTAAAATTAAGTGGCCCCATCATTATTAATTCATTTGGTATTCATTGTAACGACATTAATCATAGTAAACTGCAGCAGCTTTATTACACATGTAATGTGTACTTTCCTGGAATTTCCCTGTGAAATCTCTGACATTGCTAACAATGTAAAGACAATGAGACATTACAACCCAGCAAAACAATAATAAACACGCGACTTAATAAATCATTATTCTGCCCAAAAGTATGTTAAAAAATAAACTCGTTTCAAAACTAGAAGAAAAAACAACATGCAGTAAGTGACATCAGTGAGTTTGAGGCTTTTGGTTGCAACAAAGAAACAAAACAGCATGCTAATATGACATTTACAAATAATACCTAACCACAGCCTAATTAACTTATTGTGTGCTTACTAAACTAGCATACATATTATATTAGAAGAAAAACACTTATTTGTTCTGTTGCTAAGAAACTTCAGACATTTGCATATTTAACAAATTGTTAGAGTGTTTTTAACCAGAACCCATCACTATTTATAAAAGACAAATTTAAAACATGAGATCAAAGACACAACATTAATTTTTCTTTTGTCAACTGTCTTTGTTCAATGGCTCAAAGCAGCAGTTTTATAGCCGGCTGATACATAATGAAACATCTGGTATTATTCTGAATTACAGCAAAACCCACTAATAGTCAAGGGCTTTTCTTTGTTTCTCGTACACCAGTCGACATACTATAGGGACCAATCCAGCAGCCCTCGAAGAACATGCCTTTGAAATCGCTGCTAGGCTTTTCTGAGGAAGGATTTCAGGATCCATCTCCACAACAGGAACACCACTAACATTTTGCTTTTAAAGGCTCCAGATGTCAGCCGATTTTAATTGGTCTCGTAAGTTGTACAAGAGCAGGAAACAAAAGCACAGCATTAGGGAGTGAGGCAGGGAATAAAGCCCGAGGCTTCTCCGCTGACTGGGAGGTAGCGGTGGAAGCCAGTGCCACACCACCACTGCTCACCGGGCCCATGGATCCCGTCTGCCACGTGGCAACTCACAGCTCCTTGGACATTAATCCAGAGCGGCGCTGGGTCACTATTCTGCACGCATTTGCCAGCTCACCATGCACCAGCACAATGAATCATAGAATCATAGAATCGTAGGGGTTGGAAGGGACCTCAAGAGATCACTGGGTCCAACCCCCCTGCCAAAGCATATCACTCAGATAGGCGTCCAGACGGGTCTTGAATATCTCCAGAGAAGGAGACTCCACCACCTCCCTGGGCAGCCTGTCCCAGTGCTCTGTCACCCTCACTGGGAAAAAGTTCTTCCGCATGTTGGTGCGGAACTTCCTATGCTCCAACTTGCAGCCATTGCCCCTTGTCCTGTCCCCACAGACCACCGAAAAGGGGCTGGCTGATTCCCCCTGCATCCCCTGCTTAAGATAATTATAGACTTTAATTAGGTCCCCCCTTAGTCTTCTCTTCTCAAGGCTGAAGAGTCCCAACTTACTCAGCCTATCCTCATAGGGGAGATGCTCCAGGCCCCTAATCATCTTCGTAGCCCAAGCAGAGCTTGGATCACGTTCTCCTATCCCATCTTCCCTACGCACTCGCCAGCACAGTGCGAGGCCCGGCCCAGTACACTCTGTGTGTGAGGTAGCTCAGGCACATCCACATCCCGACATCTGCCAACTTGGCCACATCCAAAAATGCTCTGGGCGTGTCTCTGCGGTGCTCTGCCACCTCAGTGTAGACATATTATAGGAGGAGCAAGATGAAAAAGGAAAGTAAAGAGACACTGGAAGAAAACTGAAAGCTCAAGGAGCTATAACAAAACCAAGGTAATCTTAAATCTGCTGTCTCTGGGCCACTTAAAGGACTTAAAAAACAGAAGAGATGTCATATGGAGTTGCAACTCTCTTCAGAAAGCTACCAAAGGGATTGTCATCCTAGAACTGCTTGTTCCACCTACCAAAGGTGGGAGGACTAAGGAATTCCCATGGCAGGACAATATCCTGCTACACCCTTGAGAACAAGCTAACAAAATCTGTACTCACTCAGCTACAAGCTCAGATTTACCATATGAAACAAAGAACTCCCAAAGAAAACAGGTGACTATCAAAATAATTTTTTATGAGAGTAACCACTAAAAAAACAGTAATTCTGCTAAACTGCAGCATTAACCACATGAAAGGAACAGATCACCTCAGTCACCAACAGAGGCTGCTGGGTTTTTAAAGAGTCACAAGACAAAATCTCTTTGCAAGGGGAAACAGTTTGCAATAGCTTCAGTAACAACCACGTGCAAACTTTACTAACAGTTGAGCAGAGCTGTGCAACACTGACAACTGACGATGACTCTGCCAGGAAGAAGATCCAGATATAATCGCAACTCCAGGTGTGGATGTGACCAACTGCAGATCTTCCCTGCACCCACAGAGCTCTCACCTCCATTGCACAGAGGGGAGGCTGCCAAAAACCACCACATTTCTGGCAAGACTCAGCAGGTCCTAGGAGCTCTCTCCCTTGAGGAGGAGCGTCCTGTACCAGCAGCTCTCCCCAGCTCCGTGCTGTGTCACACAAATTCCCTTGCAGTAGGGAGCACATTTTTCAGTGGTCCCCACTACAGGAATATCTTCCTTCACACTAAGGCGTTTGAGTCAGAAGAACTTGTACAAGAAGAGTGTGCACATTTTTAAAGCCTTTGTGGGTTCAAAACACACATGCAAGTCTATGGCCTGCAGTGACATTCGTCTTCAAATTTCAGGCAGAGGCTGTGTATGACATCATCTGGACTGCAGGTTAGTTAAAAGCTTGGTTTTTCGATGACAACATCCTGTGCACTTCCATCCCAGCACCTGTCTGTGTTAGACAAAGCAAACATTGTCCCAGAAAGCTAGATGCTAAATACTAGAAGGTGTCCTCACAGGACACTGATGGCAGGCTTAACTCAGCTGGTCGTGTTCATGCTGGCTTTAATCTGCCCAATCGGTGGTGGCCCATGGCTCTGTGCCATCACTGCTAATAACATACCTCCCCTTGACCCCTATTGCCACCTTTGCACTGCAGCACCGGCTTCCTTTCATCCCCAGCAGCCAACCTGGGTTACGAGTACACCTGGATTTGTTGCAGAGACATACACTGAACAGGACTGCCCACAGTCTTCTTATTACAAGTAAACAGCTGAAGTTCCACTATATTATAAACAATTGAAAATGGGGCATGAAATGGGACGCGGGCAGCCGTAATAGAAAGCAGCGCCAACAGTCTCTGTGCTTAGAAAACACACACAAACACAAAGCTTTTGCTAATAACAGCAAGTGCCTCGGTTAATATTTGAGGCAGAGGACTCCAGTTGTAGCCAAAACCATTTCTGACATTCTTCTGGGATACAAAGGGAGCTGATGGAAGAAAATCATCTAGGGGAAGTACTGCTGAAAGGACGACGACTACTACTACTACTACTACCACCACCACCAATAATAACTACAATAACAACAATAATAATAAAAATAACATTGGTATGTAAAGACTCTCCCTGAAGACAGCCCATAAACCACACCAAAGCTCTTTTGGTGGAAAATGCCAAGGCTCTGCAGTCAGTTCTTACGGGCTGGGCTGAAGCAAAGCCTGATTCGACACCAAAGAAAGGTGCTCACCACCTCCCTCGGTTCTGCCTGGTCGCAGGTACAGAGCTGCCTGCTTCTGCAGGTCTCAATTGCTCTCTCTGGCAGCGCAGCACAGGAGGTGCAGAGGGAGTTTCAGACGACAGCCAAATTCTAGGCATGTGCTGGACATGCAGCCAAGTCCTACCAACCATCCTTAATGGGAATGCTAGCCCCCACAAAATGACTTAATCCAAGTTTTATGTTACAAACACGCAATACCTCCCCACTGGAGCACTGCAGTGTTTCTGACCCAGCTGCTTTCTTCTTTGCTTTCTTCAGAAGAATAAAGTGAGCCAAAGGTACATTTTCGGCTCTGTGAATGGCTGTAGCTGGTGTTGGCAACACCACCAGCACTGCAGTAACCAGAAGGGAACAGAATAAATTCAAGAAGTTCCAAGCATTTCATTTTGCATTTTCAGTACACAGCATTCAAACATGTTTTGAAAAAATAAAACTCCTCTATTTCCAGCATGCAGATACAGAGGTGATCACCAACCAGTCATTTGGGAGGGAAAGTAGGGTTTCACTTTTCAAAGAGCTCTAATTCCTACGAAGCTCTGAGTGCTGTGATCTCAGGTACAGTTCTCCACCCATCAGTACCTTACATGAGAGGATAAATTTCTCCTTTAAAAAAATTACCAGTCCCTTATTAGTACCATAAAAACAAGTAGCTACTGACTTGGAAATGGCCTCTGGCTTTACCTGTCAATAATCTGCTTCATCAGACCTTGAATGTAGAATATACATTTCACAGAGCTCAGAAATATACATTCCCTGAAGTGACCATAATGGTACCTTTATGATGGCCTGCTGTGGGTTGGGTTACTTGTTTTGTAAGGATTCCAACTTTCCAGCAAGAAGGGTTCTTTTAAACCTTTTCTAAAGCCATAGGAATAATGGTACAAATGAGCTTTATGATATTTTTGCTTGCTCTTTCTCCCTTTAAAGATATTTCTATGATCCAGCTTCATCAGCATAATGGATTTGCAGCTCTTTATGAGAAACACAATGAAATTTTTTCATATAGCCCATGTGAGCGCATGGCCTGATCAGGGACACTGGTACAAGGGATGGGCAAGTCACCAGTCAAAGGCCTTCTCCTTACATCCACCAGCCTCCTCTATGCTCTCCTATCCCATACTGGTTAAGCCACCTCTCCCTTGCAAGCTTCTAATTATTATAGAATAATACTTTTTATTAGTCTATAGGCTTCTTATTACTATCTGAACTTTTTTGCACTAGATTTTGCACCCCTTAGGTAGAACAAGTGCCTGGGTATGACACTGCCACAGCAGTGGAAGAAGCTCTGAGATATGTTGTCCCAGTGACAGCAGCACAGTTTATTGCTTCTCGAAAAAGGAGTGGGATGACAAGCTGCATTTAATCAACTTTCAAAGAAAGCCAAAAATGAAATGTCTGTAAGATTGGTACCAAATCCTCGGATCCTTTTCTCCCAAGGTAAGACAGTGTCCAGTGGAGAAAATCCCACAGAGAAAAGCAGAAACTCTGGAGGCAAATTCAGATGATGAAATTAAGATGTACTTTATCAACTGAGTGTTAAAGCGAGTGAGCGGGCTGTGTCTGCGGAGGGTTTGTGTGTAGGTCAGCCAGGGGCTGTTGTCAGGCTCCTCCAGAGGAGCCTGTTCCTTCTTCTGGCC
Source organism: Zapornia atra (assembly GCA_013400835.1). Classification (NCBI taxonomy): domain Eukaryota; kingdom Metazoa; phylum Chordata; class Aves; order Gruiformes; family Rallidae; genus Zapornia; species Zapornia atra. The sequence continues at coordinate 24,818 of VZTU01016325.1, forward strand.
CTTGTGGGAATCTGTGCAGAGAAATGTCGCCGCGACAAGAAGTCAGCACTGCACCCACGGATGGGTAAAGAGGGAAAGTCCATGAGAAAGCAACATGGGATCCTCCCAGCAGGATCCAGTTCGGATGGACGGGATGGAGACTCCACCAAACAGCAAGAGGAACAAATTAGTAGTGACTGTGGGCACTAGGACAGGACTACATTGCTGTCAATAGCATGCCCAGCCTCAGCAAAAGCCCAGCTCTCCACCAGCTGGATTCAGCACTCAAATGCACAACCTAAAGCTGTCTGGGTGGTTTTAATTTATCCTCTCAGTGCTAGTGTGTAATGCATTTTTAATGGGGGGCAGCACTACAGGGGCAGAGGAGAGAGGTGCTGCTGGGTTTTTCCTAGAAGTCTCCCTCTTTCCTAGAACTCCCCCAGCTCCAGGGTAATGGCACAAAGGGCTGCACAGGGTATTACCAGAAAAATCACAAAATCCTACTTGAACTTTCACATTTTGACGCCACAGAAAAATGGGTGACCAAAGTCCTTCTTGCATTTGGAGGGCAACGTGTACAGTGGCACAGAGCAAGGTTTAAGGAGATGAGAACACTTTTATACTGTGCACATATGTGCAAATTGAAGTTAAAAAAAAAAAAAAAATCCCTTGGGAGAGTGTGGAGAGAAGGGAAGGTGAGCAACAGCTACCATGAAATCGAGCTGATAATTGCAGGAAAATCACCGGGCAATTTTACAGAGGCTTCCTTTACCTGCATTTATAAGTATGTCAGTACACCTCCCCTAGACACCTAACCCACATCACGCTCTCAGCCAGTTACCACTCCTTAATGAAATGTTGATGAAGCCCATCTCTTAGACTGTAGGTATTTCCACAGTACCTTGTTTCCCTCCTATAAAGATTAACCTTTTCCACACATGACCAATTTCACCCACAGTCCAGGTTTCCTGGCAGCACATTTTGGCTTAAAGAACAGGCTTCCGGGGCTCTCCATCAGCAGGTACCAGATTCGACCAACATTAAAAATAGAGATGATGCAATTTGCAGGCCATATTGACAGCACATGAAGTGTTGCTGCTCATCAACCGTTACTGTATGTATAAAAAACAAGGTGTTTTTACTGCAATTGGGAAAAAAATCACTGTTATGGAGTGATTAAAGAGTTCAAGATTATTTTTATTATTATTATTATTATGAGTGGCTTCCAATTATTCTTTTCTTAAACTTGCTTTCTCTAGGGGTCTGCATCAGGCCAATCTGATCACCTGGCTGTTTGTAGTCAATGGACAGCTGGGCATCAAGAAGACAGAAACAAGCTTGTTAAAAATCTTCTTGACTATTTGCAACCAAATGATCCCACTGATCATTTATCTCTAATTGCCCTATGATTACCCCTCCTCATTTTTATTTATGCAGTTTATTATGTCAGTCAGGTTTTCTGAAGATCTACAGTAAACCTGGAGCAAATATAACTTCATATTAAATGAATATATGCAGGGGTTATTCAATCATTTCCTTTGGCAATATCACATGTATTGGCTCTAGGAGCTACAAGCAAGAGGATGGCACTTCTTGTTTGGAAATGAAGAGCCATGTTGCACGTTTTAAAAAATTCGTAATGAAACCTTCATTATAGAGACATATATCTCACCATCCATCATCTCCAAACATGCAGGCCTGGAAATGAAAACCTGCCTGCATTTAATTTGATGGGCTGAGCACACAGTGTTTCCATCCTGTCAGGGGGAGGGGAGCAGCACTTTATTTATTCACACGCCTGAGAATAGACAGGTAAATTTGGGAGCATCATCGCGCCTGGAAATCCTGGAACCACTTAATTGAAACCCACCCCGAATCACGTGCCCTTGCTTCCCCTTGCACCCAGGGCTCCACTGTTTGCTCCCGTTAGCGCGGCAAGGGGCTTTGTGCGGTGCTCCCCTCCCAAGCTGCACAGCATCTGCTACGGGGTGTGTGTGTGTGTGTGGGGGGGTTACTTCTTTTTTTATTTATTTATTTTCCCAATTTTGTTTCTAATCTCTGTTTCCTTGTGGTTTCCTGGAGTCGTCCTGACAAAGCCACATATTCTGTTCCTGTCCTTTATAGCACTGGAGGGCACTGCAGAACACATGAAATTTGTTTCTAATTTTACATCTGCCAAAAAGCATTCCTGGGTTACAAATACATGCCAGCAAAATTGGTGGGGCCTGTCCCACTAATGCCACAAGACAAACAAAGCCAAAAGGAAATAAAAAAAGACTAAAATACAACACAAATATTTTTGCACTTCTTTTAGCTTGTGAAGCCTTTCCCTTTTTTCCCTCCTTCTCCCACATTTTACCCAAGTTAAGCTTTCTGCTATTACATATTTACCTGCATATATTTAGGAAGAAATAACTGCAATATAAGAAAATGAGAGGGAACAATTTGGGTTTTCCTCCTCTACAAGTCCTATCCATAAGGAGACAGCTAGAAATACCTTCAGCCAAGAGCACGTGGAGGACAGACCCCTCCCCAAACATCTCTGAAACACTGAACGTTTTGAGCAACTGGCCAAAATCCTGATGCTCCAAAATGAGTTTAAACTGAATGGTTGATCTGAGCTGCATGGCTGCCATTTACATATGCAGTGTGTTTTACAGCAGCTATTTCTTCTCATCATCACAGTTTCCTAAACAATATTTCAACTAAATTATCCTAAACTTTGTAACCACAGCAGGGCAAGAACCCTGAGGCAGCCTCTAAAGCAGTAAGAGCAGCATCCCAGTCTGGACAAAGCTAGCAGCACACCTAGGCCCTTTGGCAGGGCCAGCTGGGCCACAGGCACCCCCGCAACCACTGTCCACTGATTTCTGGCACAGGTCTGAAGTTCAGGTTGAGCTTCCATGTCTCCCTGTGGTCTGTATTTGCTGCACCTAAGTTTCAGCTATGCATAAGCAGCAGCTCCCTGCCTAGCTCAGTCTTCACAACTGTAAATGTCAACAGACCAAGGAATGCAACTCAGGGTTTATTTTCATTAGTAGTAGCACAGTGTCACGGTATTTCAATGCTCTGCAAGTGTTAATTAAAGACCTTGCCATAAGGAAGTTTAAAGAACATTTCAGAGCTGGTTCCAGCTCTGCAGCTTGGGTTTATTGGATATAGTGTAATAGCACAGATAGTCCAGCCCTTCCTGTAAACCACAGTATGGCATTTTCTCCCTTCCAGAATTTTGCACTAGATACAAACACGTAGCTCCTGATGGAGAACACCAGACCTGGCCTGGCCTGGCAGTGCCCGCTGGCTGGCCTTGCTGGCTTCGCAGCGCTGGGCACAGGGAGCTGGGTCTGCAACTGGAGCACGTTCCCTCCACCGCCAGAGCAGGTCGTATGGCTACAGATGGGAGCCAGAACAGTTGGCTCTGTCGGATCCGCAAAACCCCCATGTCACAAAGTTAAGACTCAGTTCCTTCCACTAGAACACAATGAGCAAAAGTTAGCCTGAATTACACAAAATTCATCAATTTGTGAATAACTCTCATTCAAGACTTCAACCATTTCCACAAAACTTCCCTGGCTAGCAGGGATGTGATCCAACATCTCCATTTAGGACCAGATCTGAAGAGTGTGCTGCTTTTCAGATTCCATTGCAGAAAATTTACAGGGATTAACTCAAAAAACCAATTTTTTTCAGTTGTGTTTGGCCTTTCATGTTCTAACTTCCCCAGTGATCACTCTTGGTGAGAAATTTCAACTATGCAGACTTGCTAGAGCCTAATCTGCCTGCATCCTCACATGCACAGCGTGTCTTGTACTGTACAAATGTCTTTTCCAATATGGATTATGGGCTAATAAGTGTTATGGGTCTGCAAATCTTCCTGGCCTTTACTTTTTAGCTGTTATATGAGAGTCGTATTACCTAAAGGAAGAAGCATATGGATTGTATCTATCCAGCACTAGATGATCACAGAGACTTTTCCTGAAACGTATTTGGAGAAAAAGAAAGCCATCTATAGGAGAACTGTGAGAAGAATCAATTGGTGGGGTGCGGGGTGGGTCGCGGGGGGGTGTCCTATTTTGAGTGAAAAGTATTAGAGGGAAAATATTTAAAAGGATTTGTGTTGGAATAAGCTGACCCTACACATTTTCTGTTAGTGGATTTATATCCTTTTAAAAATATTTGCACTGAATTTGTAAGATTCTGAAGTGAAAACGCTATTCCAAAATTCCTTGTTTGGAAAATACGTCAGGCTTTTGGGAAAAGGAACTTTTTGTGAAACAGCTCGATACATCTCACCCAAAGCATTTCTCTCTTTCCCTTCAGTCACCAATGCATTTTCAGTTATTTTACACATAGCTTACTGTAAATGCTAGGGGGAAAAAAACCAACCCAAGCAACCCACAAGCGAATTTAGTTCAGCCTCCAAAAGACAGATTTTTTAAAAATGCCAATATCAAGACTTTACCTTAATTTTTACCACTAACTACCCATTATACACAAAGCTTTGCTCATTTAAACTTTGTATCCTAGCTTCAACATAAATACATGCTGTGCTGCTAACTATTCATCTCAATTTTCTTATCTGTAACACGGGGAAAATAATACTGGCTATACTTGCCTCAGTGGAGGGGATTAGTTGGTATCTACATGGATTCTGCCCGTATAAAGCACAATGACTATTGCCTGAATGTCGATATCTCCTCCGCTAGCACTGAAAAGTATCATATGCCTTCTGGCCTTAGAATTAAAAAATAACTTCAGTATTCAAAATATTTTATTTCTGCTACGTCAGAAAGAAAATCTACAGTCAGCTGGGAAGTTTGCAGAGCGGCCAGTGCAGAAGCATCCAGCATCCTAAGGATGTGATCACAGATTATGGGTCCAGATAAGCAAGTTGCATCCTTTCTTAAGTGATCAGTGCCACCAGCTCAGAGAGCAGTATGTTTGCCATATTTCACTGATAGCACAATGTCCAGATCTGTCTGGGCAGGAAATAAACCAATCAAACAAAACCATACGTTTCCCTCCATACTAGCTTACTCATCCTACATACTTCATCTCTTCACTAACAATTTGCTTACAAATTATACCTGGTTTTTTTAATAACATGCAAGTTATTGCAGTTTGTATTTTTACATCTGCAGTGGGAGTCTTAGCCTTAAGTATGGATGCCCAGCTTTTTGTCAGTTTATTGCAGGAATGAGATGTGAAATATATATATTTTTTATCGATAAAGATAAACATGATTTGTAAGATGAGTCAAATTAACAATCGATTACATACTAATGGGCTCGAATCAATACATTAATTTAACTAAAAGGGGGGAAGAGGAAGAAGGATGGAAGAGTAATTTAAAATAACAGGACTGTTCTACTGGTATAAAAAAACCCCAGCGTATAAAATAAAACTGAGCAGCCCTTTGTGGAAGAATGCAATATCCTCTCTCGTTCTCTCACCTTGTTTCTCTGTATGATGTGGCGTGTGTTTATTAAAGAATAAAAGAGCAATTATTACATTTCCAGCAGATTGCAGGGCCTCAGCCGGAGCAGCGTACAGCAGTGTCAGCCTGCTCTCTAGTGTTGCTGGAGGTGTGCGGCATCCGGCAGCTGCCCCGCTGCCTGGCTGCGCTTCCAGCTGCACCCGCTTAAAACACAGCCCAAACCCTAAAGAATTCCCCTTGCGATCTTCTGGGTGGTAAGGAAATCTCAATTATGCACACAAGGGATGTGGTTAAGGGAAAAAAAGGAGAAAGAATGTTTAAATTGTATACGTAAACTGTTTTGTTTTACAAGCTGGAATAAATCAGCACATTTGTAGGCCATATTTATCTGATCCACTCAATAATAATCTTTGTCAATGAACACCATTGATGTGGCGTTTATGCCACTGCAAAACATAACCAATCCTTAAATTCAATTAAAGCATTAGTGAAAAAATAAGAATTTTTGCTTCTGGGCAAGTCACCAGTGCAGAATGGCACAAATCTCTGCTGCATCACTGCCGGGGAGCGAGAGGAGAGAACGTGCTGGGAACACAAGGAAACGCAGGATTTGCCCTGCTCTCTGCCCTCCAAATTCAGCCCTCACTTGCAGCCCCGCAACATTAATAGAGGTGCCATGGTCTAGAGATAAACCAACTGACTCCCCTCACAAAGGGCTCAGGAAAGGAATTCAGTCCTTTTCACACCAGTTTCCTAAAGGGAGGCACAGACAGTCCTGCCGGCTGAAGCTAACGGAGCCTCACACAGACCCAGGTGAGAATTTGGGTATAAGGAGGTGGCACGAGCAGAAGAGCAGCTCCATCACCTGGTTTTGCTTTGGATGACATTGTTCAAGGTTTCTCTGTTCAGCCCTTGTTAGCTCATGTAACACAGGGCCTTTGTGTTCTTAAGCCTTGTTCTACATACAGAGACTTAAAAGGGAGATGGTCCCCATTTATGCCAAATAATCCCAAGAAATTCAAAGGGAAGCAATGGAGATGTTACAACAGCACACAACGTTGCCATCTCCTTAGAGATGGCAGCAAGAGCATGGCACACTATGCCTTGGTAGAGAGAGCACTTTCATGGCACAGCTAGACTTTGAAAAAGAGATGCTGGGTTCGCTTATACTTAGGTCAATCAGGAGAAAGGTAAATGGAGCTACTTGTGTTTGCTAACACTAAAACCTCACGTCCAACACTTCAGCGCAGTCACAACACAGTGCATTCTCTGCGGGCTCACAGATCAGGAAAGGAGACTGGATCAGAAAAGCCCTTCGTGGTCTCTTTGAAAATTATTCCACTAATTCACCCTGAAAGTTTTCTTTGGAATAGAGTCAATAGCAGTTTTTTTAAAAAAACCAAAAAGAGGAATGTCTTGTCTCTAGAAAAAGCATTTTGTCAGCTCAGGCAAAGACATGGGTGTGGGTTTCAGCAGAGGCCAGCAAAGCCCACTGAGCAAGGAGTTCATCCTACTGACTAGGACATGCTCCGATGGGAAACTCCTCTGTCGGCAGCAGTCTGAGAGCTACAGGCATGTAGGACAGATTATCAACACTAACGAGGATGATAGTTCCTGGGCTGAAGGTGGGAGACCAAAATGGAAAGGATGCCAAGGTAGCAGTGCTGCTTCTGCAAGTAGTGCTTCTCAGACCCTCCTCAAATACAGAGTTTGTCAGTCAAATACCACTGCAGAGATGCCCTAACACCAGTCTCCTCTCAGAGACAGGACTACCCAGTATGTACACGCTAGCTGGTACTGCAGACGAAACAGCTACAACTGCCTGGGTTTCATTAGATGTAATCAAATATTCAGTTAATATCCAAGGTATACCTAAAATCAGCTCAGTCTTAGGAAGCTTTCCCCACTATATGCACAGCTGCTGGAAATGGATGACTTCTTTCATTAATATTTGCTTCAGAAAATATCTAATTCACTTTGGCTGTGTTTATGTGCTTTCCACAACTACAGCAATAAATCAGTGTGCTGGGAAGACCATTTCACAGAAAAGGCAAATCTTAGGTGGGTATTAAACACCACTCATTCAGAATGAACTCTGAACTTGTGAAATGAAAATCGGAAGATTATATGAAAAAATCTCGTCATCTAGTTGGTGAGAACAATATGATGTTAGAAGTACAGATATTGAAGATACTAGTTTTGATTAAGCACATGCAGCCACAAACTATTCACAGCAAATATTAACAGCCAGTTTGCTCAGAACAACCTAAAATTGTTTTGCTCTGTAGTAACAACTGTCCCAATATACAAATCTACCAGTTTTATTAATCACTTCTATTGTTCGATGGCAACGGGTGATGAGATTCACAAACTAAATTCAGCAACTGGTGGTTCAGTTTAAATTAACTTCTCTTCTTATTTAGTTTTAATTATTATAAACGGGTCCTGAAACCTGCACAGATTTACAGCCACACAGACAAAACAGGCTTTGTCATCATCATGTTTACAGTAGATCAACCTCCGGCTGTGCTGGGTAATACTCTGCCTTGCTCCAGCTCTGCTCACTGGGCACATTTTACATAACTTGTTTTCATAACTAAAAAGATGAGGGCTTTATAAGCAGGGAGCAAAAGCCTCTTGTTTTGTTTGTTTTACCGCTAGACCTATGGGCATTATTTTGATTTTTCTGACGTAGGATAAACTTTATTGATGTTGGTGAACTCTGGATCTCTAGGTAGGAGTATTTTCAAAATAATCTCTCTGTACAGTAAGTCAGAGCAGTCAGGATCAAGCAGCATAAACCTAATATGTCTATTAAAAAATAATCTCCAATTAGCAGGAGAAAACATTTATAATCTACTGCTTGAAAACAATTAGCCAGTGTAATTTTAAGGAGAATTAACTGTTTTTCTTGAATACTATTTTATGTACAAATGCACATGTACACTTTTACTGAATTCATAAGGACAGGTTTCTGCAGCAGCTCAGCCCTAGCAAGCAGTTCAAACTCTAACAGCAGACATGGTTTTAAGAACAGCACCCCACCCACCCACCCCCAGTGCGTGAAACCCCCCCAGTTTGTTTTCAGGTAGGGAAGGCTAAGAACAATTATGTATATATACACTTGTATATACATATGTATATATATACACACTACCTTTATGGCAGTACTGGAAAGTTAAATAAACAAACGCAGTCCCTCACTGCACACCTCAGGTGGGTACCTGGGATACGCTCATTATTTTTCCTAAATCAATTAGCACTGTGTAACACCACTTCAAGGCACTCTTCCTTTATCGTTAACTCCCAGGGGCATCTGTCTCCTGACTTGTATACTCTGACCATCCCCGAGCCTTGCAAGCGTTATCTCGAGCCCGCTAGCCCTCTGAAATCTCAGGAGTATCTTTGCCTGCTGTTTGTGATGAAGATTTCTTCAGTTTTATTTTATTAAGCAGAGCAGAGCTAAGCTTGGGGCCAGCAGCAAAGGGGGACTCCAGACCTCAGAGGAGTAGCAGATCCCATGTACGAGGCTTCAGCGCCAGCAAAGCGGCTGCATTATTCTGCAGCTCCCTCTACTTGCTGCATCCCATCATGGCAGCGTGACAGTTCGCCTCGGTAACCTCCCAAATCACTCTTTCATAGGTCAGATCATAAGATCAATATAAACAAGGGAAAAAAGAGACATGTACTCTTGTAAGAAAAGCCAGGAAGTTCAAAGTTATAGCTGACAGTCTGGATTTAACTCTGACTGATCTGGGAAACGAAACAAAAGCAGAGTGGTGACATGAATGAAGGATGGAGTGTCAGACTGTAAAGCACTTGGTTTTTATCAATCTAAGTCAAGCCCTTACAGCGATTAAACCCAAATTTCTCATGTTACATAGAAAAACCAAACAAAAGGTAAGTAATAATGATTTCATAAATGTTTACACATGAGAGAGCCCCACAGCTCTCAAATGAACACGTTAGTGATTTAGCCATTTAAAAAAAAGAGAGCAGTGCATTCTGTAGGAGAGGTGTTTGTCTGAGTCTGTGCCCATACCCAAAGAGTGTTACTTACACACAGGCCAGCGCTTCCCCCCCAGTTCCAGCCTGCACGCACACCTTGCAGTGCTGGCAAGTGTTTTACAGTGTTTATAAGTATAAACAAAACAGTAAGCAACAGCTAGGCAAAGAGAGGAGACCAAAACCCACGCTGCACTACCACCACAGCAGTGAAAGGCTAGCTTTGCAAATACTGCAATTAGTGCCAGTGACAAATGAGCTCGGCAGGCGCATTTCCCTGATCCCTGCCAGCAAGCCCAACGAGCCGGCAGCAGAAAACCGTTCCCTTACTGTTGTTCTGAGAAAGGGGCAGAGGATCGGGAGTTTAGGGAGTTTAGGATTGAATTACTAAACTAGAATCTGGGGAAGGCCTGCCTGAACTCACCGAGTGTAGACTCAGATCCCTTACTAATTGCCTGCACAAGCACAGCAGCCCTGCGCAGCTCCCCAGCAGCCTCCAAACATGACTGGCACTGTGTGCTCTCTGCAGCCGTACAGCCGGAGGTGAGGGACCTCACTGGGCTTACTACATCCAACTCAATGTGTTCAGGTGGTGATTCCACCCCAAAGCACATCCTCAAGCTTTCTGAAAACACAGACACAGATTCCTACAGCTGAATTTGTTATTTGGTTTTTCCAGAGGTAGCTTCTGGGCATTTCACAAACATTTGGATCATATATTCATTACTTAGCAAATAAACTCCTTTACTGTATTGATAGGAAGAGATAAATAAAACTCTTACAAGTTTTTATTGCAGCTGCCTCAATTTCACATGGCTAAAGGAATCTCCTGAAAGAGCCCATTGAGTTTCATGACACAATGAATATTTATATTGTTTTAAAGAAAAAGAAAACTTGAGAGTCTTGTTTTCCAAGATTAAGCAACAAATGTCTTATATTTCAAATGAACTGCTAAGGCTTAATCCTGCAATTCTTTTCTAATCCGAGCAGTCCTAAGGACTATGGTGAGATCAAGGACTCCTGACTGGAGTGTGCTTGCAGGGTCAGGACTTTCATCTGGGTAGAATGCATGCAGCCAGTCACCAGGTGAACTCATTTTTCTGAATTTCTAATCCACTTGAGTATCATGGGTTTGAAAGGTCAGATAAAAATAAAATCTGAAAAAAATAAAATCAAACTTTATTGAATTTCCTTTCCACTTAGACAATGAAACAGCAATGGAGAAGATGAAAAACGTGTTCAGTGAAAATGTGATGAAATATGTAATAGGACCCAGAAACGGGGGTGCTGCTCTTCAGAGTAAAGCAAGTGCCAACTGACCCCCTTATACATTTCCCCCTTTAACAGGTCATATGTACCCATGTCTTGTCACATGCACATATGTAGCAGGAACTGTCAGTAGGCTCCTTCCCTGCCATGATACCAGTAACTCTTCTCCTCCTGCTGTTACAGCAGCCCTTCCAGAAGAGGAGCAATGCAACAGTGGAGGACAGAGTTGCTCCGCCCTACACTTGGGTTCTCCTCACAGTTATCAGGGTGCAAGCAAGATGAGAGCAAAGGAAGAAACTAAGTAGTTAGGCCCATTTCTACCCTTCTTTCTACAACAAGTCGTAATCAGGCAGCACTGATTAGTGGCCTTAGCCGGAGCCCACACCCAGGAGTCCAGAGGAGGACCAGAGCACCTCAGGAGTAACCGGGAACACCTCATTTACACACAAGGCCACCTTTGGCATCAGCCATCAAGGTCTCCCCAGTCAGTAGCTCTGCCACATTACCACCCTGAAATGGGCTGCTCCCATTTCCCCACCTAGTGGTCCCTGAGCAGGGTTCTGCCCCTGCAGTGCTGACCTAAGCATAGGGTGGCACAAGGGTCTGGGAAAGGACTTGTGCAGAAATAAAGATTTGTTGCCCCAGCCATAATATTTTATTTTAAACCCAACATTTGTTTATTCCTCTCAGTTCAGCTATTTGCTCCTAAATGGAAATTAAAAGTATGTTCTAGTAAAATGTAATAAAGAGGCTCTTCCAGGTTTTGGTTATTGTTAGAAAACATGATTATTTGAAAGGTTTGCTCTGAATCTGAATCATTACAGCTCTTATGAAACTAACAGAACTGTGACAATTTCGGAGGTTTGTGTGTTCCTCCGTCTTTTGAAATGTAAGAAGGCTTTATAGGCTGCTTAGTCTAAGCACAACACCTGAGTCTGTGACTGCTGCTCCTCTGTCCTCAGCCTTATACCGAACACACACCTGGGTCTCTGGGTAAATTCTTTAGAGTAGCTGGTAAATTGTTATTGACACCATACAGTTGTTTGTCACCACACAAAACAGTCAATAGTATCAACAACAGAAAACAGAACGTGGCAAAAACCAAGCTAAGCTCACATAAATTAGCTGAGGAAAAAGCACAGCCAAGGATAGCAGCAACAGTGAACAAGGGGCAAGCAGAGAGGTGGTCAGAGGATTTGTGTCCTGAAAAAGTCTGTTCAGCACTTAACAGGGTCCCGCTCAGCAGTCACAGGCTCAGACATTGGCTTCTCTCCTGCATAAGCAGCCAGTATTTACTGTGAGCTGATGGAGAACCGGGCCTTCTCTGCAATACCCTGGGTAGGCTGGACTCATCTTTGTGTGAGTAAAATCAAGAACTCTGTGTAGCTAGAAGACATTTTTCCATTTGATTTTGCAGACGTGGCTGGGAGGGAATGCTCCTTTGGAACATCAAAGCCTGTCATGAATATATGTTATTTTGGTAAAGATCCCGCTGTAGCCTACAAAGTTTAAAACAATCATTTTGGGAAGGCTTCATTTTTCTTTCACTTTTCTTTACAAGTGTTTTCTATAAAATAAGGCTCCAAATCTCGACACTGAAATAAAACACTGGCTTTAATGATATATGTTTATAGGTCAAAAATAATTTCCCCCCATAATCCGCTTCACCTTTTTTAAACCCAAGGGTTTTTCACTCTGAACCAGGATTGTGCAGAATCCTAGACTGCTGCTGAGCAACACAACCCCCAGTTTTCAGGCAGCAACAGCAACGAGCCGCAACTCAAACTGTGTTGCCCTTTTTCAACCTGGAGTGACACCTATTTCTGCTTTTATTTAATATTTTTACCATCTTCCTCCATATCCACTGGAGGTGGTTGTCAGACTGTGCTTGTGCCTAGCACCTGGTGTTGCAAGGAAAAGCCTGTCTGCTAACCAGTGCCTTTCCAGCGTAGCCTGAAACGCGGGCGGCTGAGAGACCCGGCACGCCGGGGCTGGCTCAGGTCTGAGCCCCTGAAGGTTTGTTCCTCGCTGCAGTACGTGAGAGCCTTCCGCTGGCACAGTTAAAGGAATGAGAACAGGGAGGGGAATTGCTCCAGGGGCTGCAGGGAGCTGGGGCAGCCGAGCCACAGGGAAAGCCTCTGAAGGGTGTACAGATCTCACAGGAACAGCCACTATCGATGCCCAATTGTATGCAATCCAAAATTACCACAATCAACGTTAGGATCAAAAAAATCCCCAACTACTTACGCATTTTAAGTTTACCAAGAAGAGCTTGTTTCCCCATGAGTGGCATTCCTTATGGCTCTGAGAAGGAAATGATCTCTCTTAGGCAGGACTAGAACAGCCTGTCACAATCAGTCATCGCTAATGATGGATACGTATTGCTGTCACCAGAGACTTAAGGTCTAACAATCCCATCATATAAAAATAAAAAAAGAATGTAATGACTTCACTGCTCCATTGCTGCTAGATCTGCAGTACGTGGAGAATTTGGATTCATTCACACATTAAAATTGATAAAATATGTTGGACTGACCATGGTGGCTGCAGCATGGAATATTTGGAATGCTGAATGGATACACAACCATGCACTTGACTGTAATTTTTCTAACTCACTGCCAGTTTGCTTCAGTTTGTTTCCACTAAGCTGATGAATAACTGTGTTAAGTGGGAAAATCATCAGGCCAAACATGGTGCATTTGAAAATCCTGCCCATGCAGTTCCGTTACGGACAAAATTTTGGGGCCCAGAGTTATTTGGGGCTGAGAGTTTGTGGTGGGGTTTTTTTGTAAATATATGATGGAAACTATTTAGTGGGACGTCAGCTGGCCCAACCTGCTTTAGCAGGGCAGGAGTAGCCCCACTCTGAGCACAGTAATGCCTTCCCAGGCACATCCAACTGCTGCCATACCCTCCCTTGAATAGCAGGCACCAGATCCTTCCTACCAAACCACATGGAAATATTCACATGGGTGACAGGGAATGTATGAAGATGTCCTTTTTTTTTAAATGGCAGGTACAGAAACAATTATTTTAGATAGCAGCACCTTTACATACAACATGTAAAATGTTATAGTCATTCATCTATCTGAAGAACACCTGAAATAGTTTGAGCTGCTGAGTGACAAAAAGAAAATGCATTTGGAAATACAGGTCCAAAAAATTGAAATAACAAGGAAAGGAGTGGAAAACCGGTATATAAATAACAAGGGGCAAAGCAAATCTAGATTATAGGTAAGAGGGGACAGTTCTGCTTCATGTTACTTTCTCTTAATAGCAATTAGAACTTCTAAGGCACCTATTGCAACTGCTTTAATTTTTTTCTCTTTATTTTTCCCTTCATTAGCAGTGCTTTATTGATTTTAGAGGATGGCTGGCTTTGTCCTGTGGACAATCAATGAGATGCCTGTATCCGTTTTAGAAACTTTACCTCAGCTATACAGGTAGACACACATGTAGTGACTGTGATTGTTTTTACCCTCAGAAATTTCAGGACACTCTAAAACACTTTTACCATTGGCTAGGGTAATCCACTAATCTGGGGAGTTTTGATTCATGGAAGTCAAAGAACTTTGGATCAGGGCAGTAATTTAGTTTACAGCTCAGTGACTTGGGTGGACTTGCACCCAATTTTCCATTAGTCCAGGGATGTTAGGACCTGAAATAGAGACACAGCTCTCAAGTCCCTGCCATCTCTTTAGGAGCTGAGAAATGTGTGAACCCTTTCCATCCTTTTACTATGCATGTCATTCCCTTTTATCTCAAGAGAAATAGTTTCTTAGTTTTTTTAAGCTCAAATCACAAATTCATTTAAAAAAAAAATCCAGAGTCCACACTGTTTCTCAGTAGTCCCCAAACTTAATTTCCTGGTCTGCAAAAGAAAGCTGAAAAAGGTGAAAACACCGTTGACTTTTGATCTGTTTTAGTTAAGAGCAGGCCAGGCTTCTCAGATCCAGTTCACAGTCCTCTTTTAAGTACCTTAAGGTAAAGGATGCAAGTCACAGCTATGTCAGAACATGCTTTGCTCACCTCTTCTCCCCCCCTCAAACCATTTCTGACCCTGCTTTGGGGGACAATATTGAAAACAGTGAAAATATAACCCTGCTAAAAACATGAATCAAAAAGTCACTGCTTGTGGACATGTTTTTAAAATTGCTTAGTTGCATGGAAGTCCCTTTAGTGCTTGAAGGACTTTAATAAAATTGATTTTCTGAGTATAGCCTTTTAGCAGCTACTGTATAAGCTTGAAATATGAACCCTTCATTGTTGAAAGTGTTTCATTTTTACCCTGTAACTAATGATCAAGGGAAAGAATGTGTTCAGAATTCTCCATGGTTGCCATTTTCATAATTAAATCGTGCTAATAATAAAGCTTTGCAGACTTTAAACAAACTGGCACTGGAGTGGAATGTGGTTTGCGGTGTTTCATTTAGAGACCTCTGCAATTAGCCCTTAATGAATAAGCATACCACAGTGATAAGTAAGACATCTCTGTGAACTGGTTATTTACCAAAGCACAAAACTGTGACATTTTCATTCCAATGACTGAAAATTATTCTCCAGATTTCTTCTGAAGGCTCTTAAGTAATTTGGGAAGTTAAAGCCCATTAATTGTCTTTAATGCCAGCAATACTGCAGCAGGCTCTCCATTGTTTATCCTAAGTACAATGGCTCAGGAACAAGCAGGCGAGTCAGTAAGACACATGGAGCTGTGTAAGAGCTGCATACATTGCTGCTACTGCACAGCTACTATTTTTGGTAAGCTGTACAGAACTTTAAAGTGCTAGAACCGCCTTCATCGCAGATACATCACTGCAGGTTATACCCTCCCCTCCCATACTGTATACCTGCCTAAACTGAGACTCATATTAAAGATTCTTTCTTATATTTGGTCATTAATAAAATACCTTTTCTAAAAAAACCATCCCAAGCCATGCACATCTCAGGATGTTTTATGGTAGCATAAAGCTGGGAACGATGAACAATGCTGATGTACTTTGTGACTGAACACACAGCACTGGGAGATGGGAGTTAGCTCACCGGCAGTGCCTTTCTCAGAAACAGCACACTGCCTATAGGAGGGAGTCATTTTCTGAGAAAACTCATTCCAGCATCTACTGAACGAGATGTAGTAGACTCCAATACCCATGCTTTGCCTCATACATCACTTAGGTATAGGATGCTGTAGGATCTGGCCCTAGAAACAGTGACTGCTGATAAAAGGGAGCATCCAGAAGAACCAACAGACATCCTGACAGACTGTCACCAGATCGTTCACTCGTAGAGCTATCAGAAGGCAATGGGGAGATAATATGGTTATCTCCAAAAGTAACTGTGCTTCAGCCTAGGGTATCAAACCCAAGTTTTCCTAAGTTGTGTTTTCCTGACAGGATCACAGCCGCTACTGATCATCTAAGTGTGCTTCCTGTCTCTCAAATATTTGGGCAGGAAACTTTGTAGTATCACATTTCAGTTCTACTTGAGAACTTTTCTCTCACCTGTGCACGTAGTTATCTTCCTTTTCTTTTGTTGAAAAAAGAAAAACCAAACAAACAAGAGTAGCAGAAAAAAATCTAAAGTTGGTGTACAGAAAAACATTAGAGCCTCTGATGTACTTCAGGTCCCCTTCCATCAAAATCTGACACAAATCTTTTCCAAAAAGAAATATAAAGACATGGGGGAATATAAAATATGGAAAAGATTTAGACATGCAATCTGCAGAACCACAAACATCAGACAACAGTTTTGTGCAGTTTGCAGTAATTCTTGTGGCAATGCTTGGTACAGAAACACTGCAGACACTAGCCCAGACCCACACAGATGCCTGCCCCATCCCAAGTCCTGCCTGCAGCAGTGCCCAGCCCAAGCTTGGCCAGCCTGCACAGGCAGGCACAGCACATACTGACAAAGGTAGATACAGAACTACCTATCCAGGTTCTTTCTACTTAGGAAATGTGAGACCCACGGGGTCTCTAGGGTCACTGCTGCCTTGATGAAATACCGTAAGGACCTGCTTTCAAAATCGGATCAGGCTCCATTATCCATGCAAATGAGGGATGCAAGGATACATCATGCAAGGGTAAAAACTGGGGAAAAAAAGGTATTAAGGGACACAGTGCAGCTCGTGGTGCAAAGACACCCCAGTGATTCAGCATAAATGAGCTCAGGTCCAGAAGGGCTTAATTAGCTCCAGCTCACCACCAGCAGCAGGACAGTCATGTTCACGTCAGGAGTGTCCAGCTCAGTTGGACATGACTTGACTCTTTAGAGAGCCAGCTCAAATGCCCCTGTGTCTGTAGTACCATTAACTCAGACTGTTAACTCATGGATTACTACATTTGGACTGACTTTTTGTTTCAACTACTTTTCTTGAAGTTGCTGAACTTCATTCCTCAGATAGACAGAAATTTTCTGCTCTAAACTTAAATCCACACCTGGAGATTTTGTAGTTGTCCCTTAAATAGTCTTCTCCCCTTTCTCTGGTGTTTTTACTCCATATGTTTGAATACAGAAAACTTAAACCATGTTTGTTAAATGCAGACTCATGGTCTGAAAAACACATTCATGCTATCCACAGTATCTAAGTAAAATAAAATAAAGTAAAATAAAATAAAATAAAATAAAATAAAATAAAAATAAAATAAAATAAAAATAAAATAAAATAAAATAAAATGCATCCTCTTAAACTTCTGGTTATTTTTATTATTAAAGATGGTGTCTTACTCGCAGTGCTGGGGCAACAAGCTCCACAGGCTTCTTTTGGGAAAGTGCAAAAAATTACTTGCTGCTCTCTTTTTTTGTTCTTAAAAATGTCAGCCTAAAAGCACAGCATGTTAGATTCTCTACCTATAATCATGTGGAAATGATGAGCTATAGTCCACTCACCAGGCAATGGGTCATCTTTGAAAAAGCAGCAACGTTGCTATTGATAAACTTACTTTATGACAAGGGGTGCCATACCAAGTGATGATAGGGACAGTGTCCCAGCTCTCTAAACATCATTTCCCGGGCACAGGGAGTTGGTTGTTACTATGATGACACATGCTGTGTCATGCCAGGTGAGAAGTATCATTTCAAAATTACACCCAAATTTAATCTCTAATGAGGCCAGGCAGCCCATGGATCAAAAAAGCTCTTTCATGGGTATCTTAATCCTACCATCTCAGTGATCCAATAGATCCTAGGTCTCAGTAGGCTTAGCATAGAGTGTGTCTTGGGAATGGTACTTTTAATCATGGTGCAGCTATTTCCAAGACTATTACCAGAAAACTGATTCAGTTATCACGCCTCCAGGTACTGTCTTTTTAAAAATGTGTGTAAGAAAATAAGATTTTGGGATGTAATGAAAACTTAGGACTTGGAAGTAACATTCCCATCATAAGACCAGTACAGCACTGACAGAAACTTTTACACACACCTCTTCCAGACTTGCCAAAATGCAGCTCCTAGAGCCAGACAGAGACTAGTGCAGTCTGCAAGGGACAGTCTGTCAAGCTGCACCGGTGTGAACTTTCAGGTGTCTCCTGGGCAAAACTGATGCCCCTAAACTGGCACCCCAAAAATGAGTGAGGTGGTGACATATTTTATTTATACCAAGGTTGTACCTTGGTGTCAGGATACCCATTCCACTGTTATTCATAGAGGAGTTCAATAAATGCCTAAAAGTATTCCTGCAAAGGGATAGTTACAGGACTGATCATGCAAAGCAGCAAGAGGCAGTAACCTTTAAAGTAACTTCTTCATCCCTGTTAAAATGTACAGACTCTTTTCTATTTAAACTTTATACATCAGACTAAAATATTTAGCACATAGAAATGGGACAAGCTGAAGTGCTTTTCTGAAAAAGAAACCTCCTACAGTCATTCATAAAGCAAATCAATTGAGGCAGGCAAAGAGAATACACCGTAGATGGGCCCGGGTGAAAAAAGAACTAATACATTGTGTTCATTAAAGCAATATCAAAATTAAATTTAATACAAAGTACCTGAGACAAAAACCCAAAACTATTAACCCCAAAGCCACTAACTATTCATTAGCCAAGTCAATTTTGCATCCCATTATGATTCACAATGTGTAAATTCCCATTGAAATTGATTTAGTAAACCAGCTCTTTGATGGGCCTGAAATTAAAAGGATAGAAGAAAAGATACAACTAATTGAAGAACATAATTTGATGCTTGTACAGGGTGTGAAATTTACTGAGAGCAGACTGGAGCTTTAATTAAAGACAACGGGCCAAATTCACACCTGGGATAATGATTGTGGAATTTTGCTGAGGTCAGAAGAATTGCAGTGACTTGTAGCAGGCCTGAGCACTGCTCCTGGTAGTAGTCCCTTTTGAAAGTGAGCTAGGGAAAAGAGCCCTTTTTTTAAAAAAAAGTGAGAAGTATGTATTTCCCTGGCTGGAAGTTACCTTGGCTGGGTTCAACCTTGCTCTTCATTGAACAACACTGGGAATTTCTTCCTGCTCACAGCAGCAGAGTGGGACAAAATGTTAGATGAGAACACTCCTGCTTGGGCTCACAAATTAACAGTGATGATGAGAAGAGCTGAAGCTGCACAGGAAACCTGCCAGGAAAGATACCTGTCTTTTGCATTTGGAGCAGAGAAAAGTGACTGTATGGTAAACCAGAGCCTTTTGAATAAAGCCTTGCCATTCATGTATCGGGGATGCTCAGGCTGTTCGAAATGTTTTCAGAACTCCTGTCTTATCCTGTAAAATGAAGCATTTGTGATGAACTGCTTTGTGATGAACATTTCTTAGACTATTGGTACTTGAGAACCTGATACTTTTATCAATTTCACATAATTTAGATTGTTCCCAAAAATCATCTGAACATAAATACTGTGGAATAATTCAAGAAGAAGGTTCTTTCTTTGAGTAATCATAAATGAATAGAGGTCTAAGATGCTTAGCCTTAACATTTCAGGAATAGTCCATGTGTGAGATGCTACCCCCCATGTCATGGGGATGGCTGTAAAGGGATCCAAAGCAATGTGAAGAGAAAGCCAGACACAGTGAAGAAAATCTTCATCTACCATAAAAATTACATGATGTTTAGATTCTTAGTGTAGAATCAGACAGACAGACTGGGACAATCCAGAAACACGACCTAAGCCCACCACA
The DNA here is from genome assembly GCA_013400835.1 of Zapornia atra. Lineage (NCBI taxonomy): Eukaryota > Metazoa > Chordata > Aves > Gruiformes > Rallidae > Zapornia > Zapornia atra. The sequence goes on from VZTU01016325.1 coordinate 44,635, forward strand.
GCATGCATTTACTATGCAGGAATGCTATTGAGCTGATTTGGGTTGTTTTGGCCGCATTATATGAACATTGGCAACACTTTGCAACAGGCCTTAATCAGGTGCATGAGAAACAGCAAACTATGACTGTATAAATATGCTCTTTAACTGCTCTGTATAGCTTTAAAATATGCAGCAAAGTGTACAGAAACAGGAGCTTGAAAGTTGAAGGATATTGAGCACAACTGACTGGCCCACAGTCTTTGTTGCACAGATCAGTGCTGACATGGATGCGTTTCTGCCTTTATCTGCTGGTGAGGACTCTCATCTCCACAGTGAAAGAAGGTATTCTTATCCAGAAAGTATCACCAAAGTTAGGAAGGGGCTGAAAGGCAGTCAGATTCCATACTAAGCAGTATCTGTTTGAGCTCCATCAACAACACCCACATAAAAGCTGTTGTGCGGGAGCAAATAAGAAAAGTTGAATTCTTTGCCTGGTGTAATTCACTTCATTTATTGACTTTTTTCCCTTTCGTTTGTCAGTGGTTCTGAGATGCCTGGCATTCAGGATGATTTGTAATGTAAATTATATAATTGTACTTTCACATATTTTAACATCAAATGGAATGATTGACTACAGAATTTGAGCTGTCTACAGGTGGGGGTCAATTATCATCTGAATAATCACACTGCCACACAAGAATAGCATGGCCACGGAGTGTGACATATTTTTATCTCTATGCATTTCAATGAAGTCAGGCTGGTACATAAAAGGTTATCACCTAGGAAACATATTTTCCTAAGCACAAGTTAAACATGCAAGCAAGATCAGCATAGATATTCAATTTAGCCAGTCAACCCTAACCTATTAATATTTTAACAAAATCCAGTGAGGATAATTTTTTTTCTTTGATCCCATTTCATTTGAGCAGCCTGGAAAGGGAAGAAAAATTAAAAACAAAATAGTCAAGCATACAGAATGAGGTTATGTATTAAGTGGGCTATTTAATGTTTTTGGCATATTATAGCCCTAGGGAAAGTGTGGATGGATTTAACAATCAAGATCTGTGTTCCCTGGGCCCACAAAGTTCGAGAAACATAAAATAATCTATACTTCCGAGCTGACAAATCTTACCTGACACTCTGCTTCATCTCACTGGGACTCTCCAGCTCAGCATTAATCATATGTTACAGGGAGTAAAAAGAAAAGTAAATCACACTAAGCTGGAAAGTGAGATGGAAGGTCTTTGGGCAAAGCTTTTAATCAATAATATGTGGGATAATAACCAGGAGCTATTGTTTGAATCTTCAGACATGAAAAGGCAGCAATGCAAAACACAAAGCAACTACAAACTGCTGCCACTTCAAAGGGGTCTGATGCAAACAAAATCAGCTTGGCTTGCCCCAAACCCCACCTTCCCTCTTTCCCTTCCCAGTCCATTAGCAAAATTCTATATTCACAGTTCACCAGTATTTTGATCTAACTCCAAAACTGCAATTAAAAGTGTCTATCTGATCCTAGAGATAGATTCGGAGGACACAGCTGTATCGGGGGCATTAATTTTTGGGTGTCTAATCTGAGATTCTTTGCTACCCATTGAGATTCAGAGAACGTTCCAAAAAAGGTCTTATTTCTCCTGTCAGACAAGTCCCCTCTTTCCTTACTAGCTCCTCTTCATACAATTACTACCGAGACACAGAACAGGTATTATTTTGCCCTGAATTCTACCTAGTCCAACACCTACTCTCACGTCTGTAGTTTCCCTTCCTCCCACAAATTAATAAAAGAACAACAAAAATTAGTTACTTGTCTACTAAAGGCTGAAGAATCCTTTAGTTTATGTACTCCTTTGCTATTTAATTTGTGGTTTAAATTAGAATATGCCATCAGCTGGTAGAAAGCAGTATAACTGAACCAGTCTCTCCCGGGTGAAGCCTCAGCCGAGAAACACGGCTGTGATTGATCTGACCTGCAGCTATTCATACAGCTCAGTTCACGACCTCTAACTTTCCTCACCCCTTCAATAATGTATGTAATAATATTTGGTTTGCTTGGCTATGAACAGGAGGTGGAGACGCTAGTCCTATCTCATACTTTTGTAATTATTATTATTATTTTAGGGGGTGGAGAGAGAGAGTTACAGCTCAAAGTGAAACCTAACCCAAATCCAGTTCAGGCCGTCCATTAATGCAAAACAGTTTTGAAACTGTGAATGTAGCTCCAGTAATTCCTCCACTGTTGCTCAGCAGGAGCCCAGCGACACACAGCTTACATGACCATGGTTAAAAAAAAAAAAAAGCCATCACCCAACCATGAAAACATCCAGGGACCATTTTCACAAGCAACCCTATCAGTGAGGCAATATTTTTTTACCGCTGAGTGTGTGGCCACGTTCTTTTCATTGTGTCTTTTTCAGAATAAATATACATTTTTTTCTCCTTTTCTTTTTTAATATGAGAAAAGTGAAAGATACTTAGTAACGATCCTGTTCTGCAACAACAAAAATAAAATTAAGATTTTTCTGCTTTAGATGCAGCAATATGGGTGGAATATTAAGTAGCTCTTTTCTTGAAGTCAGAACAATCTTTCAGTGTCACCATTTCAACACATTTTACACTTTCCAACAATCTGAGAATTTCTAACTCAAAATAAATAAAACATTAACCACAATTTTAAAAACATTTAAATTAATAAAATTACTTTTGAAGGGTTAAGATAGACTACTGGAAGAGGGCTCATCAGCGACACCTTCTATCTTTGTTTCAAAGCTCTCCTATCAATTTCCTCTCATTAAACCCCCTGGGAAACCAGAGACAGGCCCAGTGAATTTACACATTCTTAAAATGAAACCAGTTTAGTGGCCTAATTAACCCACAACTATTTATTAGCAGTTAAAGATAATTTGGAACAAATTGTTTCTCTGGTGGCTGTGGACTTTTTCCCTGCTCATTGTAAATTTATGAGCAAAATGAATTCACCCTTAGTACAGCACTGCCTAACAGGTATGTTGGATTGACTCTCTGCCAATGTTTAGTACTCCTCTGCCATTTCTGCTTTTCGGCCAGGTAGGTGGGCCATTGTTATACATGTATATGTGTGTGTATATATACACATACATATATATATTCACACAGATATACACTTTCCTGAAGTTGGATTTTCCAAGTAGCAACAAACCAGAAGGAGCAGCAAACCTCTGCAAGGAGCCATCGCTGGGCTCGGCTGGTGTCAGGCTTTCTCCACATGGCCTCAGCACCATGCAGCACAGACTTCAGGGTGTTTTCAGTTCCTGCAGCTCTAGGATAATTTCTGATTCCCTTGTGTGCACAGCCAACACAGCTCTTCCCGACACCCAAGTTCAGGAAGGATTGCTGTCCTATTATTGTTCTTCCATAAAGTAAAGGTAACTATCTCCCCCAAGTGCTTTTCTACTGATGGTAAGTAAAGAGAATTTGTGTGCCCCCCCTAAATTACTATGTGAAACACAAATGTTATTAATGTTGATAAAGTATAACAAGAAACAAAGGCATCAAAAAATGTCAGGGTAATTCAGAAGTCTCCATTTTTCAATAGAACTTGTACAGTGGCTACTTATGTGGCTACTCTTACCCCAAATGGTAACCCACCCTTTTCCTGGGACTTTAACTGCAGCATAAGTGACAGGCCTGAGATAACAGGATAATTCCTGCAGTAATTCAGTGACATTGATCTGCCCATGCTGCTTTATGTGATGGGATGGGGGGGAGGTGTGTGTGACACCAAGGCAGGCATCCTAGACACAGCCCCTTCCAGACAGCTGCCCAGCATACGCTTTGCCGGGCTGCAGTTCCCCTCTGTGAGCATTGCTGTTGCTAATAGGCTTTTCAGAAGTCTGCACAAAAAGGATACAGTTTTGAAAACAAACAGCAAGTTCTTGGCTACTTCTCCCTCTCTTGTATTTGTACATGTTCTACAGTGGTTCCTATTATAGAGTCAGCATTTGTTAACAGCTACTTACAGAAAGCTTCCTTTAAAAAAGGAGCTATCGTTCTCTGATGCTGCATTATAGTGAGAGCTGGCATCTTCATGACGACTACTATATATTCAAAGCCACCGTTTCTTAATTTGCTAATAGGTATCACTCCCCTGCAGCCTTGGTTGCATTTGTATGAACTCCAGTCTGCAATGAACCAGTCAGGAGAGCGCGGACAGGCAGTGGAGGCAGTCAGAAAACTCATCAGGGTTTTCTGCCGGTTTTTATTCTACATAAAGGAATATCTAAACCCACTAATATCTCTGAAACCAGAATGAACTGCTTACGATGAATAGATATAAAAAAATAAATCAGTTTCTTCATAATACAATAGGCTTTTGTATATCCTTTGAGGAAAGTGAAAGTACTCTCTGAATTTAGGCTCAGTGAAATGCTGGAATGGTTAATTTAATAGTGTTTCCTGTTCAAATGTCTACAGAACTGGACTTGGTAAAGACTAATGACCAACCCTTTGAACCTCCAAGTCTCTTAAGGTTTAATTTGTTATTTCTGAGGAGGAAAAAAAAGCATGAATAAATAATGAGAATAAGGGACACAGTGACCAGAGACAATTCACCAGTGTCATTTACATATACAGCAGGGTTCCCAATTCCTAGAATTACTCATTACCACAATACTACAGAAAAATTAACCCAAATCCAGTACGACGGCCAAAATCAAGAGTCACACTATTCTAAAGATCTCTAGACAGGCTTGCAACATTCCCTGGTGCTATTTAAACTCTGAAACATTTGGAACATGAGCAGTTAATGCAGACTGGAGAAACAAACACAAGTACTTACACCCATAGTGCATTATGAGTCAAAATTAACTTGGTTAAAGAAAAGAAATAGCTGAACAAAATAACCTGTAATATTTGCAGGAAATACAACTTTTACAAGAACATACCAGTTCCGACAATTCCCTCTGCAGCAAAGTTTTGTTAGGTATTCAACTGGATTTTTTTCTCAAATCTAGGAAGCACAGCGCTGCTGTAGCAGTTAGAACTGCTCAAAGTGTGACAAATCTGGGTTTAAGTCCTCAGTTCAGGGACTTGAACCTGGCCCTTTCCAATCTTAGACAACTGCACCAGCAGTTGTGGTTTTGCTTATTCTGAGCTGGATCTGTGCATCTATCCTGGGTTTTTATTTTATGTTTTTATGTATCTTTGTTTCATCGCTACAAGAAATTTTTGCTAAAGCAAAATTGTTTGGATGTAGAAAAAAGATGGAAAAAACATTTTGCAGGAAGAGGGAGCAATGCAATAAATGCAGTGCTGGAGCTTATTTTGCTTTTATTTAAATGCTTTGTGAGGCTTTGTGAGGCAGTAAAAACCCCAGAAAATTACAACAGTGTTGTAGGGAAAAGGCTTTGCTCACAAAGCAAATTTTCTTCCTGAAGAGCAGTTTATTGCAATGTAGAAAGCTCACTAATTGGATTTATGACAGGCAAGCAGCGATGGTGAAAGGGAATAATGTGAACAGAGAAAAATAAATGCATATTAAATCTTACAGACACCTACGCACACACCACGCTTCCCTGAAGAGATCCCAAATACCCAGCGTTTCCAGATTCCTGTCAATTCTTAGTTTACTCCACAAAAAAAGAGAAGGAATGTGGCTCCACATGAAACAAATAACCACGCAGAAGCAGCGACAACCAGCAGAAAGGCTTATCTGAGCTAATATGGAGATCGGGGTGCTAAGCTCTAGAATCCACAGCCCATGGACACAAGGAAAGCATTGTGCTAATGTGTCGCACTGACTTTTCTGGAGCTTAAGCATACACTGAACTGCTTTGCTGAACCAGGTGAAATGAGGGATGTAAGGGATCCCTAATTGAAATACTTGAGCAATTTTAACAAGGCTCTTTAGACAGTACTCTGCAAATCTGGTATTTATTTGCCTCACATACCGAGCTGTCTATACATTTTACCCTCCTTTATACACTGGCAGAACTGCATCACCTCCTGAAACGCAGCTTTTCATTTTGGGGGCTGCTGTATTTGTACTGTAGGGCTGAATGAGCAGCACGGTTGGGGTAGCTCTGTATTAGCTTGAGTCGCAGTGTAACCTATCTAATCTTGGCAGGCATTAATGTTTTAAAACATAGCTGAAATCCTGCAAAGAGTGCTACTGAAAGAGTGTGACTGCAATAGTACCTCGAAATCCTGCACTTATTTCTCACTTTCATCTGGTGTCATAAAAGACCTCAGCATCAATCATTAACAAGCTATTAACACATGCAGCTGATAAAAGTGTTCAAAGTCTGGTCAATAACAATGACGGAAATTCCTGTTTAAGAGCTGGTTTAATCTAAGTCTATGGAGCCCACGCCGATTATTTTCTTGGCTAAAAAGTGCTTCTCGGTTCTTTTGCTTTCATCCCTGCCCCTGTGACATGCACAGAGGCTGCATTTCCCCATCTCTGCCCTGCAAAGCTAGGCATTTCCCTCTGCTGCCTTCCCCCTCCTAAAAAGCGGTTTGCAAAGCGGATGGAGCCAGGAAATCATTTCATTCAAATGCCATATTATTTTAATAGGTTATTACCTTGTAGCAAAGGTACTATCGAAAGAACAAGAAAACTCAGCTCAATTTGCAATCTGTAAACACAATAAACGAGTGCTTATTAACAATAATGAATGAACAGCTGTAATTTAGACAGAAACCTTCTCAGGTATTTCCTTCCTATTGTCTACATTACACCAAAACTCAGCCACGCTTCTACAGTGAATAAAGCCAGACACAGCTTTGGCTACCTGGACAAATATATATTTAGCATTTCCTAATTCACTGGTTTTGATCACTCATTTTGTTTAATAAAATCTTGGATGTCATGAAACCTGAACAGCTGCTCAAATAGCTCACTGCTCTGCATGTTACAAATGTCACCCCGGCTTTTGTGTGTGTGTTACTGCTGATTTTGTCATTGGCCCCTGGTGCGAGTAACACTTGTCAATAATTCTATTGACTTAGCAATAGTTTCTTGCCCCTATGCAAAGGAATTTAAGGATAGAATATATAGAAAATGACATCACAAAAAAGCATAGGCTCAGAAAAACACAAAAACACCTAGCCTCCATCTGCTCAAGTGTGATACACTTCAGAGCTCCCATTTCACATGTAAAACAGAATATGATTTATAATTTATACCTAGTTGGTGCAATCCTTCTTGAAGAAGAAAAATTTCTTTGATGAAACACTGGTTTTATGTTATTATAAAACTATTGAGAAAAATCACAGAACATTTGGCAATTTACCTCTACTACAGCATCTTTGAAGTTTGGATATTTATATTTTATGCACTTTTCAAATAAACTGCACTGGTGAACACAAGCACAGAAAAAGCCTGGGTGTGAGTCAATGCTGAAATGTAATTACTGCATTAGCAGCAGTAAACTACTGCAGATATTTACAGACCTCCGGGTAACAGTTAAGGCCCAATTCTAATAAGATTTTAAATACTCTGCTCAGTGTGGAATTTTCCCATGTTCCTTGATTTATTTAAAATCTATAACACATGAAATAAACCCAAAGAACAAAGGCAGAAGCAAGAGGCTAGATTCTGTGCAACCACCATTCTTGCTAATAGCTGTGGTGCTTTTTAGTAACGAAATTACAGATTTTTTTTACACTGTACCTGGGAGATGATACTGCATCACTCAAACCTGTAAATCAGCTCAATGATTAGCAGTGATTATGTGTAATAGGGTGAAATTCACTTCTGAATAAAATAACCTTTAAAAGGTTTAAATTAGACTTCTGCTGGGTCGCAGGCTGCGACTGCACAGAAACAAAATTACTGACGTGAAAAGCCATTGCAAATCTACAGGATTATTTAGCAACATAAAAGACATACAATCAAGGAGCAAACGGGGATGTAGGGTGTTGAAATCTGCAAGGATCAGCCTCTTGATCATATAGGAAAGCCACATGATCCTTTACTTGGATTCTGTAATTTTCAAAGCACCTGTCCTGTGATGTCTCAGTTACAACCCTGGCTGCTGTGCTCCAGCAGGCAGAGGAGGCAGCGCGGTTCGTCTTTGCTCTGACAGGTTCATCAGCATGTTACAACTGAGAGAAATCCTGCACTCCCGCTTTATTTTCAGTCCATTTACTGAAGAAACACATCACTCCGGTGTGATACATTTCATGCCACTGGCTAATTTCTCAGGCTGTGCTCAGTGGTAAGCAGAACTCTAAGAAAGACTAGAGCGATTCTCAAATATCCTTCCTTGCACTTGTGACAGAGCTAGTCAGAAGAGCTATTTGAAAAACGTCAAAACATCGTGGCTGGGTTGGCTTGACGAGGAGCGTTATTTTCATACAAACAGCACTTGCAAAAAGCTTCAACTACATTTTCTTTTGTGAATCGGCAGATTTGTGACCATGTTAAGACATCTCCTTTTAATATGCTGATGGAATGAAGAGATTTGAATTTGCTTCCTGTCACAACTGCACAAAATAAATTGTATTTTTGCAGTGAAGAAAACAAATACAAAACTAAAAAGGTCAAAAGCAAAATTCAAAAGCTTTAAAATTCTGACTTTACAGGATTTAAAAAAAATTATTTCATTTAAACACACCCCCTTCAGACTAAAGGGAGAAAAAGTAAAAAGTAGCTCTCATGCAATTTAACTGTGCAGAGATGCACTGCCCTCAGTGCTTATCCAGAGGCACAATTCAGTGTGAAGGGGGCGTGAGGACAACCTGGGGCACAGGCTCATTTCCTTCAAAACGGACTGTGGTGAAGGCCTGTCTGAAGGCTGTGCTCCCGAAGGTGTATTATCTCCCAGGCTGTTGCAAGGCTCTGGGACACGAGCCATCAGCACAATCGAGCTGAAAATTATTACATTCCTTTGAAATTGTAGTTTGTTCATATTTTACAAAAACATCTTTTTATTGATATAAGGAGTCGCGTAGTAGCATACAAATTCCTGCTACATCTGGCTGGGCTTTGTTTTTACCATATGGATCCCAACGCTCCAGTATGGGATGAGATTTCCAAAGGGTCCTACAGGACCCAGGCACCCAAATACTGTTGATCCTCACTGGCATCTGTGAGCCAGGTCATGACAAGCCATCAAAACAGGGTGTCTTAAGAATTTTTCTACCCTTCGTTTGAAAGCTGCCACCCGCACAGCTGCGAGACTGCTTTTCAGGCTCTCCTACTCCATGAAGTAAACCAGACTCACAAGTGCATTCATTATGCCATGAAATCTCATCCACAATGCAAACTACTTCAGTCCCTGCAAAATTGGTGAAACTCCTCAGACTTGTTACCCAAGGAGTATTAAGTGCTGTAAGGCCAGCCAGTCTGGAAAACGAGAAGAGGAATAACCCTCATAACCAAGGGTTTTACATAAAACCTTTGCAAGTGTTTCAGCTTTTGCTCTGTGAGTCTGCACACTCACTTACATCAAGATTGAAGACCATTGCTCTTCTCCAGATGAGAAGCCTTTGCATCAAGGTGCAGAAGCAATCCATCGCCTGGTGAAACTGTGATACTCAAAACTAAGCCAAAGCAAGCCCAAGCCATTAAATTGATGGGCAGTATTACAAGAGGAATGATATGAAAATGCTGCAGCTTCTCCTTTTTTTTTTTTAAAATATTAAACCCATCATTCACACACCCGCATCTGTTCCACCGAATGTTTCAGCCTTCCAGAGCAGCAGCTTCTGGAGCACATTGGGGACGGCCACAGCCACAGCTCCTGTACCTGGGCAGGCCACCACCTCCTGCAGGGCAGACATCTGCGGGGTGATGACAGTCCTGGAGGCTGATGACTTCATGGGAGATCAAAGGAATTCTTGAGGGGTCAGGAGAGGATGACATGAGGGTCGGACAGCTGTACTGCTGGAGAGCCTTTCAGGCAGGTGATCCACTTACACTGTCATTTTTGGTCTATGTCAAGCAAGCATTTTTTCTTTGTAAAGTGGCTCTGGCTCAAAAAATGCCTTCACATTAAACCAGCAGCTTTTAGCTGAGTGCTTTGGTGGTTGGGCTTTTATGTAAACGGGACCTGCAAGAACTACGAAGGGAGCTGGTGCGCTCCCGTAGGCAGGCAATGGCTTCAGAAGCCTTGCAGGGGGGTATGCTTGTTTACGTGTCATTATTCTTCAATAAAGCAAGATTTTATTGACTTAAAGGACTTGTCTGAAATTACTCGTTTCAGGAGAAACTGCAAGGAGTTTCTCAGACTCCCTATGCATTTCATACTGAAGATTTAGTTTTAGTGACAATTCTTCAAGGGCCGTTTGCTTACCCCTCTGTAAGAAGTCAGTCTTCTTTGAGTATGACATCTCCACCAAAAAACTGTTGCAAATTCAGTACCTTCTAATTCAGGAAAACCTCAGCCAAGTCAAACTAATGGAAACCTGTCATACAGCCTGACAGCTTACTGAATGCAAAGACTGATCCGGTCCATCCTCTGCTACTTCACTTCCAGAGAAAGGAGTTCATTAATTGCTTTTGAATTAACTTTTTTGAATCTACCTGCAATCATGCCCGAGACCTAGAGTTTTTAGCAAGTTTTTGAAAAGCCAACAAAACTTTAAAACCACTATTTTTAAAAGAATAAGATAACATTAACAACTGAGACAATTTTTGGAGAGCACATGGTCATTATTTAAATATTGTTGATATTTATATTTCATGGAGAAGGAAGCCTTCAACATTACAAATTGCAGGGTAGGACGTGGAAGGCAGGAATGGGCTTTAAAATCACTGTCCTTTTCAAACCTTTCATGGTTTCAGCTTCCTGAGAATTTGCCATTGCTATTCAGATATGGGCAAAAATTTTGTATGGAAACTCTAAACCAGGAAAAGCCCAGTTAGTTCAATTTAGCTGCAATTTTAATTGAACCTGGGCTGATTTATGCTTTCAAGTAGAAGTCAAAGAATTCATCGGTTGCAACACAATTTCTTTTTGAAAATTACTGTCTTCATCTTTCATCTCCCTGCTCTGCTCAGCTGGTTTGCGTGGTGTTTTGAGACCTTAAACCAGATCCAAAGTCACGGGGAAATAAAAGCAGCAGTTACTTTAGTTGAGGTTGCCAACCCTGCTCTGAGACTCTACCATGAATTTTAAAAAAAGCTTGGTAGCCCACTGTGCATCAGGAAGAGGGAGCTTAGAGTTATGTACCTGAACACTTTGAACTTAAAAGAGGTTTTATTCAGGTGAAGAAGTGAGCTGCACTTCTGCCATTTACTTCAATTCAAAATAAATCCACTATCCAGGGTAAAAATGCAATTTTTCTTATGCTGCTAAAAGCAAAGCGACATCTGAAAAATATTACTAGCCAAAGGCCAGATTCTTTAAATATTTTGTGAGAGCTAATACTATTATGGTTACTTATGTGAGTATTCTTGTCACAAGGGTGACAAGTTTAACTTACCCAGATGCGTTTCAGGGCAACTCTCAGCTAACAGTCACACAAAAGCTAAAGCACAAACCCTGGTCTCTCACATCTCCAGCTTTCATTGATTTTAAATGGGTGCACGTGTCACTGGAGACAGGATTTGCCCCTAGCTAAGGACAACTATAATCCATACACTAAGATGCTTAAATCATTTAGATCTTGAGTTTAAGCAGTCACTTCTATCCACACAGACCCATGCTGCTTTATCAGCTCATTGCTGCTCATTTCGGCATTGTAATTTCAAAGAACATGAGTTCTCCTTTGTACCCATTCCAATGTCTCTAATTTTTTACATTACCTTCTTTGCTTACATTTTATCCTCCCCCTACACTCTTACCTGGCAAGTTCTGTGACACCAACACCCAGGTAAAGCTGATTTCATATGCTCGGACATGGAAACTAAATATCACACCCCCATCCTTCCTTGCCCTNGGTGTGCATAAGCAAAGACAACTGATCTAAGTCAGTCCTTCTGATGCTAATCTCACTGCAAATAATATGTGGGGTACATGAGAAAATGTCAAATCCACACTACCTCACAATTGCTGGCTTTCACTCCAACTTGAAACTAATCCAAGGAAAAAAATAGAAGGGAAAGGCTGAAAGTTCGATCGTTATTTTAAAAGTTTAAAAGAAATAAAAATGTAGCTCCCTTGAAACTATGTTAGACGAATAATCTCACAAACTCTCAAAAATAATATCAGTGTCTACGGCTATTAAAGTTTATAGGTGCACAAAGAATGCAATTAAAACAGGTTACATTGAAATAATTCCTTGTAATTAAAATGTAGAAAAATGCCTTACACAAAGTGGAACATTCCATATTATTCTTCAAAACTAGAATTTTGTAATTAATAAAATAAACCTAGACTTTCACTGAAATTCATCATATCTGCATCCAAACATCCTGTCAGAGCAAAGTACTGGTCTGTTTGACACAATCCTATTCCACTATAGTTAAGGTAAGGTGAGTGTTTCCATTTTAAAAAAAATCACGGCACTTTCAGTTTAGTATCAAAGATGTGTTTACTGCAAACACTGAAATGTAAGGGAAATGAAATGGTGAAAAGGGCTGCAACAGTTTTAAGGATTTATTTTTAGAAGTTTTACATTGGAGACCTACAAACCATAAAGTCTAGTTTTCATATGCAGCACACATCAGCGTTTCATCTCCACTGCCAAATGGATGTTGCTGCATGTTTCCAATCCCTAGAAAGTTTTATAAAGGTAAAATGAACTTTACATGACTGTTCTCCTCCGCTTTCCTTGCCTTGTCAGGTCCCATCCTGCCAAATCCCCCGAGCCCACCAACAGCTACCAACCGTGGTGAACACGGGTGCTGCGTGCTCCCGGCCCAGGTTCCCGCCTGCGGGAGCTCTCAGCGCTCGGTGCCGCTCGCAGGGCAGCGAGCACGACGCACTAATGTGCGCAGGATGAGGCCCTTAATCACTAACAGTTCCTCTGGAAACTCTAGCAGAGATAAAAAGTACAAAGACACTGTTGGTTCCAGTCCCCTTATTGAATTTTCATTGCTCCTTTTATTGTAACTATGAATTCAGTCCATAATGTCACGTGTTCTTTGTTCTCCAGCCTGACATACATTTTAATACCCAGCGCAATATCTATGCAAAGACTAAGTGTGTTCATGTGCAGGAGAGTTAACACTTCACTACAAACATGGTTATAGTTATAGATTAAAAGCAACACTTTCAGTGATTCTACAGCTTAATATTTCCAACTCCCATCTCCTTCTGAAGGTCCTCCTCTCCTCCTCCCCCCACCCCCATACAAAAATCTCTGCACAAGAACTGCTGAGCATACAAATTATGTCACTGACATCTGGAAAGAGACATGACTATCCGAGTAAAAAATAAACCCAACGGAGGTCATGGCTTTAACAGACTGTCGCTCTATATTTAAACTGATTGATTCATACAAAGACATAATTATAGAGAACACTGGAATCAGCAGCTCCCAGCACTCAGGATTGCAGGCACAATCGTGTTTACAGGAAATACATTTTAAAGGCTACGTCTGGCATAAGCTAATTGATACACTCAATATTATGATACACAATAATTTAAACTTAAATTGTGAATAATGCCTACTTATTTTCCTACCTCGATAACAACTTTCTTTCAACTATACATGATCATGTATCATTTTTCAGGATATTCTTTGCATAAAATCTATTGGTTATGCAAATAAAAGGCTTTGGAGAATAATGTACAGTAACTAATTTGTATAATCAGTTTCCCTCAATTCAGCGTGATAATGATATGTAAAGCACATCACTACAGACTGTCTGTGAAATGAATTCTGTCTTAATATGCTAGTCAACTAGCCACTCGACCTTTGCACAGGCTCACTGTAAGAGGAGCAGAAAAACCCACACACATTCTTTCAATTTCTAAAGGGAAATTCGACTCTAGCCGTAGAACAAAGAAAGAAGAAATAGAAGTAAAAGAAAATCAAAGAAAAAGTGATTTGGATTCAAGGGGATCAGATGTTTCATTTATTGCAGGTTGGAGACCTTCAATCAGTCAAATGAAAGACACATTTGTATTAAAATACCTACAAGGCAGAGAGAAAGCCTTGATCAGGTGTATTAGATTTAAGTTACAGCTCTCTTGCTGAGAGATGTGAACCTACCTTCCAGTCTATCTGTTCTCAATATTGAAGGTTTTCTGTGTTACAAACATTAGATGAAAGGTAGCTTGCTTGCCTTCCCACGTATCTGCTGGATATTAACTGAACATTTGAAGCATACGCTACAAGGAGATGTGAACTTGGCATGCACTGCAAACAGTCGCCCATAGAAAGGGATGCTGAAACTGAGACAGGGGTGTGACACGAACTGCAGCGGGGAGGCTCACCAGCAGAGAGGCCACAGCTCCATTGGTCACTGAGAGCACAGTGTTTCGGAAGGTAAACCTCAGCTGCATTAGTGGGAAATGGGTAATTTGTACAGGGACAGGGCTGAGAGACCTGTTACAAAGGTGGAAAAAGCAACACCATGCCAAGAGCCCCTGCCCTGGTTCCTGCTGTGAGAGAACAGCAGTATTTGGCTTGACTTCCCATTACATATCACACAGGTGGTAACAAGCCAAAGTCCTGACCTCATTCCTCACTTTTCACACCACCACCTCCTCACATAACCCCCCCAAACTCTCTGTGCTTGCCCAAACACACAGAAGAGCATCAAGCCTGATGGCACAGGCCAGGTCTTCTACACCTGCAGCCCTAGGAAGACAGCATTTTCCTCAAGGAGGGTCCCAAAGTGCTTTGTAAATACATTACCATTGTTTGTAAAATTCCAGACGAACATTATTCAAAACTGTTTTATCTTTTTATATTAATGGATTCTGCTCAGAGTAATTATTGGTTTTGATTTTTGGCAAAGATCAGTTAGGTCTAGAGCACATTTCATGCAGAAAGACAGAAGCTCCATTACTGCTGGTTACATCACTCATCTTCATTCAGGAAACCTGAGTCCAACCCTTGCTCTCATTTACCCAGAGCAAGGGTTTGAACCTAGATCCCTCCTAGCAGTGTCAGGAACTTCTATCTCTGCCTCTTCTGGCAGGACAGCATCTTACCTCTTTTTCTTTGTCCTAGTTGAAGGGACACGCCAAGAGCACATGCATTGGATGAACCGTCCCTAAACCTGCCATGAGCTCACACACAGCTAGCACACGAACAACCAGGAGTTACTGCCACAGCGGGTTTACACATAAACTTCAGATCCAAGTGCTGATCATCTCAGCCCAAAGACAAGTTCTTACTGCCATTATGCCTAGAATGTCAGTAATTTAATAGTGAGATTAATCCCATAGGTGCCTGAACCAGGTCCTTTGGCGAAACACACTGCTCATAAACTACATATGTAAGTTTTAGAGAGGCCGTTTCACTTCTGCACGCTGGTTCTCAGGCTCCACCCTACAACTACTGCATTCCAGAAAGTAAACCGCCAAAAACACAGACTTCGCTTACGCCCCAATTTAAATCTGAGCTTCTGATACCCAACTGCCTTTCTAAACAAGGCACTGTAGCTCTGATCTCTGCTTTCATGTATGCGTATCTCCAAATACTGCATAGGAGTTTGAAAACTTTAAAGCCATTCCGCTACTTAAATGAAATCTCTGTCATTGTAAACTTTAGCTTATCTCTCCATTTATATACCCATAAATTCTCCATCAGTCCAGAAGATGGGTTATTTTTCTGTTATTTCCTTATTTTTAATATTTTCTTTTGAAATAAAAATTAAAATCTCTGCAATAACATTTGAATAATGCAGCATATCAGTGATATTTTGACTCTGTTTCAGAGCTGGTCAAAGGGTGAACAGGCATAAATAGACAGCAGGCTTGAATAAAGCTTATTTTCCTTTTATTACAACTATCGAGTTTTTTGATTAAACAGAGGACCTATAACAGTACAACTTGCATGGATGAATGGGGGAAATCTACAGAGATATTTGTATCCTCCTTGTGTACGATCACACATCATATAATTTCACAAATGGATTACAAAGCAGCAGCTAGTACTTAACAGTACAGCTGATAGATAAATTTTACATCTCAGATACGGTATTTCATGTGCAGTTAAAACCTGCTCAGAAGGAAAGGAGCTATAATGCAAGGCTCCCTTTTTAACACGGTGAACAAAAGGGCCCAATATTGTGCAATGAATTCCACAGGGGCTTCAATCTATTTATAGTGAAATCTCTTTCAGTGCATGGACATATAGTGGTTTAGCTTGATATGTCTTTTTTCCATTTACAAAAGATCAAAACATGCATTTCTCTGTCTAAAGAACTTTGCATTTGAGGTTAGGGGAAGTGGCCACAGAAGGACGTACAAATTCTCTATGGAGTGTGGAGGGACAGACCAACCCTCTGATACACTCTGCTGTGCCTGAAGAGAAACACAAGATGGTAGCAAGGGTACTGCCTTACCTTTGGAACAGTGTGCTGAACGGAGGTCTTACCAGCCTGGTTTTTGCTATGCATGTTCACACCACTTCCAAAGCGCTGAAGAGCTATTACCTATAACTGGGTAACAAAAGCAGCTGGGGGTGGGTGTGTGTGTGTGCAGACCATTGCTACTGCCCCCCCACTGTCATATAGAACCAATGACATGACACCTAGAGAGGAAGAAACCAGACCAGTGCAGAAAAGCCAGCATGCTCTCCCCAAGCCATGGAATAGGCATCTGCTGGTATGATACAACTAAAGGCTTGTTTGGAAACACAAAGGGAAAAAACAGGGCTTTGCTATGGAGTGACACAAATTTCTCTAGAAGCCCACTGAGTTCAGTGGTACATGGCCAGGCCCTGATATTGTCGTTACTACACAAGCACCATTCTTTGAAATCCTCTGCAGCAGGACCCACTGCTGTATCATTTACAGCTCTTGCCATCTTCCTTCTGAACAATTCTGATCCAAGCAACAACAAAAGCAGCAAGACTGGAGTTTCATAAAACACCCCAAAGTAGTCAAAATATTTCTTGAATAGGCACATTATTTTCACTCAGTTTTCTGAACATCTTAGTTAATGCATTTCAAAAATACCTGAATGCCTTACAAGGCTGTTGTCCAGAAAACATGAAACTATTTATTGCCTGCCAGCACAGAGTGAAGCAACTGTGTGCTGCTAGCCCAGAAACACCATGCTCTAAGACACCCAGACATGGAGCCAGGGTGACTGTCAGAAACCATAACCTTCAACCACACTTCAGTAAAACACACTGCTATGCTGATATAGTACCCGTTTCATGTGGGGAACGTCACATAATATTTAAAACACTTCAGATTCATCACAGCAAGCAAAACCTGCCTTCTGTGGGGAAATCACCTCAAGGTCGGTAAGTGAATTGTTAATTCAACAAGTCAAAGATCTCCTGTGGTAGCATCTACAACAGAGTACAGATTAACAGCAACCACTGCCATAAAATCCCGAAATTTCAAAGGAGGGCTCAAGAAAGCCTCCCTTTTGAATCACCTGCAAGCAGCTCCTAAATACGAGTCTCGGCCTTTTGAAGGCTGCATGAACTGTGACCTCTCCTTACAGGTAGGGGAGCAGAAAAGCAGGTAGGAAATGTTTTCTAATTACCTCCTGTGTTTGAGCAAGGCCATTTAAAACCATGTTAGGACATGACAGTTTTAAATGGCTCCACAGTTTTTACTGGGGAGTATGAAATCCTGACGCAAGCTCCATTTAAAAAGAGAAAGAAAGCAAAGAAGAAAAGGTTTGCCTAGAAAAAAAACCTCAAATATTTACTCTACAGTTGGACTTTGTTTAATTTACATTCAGAGCAGAGAAAACAAGACTCTTCAGAGTTCTTAGTAGAGTAACCTACATTTAGTATCAGTTCATTTCACAAGAGAACATTGGCAACCTGCAACAGAGGGAGACAGACATAAGGACACCCGTGGTCATGGAGGGGAAGGCATTGCTGTGCTGTGCCAGCACGGGAGCAGAGGTACAGGCTTGCTCCCAGGCTGACAGGGAACCCAGAAAAGCAAGCAAAGCCTGCCTGCATCCTGGCTTCAGAAGCAGCAAAACGTTTGAAAGGGAAGATTGTGTATTTGGCAACTTTGTTTGATTCTCATCTCAAGGGGGAAATCTGCTTCCACCCCACATGGACATTAATCGCTAGAAGGATGCTCTCATAAACAAAGTGCTGGAGGCCATGTAATCTTCAGCCTCCCCTCTCTCCCCAGCTCCCAGCAAGCAAATGTAATGCGCGGAATGCCAGGCCTGTAGGCTGGCAAAATGTCCTTGAGTGCAAAGAAGGTGTGTGAAAACCACAACATGAACCAGCAGTTTTTGCTAATCTGCCCCCATTATTTCAGTTAAACATTAAGGATGGAATAATCACCTTCTAATTGCTGCCTGCCAAAGCAGGGCAGAATGACAGCTCAAACAGAATCTAGTATCTAATCTAAGGTGAATCTGATTTCTTTTTTTTATTGAATATTAGAGAGTCTTAGGAGACTGTAACCTGCTCTAACATATGCCTCCAATTTTTGGTAAATAATCACAGTCATCTTTGCATTGATATAGAGATACGTGCTAAGTAAGAAATATTTTCCAATTCCAGTTTGTTAAAGCAGAAGCCAATCTTCCATCCATGCCAAACTGTTGTATCAGAAGACCATCTCAGAAATATCTGGAACTTTGAATAATCTAAAGGCTTTAGCTAGACAATGGTATCATCTCACTTGTGGCAATTTCAAAAACAGAATAAAATGAAAAAATTGTATCAGAACCTATAACATAAGGGCTTTAATGCCAAAGCAAATTATTTTACACCTCATAAATAAATAAAGGTCTTACTCTTGAAGAACGTTGCTATCACACTGCAGAGCAGAGCTATCAGACATTGTCACGTCACTTAGGATTCCACGTAGAATGTCACATCACCTGTAAGGGATACATTGCATAATGTTACAGATGGCACAGCTCATAACAGTCAGGATTACGTTTATTAAAATCAGATGAAATACTTATTACTAGATTCAATGATTTTCCATGCAAGGTGACCTGAGCTGATTTTTTTCTGAGCAGTCCCATGATAGGGTTTTCCCTGCTGTAGAAAACAGCTGCAGGTAGAGAGTGTTACTGTGCATTGATACCAATTGTGCCAGACACCTAGTCTAAAACTACATTCCTAAACATTTGAGTTTACAAACAAACTGCCTCCTCAGTGTCACTTTTACTCACTGCTGAAGCAATGTCTGCAAGCTTCACAAATCATTATTCCATTAGGAACAGTTGCAGAGGAGCATCAGGGGTGCCCTCTGCTTACACTCTCTCCAATTAAAATAGTTGTGGACAAGGCACGGGGAACACAAAATACACCTTAGCCACACCACCACCTTCTTCTAGCCCAGATCTTCATCCTCAAGTGGAAAACCCAAGATTTTTCACTAGCAAACCATAACCCAAAATGTGTTTACGCAATAACCCAACTGTTATACAGACCATAAAGGCAATTATGAAACCAAAACGCTCAGCGTCCTATCTGGTGAAAAGGCCTGCATTCACTGGCCTGTTGGAACCCAGGCGTTACCACCCTGCAGCGTATACACATACGTACACATTTAGGTCCATATTCCTCTACCTATGCACACTAAGTGTAAAATCACACACAATTTTAAATGCCTAATTTTTCAACACAACAAATCAGCCACAGTAGAGCTGCTGTATCTTGGACATGTACTGATATAGCTGCATTTTTATAGCAGGCCAGCGGTGAAGGCATGGCAGCAGTGAAGGCACACAGACCTGGGAAAAACAGCCTGCAAGATGGAGGCCATAACTACACTAAATTCTCACAGCACTGGGTATTTCCCTCCACAAGCACCAAGCTGCATTACTGACACAGCCCTCACGCAATGCATCAAGTCCCAGTTTGCTCTGGTCACCCCTGGGGAGGAAACACCTCAGGAGGTGGCACAGGCAGTGCCCAGGCGCAGCCACCACCTCAGCAGCGGGGCTGCAGTTGGGCCCAAGGAGGGGCAGGCCCCAGCCCTCCCCTCCGCCCACCCACCCTACCTGATTATTTTATATTTATTTATCTCTCNCAGGCATACGGCAGGGAGAAACTCAATTCTCCAAAGCTCTCCCCTCCAGGATTTCCAGACCTGCAGTCTCAAGGGTGCTGTGTCCCCTACCACTCGCTCAATTCCAGCCGGGTATTATTTTCTCAGCTCTGAAGGAAGTAAGAATTCATTCTGCATTATTGATGACCTGGCGCTCAGCCGCTACGAGGGCCATAGGTTCAATGCTTCCTGCTGGCTGTCACTCAGCTGCTCCAAGAGTTCCCATTATGCTGGGGCAGGGGGCTCACTCTCCTCTTTCCCCAAACATCTCCCTTTCATAAACAATCAGAAGAAAACAACTGAATCAAAATCTGGGGGATTTGGAGCAATGATGAACCTCATTGCCATTAAGGCATCGGCCATGTGAACTTGTGTGTTACAGGCAGCAGAGGGACACAAACGGCTCCGAGGGAGTGAGTCTTGGAAAGGCTTGGGTTCAGCTGCCATGAACATGCATGTTCATACTTTCCAGTGATCACTCTTGTCAGCAATTAAACACAATGCTGAGACCTGGATGATGACACAGTTTGAGGCAGACTGAATTTCCCAAATTCTTCCAAAAGAACACATCTGACACCAGGAATGGCAAACCCTGAGAGGGTCAAAGGACACACGCTCCTCACAGGGCCAAATTAATCTCTTCCTCATACTACTATTTGCCTCCTACCCTTCTTTTATCTTGTCCTTTCCTTCTTCTATACCCTAAATTACTTAATTTTCTTTTGGAAATCCTGTCACCAAACAAGCACAGATCCATGCACACTACAGACCACAGAGGTAACACTGCCCTAATTAAGCCTGCATTTCAGGTAGGAACACCGGATGCCAAAGGTATGTGTAATCAATGAACAAGTGGCAATTATGAACTGGAATTTGCATCCATAGTCACTGACAATGCAAAATACATGACAGTTTCTGCAGAAATCAGTTCTGTCCATCAGCGTAAGGTTGAGTTGCAGTACAGTTCAAGTCCAGTTCCTAAGATTTCGTGGATGGCCCTTAACCTATTTATTTCTCCACATAGACTAGCACATGCCTACTTTCTGGATTGGTGCTTTGATCCAGTGCAGCATAGTGTACAAAGAAGTATGGCTCTTTCCTTGGTTCTGAGAAAAACAAAACTAATAATTGTCAACAGCTTTGAATAACAGGTTCACAACTCAAAAGCAACTGTAATAACACATTTGGTCTATTCTAAATGCTTTGAGAGAAATCTCAAATTGATTTTTATGATACAGGTCTAGCATGACAAGTGGTTTCTTCTATGTTTTTTTAATGTAGTCCTAGGAAATTTTGGGAGGAGAACCATTTAGAAAACTATAGACATGTAGTATTCAGGCAGAGTGTTAAATCTGAAGTTTTAAAGTACCAAAGGAAGGAAGTTAAGATTTTGTATTCAGGTTCAGACTTTTCTTCTTCCTAGAGCTAGGGGGTTTGAATCAGTGGCTCTCTGCTTGCCATAGTTCAAGAAAATGACTTTTAAGAATTTTATAATTAGATCTTTATTACTGTGAGCATATTTGTATCAGCTAAAACTGTCTCTGTAATATTTATGCTCATCACTGTAGACTAGGGACATCAGTAGAAGCTCTCCTAGTCACCCAATTTTTGGAGGTTTCACATAATTAATTTCTAAAGATTTGGCAATGACTAATCACTAACACGTTGTATATTTTTGTTTCCCCACCCCCAGCGCACTCTTCGCATCCGCTGTGCAATACTTGAACAGTTTGTGACTAATCTTTAAACCTCTCTGTCCAAACCTCTTACATTATCAGTTTTAACCGAGCCTTCAAACTTGTATAAAATGGGGAGAGGGGCAGGGGTTATTTGAACTGTTCACTGAATGACAGCGATTTAAAGAAACTTTACAGTGAAATTCTATCTTACTCCAACAGTTTCTGTGATTGTGAAAAAACACCTAAAAAAAAAAAGTTAAGCAATTTCACACAGTGGAAAACAGCCCAGGGCACAAGAAAACTAAAACCAAACAGTTTGCCGTCAGTGCTGTAGACTGTGTTCAGTAAAAACAAAAGATCAAACAAGTTCTGTAATCATTATATAAAGCACATTTGCTATGGCATGTGAAGAAAACATACTTCCTTCCTAATACTAATTAACATTAGAGAGTTGTGGGCTGAAATGCAGGATAAAAATAGCTGTTTAAACTAATCACTCAGCAAGATGTAAATGTTACATACAAAGTATAGCTAACGGGTTGGAATATTTATCCCAGAAGTAAAGAAAGCTTTCACTACTCATGAATTATAAAAGTTTCTCTTCCTGCCTCATCACAACAATATATGGACCCTTTGCAAGCATGTGACCACCTTTCATAGGTTGTCTACAGTTTTCCTTGTTTCTAAGTATTAAAAGGCTCTGCACCAGCCAAAGTTGTGGGGAGCGAAGGGGGGTATGAGCAGACAACATAACAAACTGCTTTATAAACAACACAAAGATAGGCCGATGGCGTAAGCCACACCATGACTGTCAGTCAATGTAAAGGGCTGAGGGTTGCACACAATCCAGGAAAAAAGGCACACAACCAACGGCAATATCATCAGCTTCACACTAACAGTACTTATAGATACCTTCAAAATGTGTTATTAATGCACACAAATCAGCCAGCTCTGCATATGGGGATGGCATTCTCAGATCTAGCTTTTTTCCCCTTGAGATTAGTTCTCTTTCCGTATGTGCTTCATCCTTCCACAAACAAATCCAGTCATTTTTTTCCCTTCTTGTCACCTCTAGCTATTCCTATTCCTTCCCCCTTCCCCATCCTATGGTTTTCCCATTGCCACCAGCACCACTAAATCATTCCCCATGGGCAGGAGCCAGCCCTGAACGGAAGGCATTCACAGCTGTCATGACACCAAGCAGCCCACCGGAGTCACAAAAATATTCCTCAGCATAAACTAGTTTAAAAAGTTCAAGATGCCAAATGTTATTGAAAGAACATTTCAGAAGTTTCCTCATAATTTCCTCTAGCAAGAATTCAAGGTAGGATAACAACTGGAGAAAAGTGCTTAAGCACTGCATTTGAAAAGCTAACACCTAACACTATTTAGAGAGGTGCCGTATTTCCATCCTCCAAGATTTTTAACTGCCTGTTGGGCTTTAGCACAGGTATCAGTGGGATATATTCTTGAGTAACAACAGTGTTCTTGGGACTCTGCTGAAATTCATGAGCATAAAGACATCTCCACAATCACTGCTTCTCTCATCACACATTTGGCTGCTTTGGGATGGATCAAGGAGCGTTTATTTACCCAGCAGAATATTCACTGCAACAAGATACACTTGGCACTGGTTACACTCAGCCTATGTGAACAAAGCTATTAGGAAGGCAAGACTGTCCACTGGCTAATGAAAAAGTGGGGGGTTTTTCCTTCTTCAGACAGAGGGCACCTCTCTAAGCAACTTCTGTAACCCCAGGCCAAAATAAGATCCCAAACTCGAGCTACCTGGCACTCTGATCTCCTGCTCCAAGTGCCACAGGAGTGTGATTTCAGTCTGTCAGGATTGAATGAAAGAATACAGTCCTCAGGAGACAGAGTACAACCCAGGACAACATGTTCTTACGGCCTCTTCCAGGACTCTGTCAGCAGATGCTTTAGACCAAGGGAGCGGATGAGCAGGAGCTCTGATGGCAAATCTTCAGGAGCAGAGACTTAACCTCATAGAAAGGGAAAACTCTGCAACAGCACTGTTTTAAAATTACTCTGAACTGACAAGATAATTCAAACAATCTGGCTGTGTGAACAGAGTCACAAGGCTCCTAGGCCAGCCAAAAATAAAAACCAAAACCAAAAGCCACCAAAAAACATACAACCCCCCAAAATCCCTGAAATTTAAAAAGCAATTAGTCATAAAGAGTCCAAAACCTTCCCTGAGGGCAGACTCACCCCACTGAAAATGGAACTGTTCAGGGCAACACGAACACCACCTCTGCTCCATCTTAAAACATGATTCATACCACTAAGTGCTTTGTTTTCCTCTTGTAGCATGTAACGTTTGGACTTCTTAAAAGGGTCATGTTGAATTAACGGGTTCACCTTGAAACCACACAGTGGAACAAAAGCTGTGTGCCTGTGCTGGCACTCCAGAGGGGACCAGCTTGCAAGGACGCAATTCTTCTCTGTTCAGTAAGAAGAACAAGTGTCGTGACAACGTTTAAATGCTCAGGTCCAAAACACAGCTCTCCCCCCAGGTCCCTCTCAGCTTGCAGCACAGCGTCCAAAACGCGCAGCCTGCATTATGAGCACCAGGCAGGAGAGCCCGCAGGGAAGCACTGGGGGAGCTGTATATCTAACCACAGACATACTGCAAGGATCAGCTATCAGAGACTGGTTATATGGCTGTCACAGCTCATTGGATTTCTTTGTCTTTACCCATAAGCATTTAAAAGACAGCCCTGTGTTGCCCTGTCTAAAAGTATTCAGTAAAGCTCATATATTTGATTTCTATGGGGGAGGGAGCAGGAAACTCATGCAAAAATCTGACTTAAAATAGCATTTAAGAGTAAGTTTTCTTCAGGGGAGTTGGAAGCAGGTTGTGGAGACAGTGAAAGTGGTGCTAACATCTTGGGAGGATTTAGTTTACACATGTGACCTATTTGGTGCATTGTCTCACTCATGTAGTTCACAGGGAGCTGGAAGCTTAACAACAGATAAAAGGTAGGCTTACACTGATAAAAACGTTAGCCATTTCAGCCCCACTTGTACAGCTACGAATAGTTCATTTCAATTGCAGAAGGAAGATTTTTCCAGCAAAGGGAATATGATCCAGAAAGTTCCTCTGAAGAGGAATTTTTTCCCAAACTATAATGCAGAGCATCACTTACAAAAAGTCCCTCAGCAAACATTCTGCAGACCAAAACGCTCAGCTCTCTTCTAGGGATTGAGATTAAGCTAGGAAGCCTCGACACTTGACTTCTGAGACTGATGCCAGGCAGGCGCTCTGCAGCTTCACACCTCACAGCAGGGAACACGCAAGATTTCTGAGCGTTTTCTGTATTTTACAGACCAAAGAATAAATTAGAAGCAGCATTTCAATACAGAAGCAGCCTGACTCAAAGGGGGCCTGGCCATCTATTCTGTGATACAAACGGATATGCAGGATGGTTACATCTGGGCTTTCCTCTACATGAGCGTGCTTGTGTAAAATGTGTAGCTGCTTAAATGAGCATCTTCCTTTCCCAAAGTTCATTACATTGATGATAAATGTCATGGAAAACTAAAGTCTCATCATGTTTCCGAATTAAAAGAGCAAGCCTTGGGGTAAGATTTTCACCAACAGTCTGCTTCTAATGTCACCTTTCCATGTGCTCCAGGAGCTGCACATCCCACGTTCTCCTTGGATCTACCAAGACAACACTGCAGCACCTCCCTGCAGGAGATACCAGGCTGCCCTGGAGCCCTAGCTCTGTAGTCCTCAGGGAGCTTTTCCAGAGCTCAGACCACAGCGAAGCATCTGCTCTGTGTGAAATGGCAAATGAGTTCTCCCTTGGGAAACTGCAAGGAGTGGTCTCAGGTTTCCTTTACTTCCTAACAAAAAAATGGAAGGTGGCAGTAGTATTTGTGTTATCACAGTAGCTAACCCATCCACAGTGTGAGCAGCAGTACAAACATGGAGAGCAGAGCCCTTTTCCACGGGAGTTTACGATCCAAGAAAAACACACGGGGCAGCAGCATGGGGCAGGAAAACCAGGGCACAGAAGCAAGTGCAGGCAAAGCTGGTGAGCTTGCCAGGCACTGCTCACAGAGCACCAGCAGACCAACCACTCACATGGTTACTCGAGAGAGAGAGCAATTTTCAATGTAGTAAGGTGGGAAGGTTTAAGGGAAGAGAAGACAGATTTACAGGCTTTTGAGGGAAATCCTCCTTAGTCCAGCTAGTCCTCACTCCACAACTATTTCTCCATTTCTGTCCTTCCACCTTATTTTGCCCTTAATCTCACAGTGCATTCTTCCTCCCAGCTCAAAGAGCAAACCCACAAGGGAGCCAGATGTGGTGAACGTATGGATATAAAGAGGCAATCTGCATAACAACAAGAACCATGTGAAATAATCTCATTTTTCCCATCTTGCTTCTATTTTTTTCCTAGTGGAAAAAAAAATATATCTAGTTCATGGTTTGTTCTTTTCAAAGCTGTTTCTTTTTCTTTAATTCCTTCCTCCAACTTTAAGGGTTTGGGTATAATATATGGCTATATAAATACTTCTTATATACATACGTGTGTGATTTACTGCTTTGCAGCTAGAGCGCAGAGCTCCTTTCTCTCCAAACGATAACATCAGAAGTGAAAGACAAATGCCAACTACAGTGAAGCAAATAACCTATTGTTCAAATTGGAATTACACTCCATGAAGAATCCCATGAGTTCCCTTGTGAGCCCAGAGTAAGCCCAAAGAATGCAGTAGTAGCAGCAATTCACTTCTAGCAGTTTTGAGGAGAAAGAAAATCATGAAGGAGGAAAAAGAAAACGACTGGTGTATTAACTTGGGAAAAAAAAAAAAGATAGTCTTTTGATCTATGGTAGTATAAGCCCATGGGAGATCCTGAATACGGAGATAAGGTTCTCAGGACATTTGGATACATAAATATGAATCCTATCTTACCCTAGGCCACACGTTCCTCTTAAGAACTGGTGTTTTCTCCCATTATATAACAAACATAGTTCACCAACCACTCCTGCACTCAAAACTTGGAGCAAAGGGGATCTTCACAGAGAAGAGTTTCACCCAAGGGATGCTACCTTCCCAGCTGTATTGACAGTGAAGACAGAAAAGTGGCTCAAGAAGGAGAACAGGTATTAGAGCTGAAATTCCTGTGCTCTGAATGGTCTCTGAAGACCTTCTGTCTTTGCCGATGAAGGAGACTGGACTTTCCAAACACCTTCCAACCGTCACAGCGGCCTGCTAAGCACTGACCACCTACAAAAATCTGGCCTCAGCTTTGGGTTTTGGAGACCTATAAATGCAGCCAAAGAAAATCGGGTCTGCTGGATCTGACTCAAAGCCAATTGAATCAAGTCTTTTGGACCTGGCCTTACAAATTTTTTTTCTAAGACGTAAGAACCTGGACTTTCCCCTCGTGCTGTGCACCCTGCAAACTACCCTGAGAGGCTGCGAAGAGCCGGCAGGCTGCGCAGTGACGGAGAGGGAGCTATGGTCACAGCACACTGGTTGCAGGGCCATGGACAGGAGACAGAATTTACTTAAAAAGCAGATAAGCATGAGAATTTAGTGCCTCTGATCACTTTGCTGTTACCAATGTGCTGCTTCTACCTCCAGTCTACTTTACTCTGTCCGTTGCTCAGAACAGACCACCACTGAAGTTGTCATTTCAAAATATTTTCCACTGTGATTAAAGAGCTGCTGCAGTCAAGTAGTTCTATCTTCTATCAAAGTTTGTAAATCACAGTATTTTAAAGAGATGCAAGTACCAAATGATCTGGTTATATAATAGTTATTTGATTTTTTACATATGCGTAGAGAAAATAAGCACATTAGATCTCTATCCTTTAATTAAAAAATAGTTGGGGGGGAGTAATATCTTAATAAGTAACATCTGACCGAAAAGTATTTAGTAAATCATACCCTAAGTGTGGCCAAAACCTGTAAGATTTACTGCAAGTAAATCATTATTGCTCTCTGAGTCTGAATAGCTTCCATCTGATTTCTGTATGAAAATACACTCCATGGAAGCTCAGCCTTGAACTTCAAAGGACATGCAGGATGCTACTAATTTCTGTATCTGACAGTGTGATGCAATATTTGGATTTGCATCTCTGCACTTCAAAGGCTGGAACTCTCTAGATAAGGCCTCCGTTTATTTTGACATGGATTCACAGAGGTGAACAAGAAAGCTGCACCCAAACAGACAGTAATACCACCACCACCCCNGCAAGCCAAGCTAATTAAAACACAGTGAATTAGAATAAAATAAAACCTAAACACCCTGCTCTGTTTGGTTCTCACTGAATTCAGTAATGCCCCAGAGAACAAGGATTACAGAAGAAGAGTACAAGTCGTGGTTGCGGTACTTCAAGTAATCTCCAGCGTCCAAAACACAGTGTCAACATATGGTGCTCAAATGCAGATTTAGAACATCTTTGAAGTAATAATGAATCTGACTAACTGGTAAACTGTAGACCTAGCTGCCTTTTTTATTATTTCTTATTTCGTTCTGAGGTTTTCAAAATTTCAAGGAGGGCAGCTGGCAATTAGCACACCTCTATTCTGTGAATTACACAGAATCTAAAATCACCACCAAGACAAATTCTGATGCTCTGGTTTACTTCTTGCCAACCTAGCAATGCCAGGAGCCTACAGTATGGTGATCTAAAAGCTTTTGCCCTGGTGACCCTTAAACATTCCTACCTGCATATGTGTGCCATTTCTATCACAGTAAAGAATAAACGCTGGGATATGATCACAACTGCAATACAAATCTTACTCATTCCATCAAAATACATTAAAGTCGTCTCCAACTATAGCTCCTAGAACTGTTCCCACAGTATAAAATATCATTTTTTTCAATACCAGCAGCTGCTGACCAGTAGCATATATACAACTGTTGTAATTATTCATCTATAAGCAATGAAGCACCGATCGAGTTCAACAAAAACATTTAGGAGAAGAAGAAAAAAAAGTATCTTAAAAAAATCTGACAAAAGAGGGATGTTGAGGGACAAAAGTATAAAAATCTTCCTGATGAAAATCCAGGAGGAAATTTCTGGAGTTTTGTAGCTTTGCTATACCTACAGTTACACCATGTCAGTTACCACTGTCCCTAAGGTTTCTAATGAGGAGTAATTATCAAGTATCCCATGCTCAAGATATATACTGTCCCCATCATTAAGCTTGCATACTATGTCACTACATTAAAAGGAGTGCCTTTGTATTTATTAATCTTTGATTATTTTTTCTTTTTAAGGAGAAAAGAGGAAAAAAAGATCTATCAAAGCTAACAGGACTCAGAAGATTTGTGTAATAAATCTCATATGCAGATTTTTATTCCCCAATTCAGCTGGAGACCAACGCAATATTTTGAAGTTTGATTAAGGCAGTTCAGCCTTTCAAAAGTTCCTGTTTCAACATTAAAAATACGTGGTTATGTGGTAGTGCTGTAGTAATTTCCTATTTTTTTTTAAAAAGGAATAGCGAGCTTCATTTGCTCAATTAATAAACCAAAAATCAAATGCTGTTCAAAGAAAGAATTCAAAATTAGTATGCTACTTCTGGCTCATTATGATTAGTTATCATTTGCTCGGTGCAATATTTACACATATTGCCAAATCCCTCGGTCCTTCCTTAGGCAAAAAAGGTCACTGGGAGTTTTGACTAAGTCCTTCAGGATTTGGGCCATATTGAATTGGAAACCTGTATAATTCCAAACATTTTCTCTATTATATAGAATTCTTGCATACTTAAGCAACTTTGTATTTAGAATGAATCTCAGAGCTTAAATGCACTCGCATCTGGATCGTAGATTGTGCTTCATATTATACAATCTGCAGTTACTGGAAATGTTTGTATCCTTTACTGAGAAAGAATGATTCATTTCATAGAAATTTTCATCTGCTATTAATCTTCCAGGATATAGTTAGTGTTCTGATATTTTCAGATATTGTTTTATGGAGGGATTTAAAGTAGCTCTCCCTTGGCAGCCTGCAAGATTACTCAGTGATTATAAGCAACTCAATACTGTATGACAGCATTTCCATGCAAGGGACTTACAATCATGTTTCATTAATTCGGCTTGAATGAAGCCTCATTTCAGGCCTTGAGGAGCTTAAGATTTATGTGAAATTAATAACATAACAGATGTCTTCACAATTTGGTTCCTCTGAAAAAAAACTGATTACTTTGAAAACTTCAATGCTTTAAAATGCAGACTGAGGGAGTTTTTACTCTGGGGTAAAGAGTTATTCGTTTATATCAACCGAATCTCAGAACTAAGTGGAATTTAAATGTCAGACTTAAATAGTCATATTCACCATTATTACATGTAATAAACAAAAGCCTATTACTTTCATTAATAAGCGGTGTCGGACATTTAAACTAAAGCTTAGAGAGACAGAGTCAGCACCTTTGCTAAGCAGTAGGAATAAGTGAGACACAGGGGAGGTAGAAGAAGAATATCCAGGAAGCCCTGGTTTTTTTATCTTTGTTTCTGATAATTTAATCATCTTTTCCTCATAGGAAAACAAAATGCATCTGTGCTCACACAAAACTCCCCACTTTATAAGAGTTGAAGCTGTCTCTGGTGGATGCACATGCCTAAGGCCAAATGCCTTCTTTCTTTCACAGGCCACTTTAAACACCAGCTTCTCTTCTTTTCTTTTTTTTTTTTTTTTTCTTTCCATTTTTTCAAAAATTCAATTCTTTTATCTAGGCTCCAGCCACACTAGGTGCCTTGCAAGCTGAATTTTAACGCATGCATGAGCAAGGGGTTTATCTTTAAGGGAAACTGGCTCTGCGATTATTTCTCCAAGTCCAAAAAAAAAAAAAGAAAAATAATTGAAATAAAAATTATCTCTTAGCTTTGCTTTTTGATCCGATATGCTGAAGGGCACGGGGAACAATGCATTTTTGATTCACACACTCAAGTACAGCTGATAGGATAGTCACTGCGATGGTTCGATATGCAAATGCGTTACATTAAGGGTTGAAAAATTGACACAGTGCAGGATATTACAGCTAAGACACTATCAGGGAAATCATAACAATTAGCTGTTTGATTGCCGCAGACACGGTTCATGCACCAGCCTCACATTTATAATGAGGTATCCCCCGATCCTTTCTTGTCTCGCCCCACCCTCAGCACCATGTCCACATTGATACGATGCTTCGCCAAGAGGTAAGGGCTCTGAGATAAAGACGAAATATCAAAAGCATTAGTATAAATTACAATTGTACATTATTAGCTATTTAATTACATGAGATATCAGAGTGGAGCTTGCTGATTTCATGCTTATGTTAAAAGTTACCATGGCAGTATTCCTCCCCTGCGAGCCGGCATCAGGAATTATTGTTAGCACATGCTAAAACAGACAAAGCAATGTATTCTCGCCACATTCTCTCTCTGTCTCTAAGTTTAATACCAAGGAATTCCTTAGGCATCTAAAAAAAAGCACATGTCTGGCATGGGGCTGTGAACCAGGAGATCTGAATTTGGAGATAAAGTCAGCATCCTAGGCCTAAGGCGGGCGGCTGCTGTGCTGACTGCGGAGGTGACTTGTTCTGCTCTCCATGAGGGACACCCGGCTTCCCGTGCACCAGCACCGCCCTCCTCGCCCACACCCCCCCGAGGGATGGCATTAGCTGTGCCTCCAAAAACAGCTGCTTATCAGCTCCTCTGGAGGGAGGAAGAAGCAGTGGGTGGCAGAAGGTTGCAAGGAGGGAGGAGATGGGGGATGGGGAGAGAAGAAAAAAAAAAAGGAGGGCCGAGAAAAGGAGACATTAATAAGGGTGAAGGGAAAGGGGGGGAACTGTACTCTACCCAAACATGCATACAGACAAAGGCCTGATCAGGCAGCACGCTCACATGCCACTGATTTATTCACATGTACAAACATGCAAGATAATGCCTAAAGATACACACCCGTGCACCAGGGAAAGAACAAATCAAGATTGAGTCTTTTGGTGTCCTGCCTCTTTTTACAGGAAGGAAATCAGAGTTTTACACTAAACATCTAAAAAATCTCCTCTGTGATGAAATGCAGCAAATGCTGGAGTTACACCTTAAGTTTTTACACCAAATTCCCCAGCTGGCACCGTCCCCAGTGCTTGTGTGCCACAGCTATGCAAAGCCATCTTCAAAGGTGCCGGGATCCCCCTAATCGGGCAACAGGGAACGGTGTCAGGATGACTGGATCGGAGAGGTTTGAATTTAATTGAAGGCTTTTACTTCTCTCTGGTCTTCTGCATGAGGTCTCTGTGGACGGTGTGGTTAACAAGGACAGGTGCTGACAGATGTTGTCACGCACCATGGCAGAAACCTTTCTGCTCAGACAAGATAGACGAGCAATATGAATGGAATCAATTAATGAATCACTGATAGCTGAGCTGTCTTTAGGCCCATGCTAGAGAAGTATTCTCACCCATGATGTATGGAGCCTTTTCTGGCAGAAGTATGCTGAAGCACACCAAAAACCTCACCTGCAAGGGGATCACCACTGCATTGCAGACAAACGGACCTTAATGCCTAAGTCTTACCTTACCTCATCCGTTTTTTGAAGGTTCATCAACCATTAGGTCAGAAAGAGTAAGTAAAATAAAACTTATCATTTACTATGTTTAAAGACCTCTGGTACCAGCCCCTTTATCAATGACAAGGAAGGATTGATCAGTTTGAAGCTGATCAATCTGGCCCCAAAGAGGTTTGGAGGATCTTTACTTTAAAGTCTTGCCCTTATACTGGGGGGGTAAAAGGTAGAAGTACGGAATATTTTAAATGCAATCTGAAAAAGGATGGGAAACCTGGAAAGGGATGAGAAACCCTGAATGCAGCACTTTCCCATTTTGTATTCCACTCTAATATATTAACAGAATCCATACTTAAAAAAAAAATAAATCCATGCAATCTACACTGAAGTGGCCTAATTTGAGGATATTTTTTAGATGTTTCTCCATCTCTGAGCACACCCACCCATAGCCCCAGTGACGGAGCACTTCCTCTGCTCCATTCTCATTCATCTACAGATTTCAGGCCAGCTTTGTCTGCTGGTGCTGATACCAAACATAAAAAAATCTTCATTCTTTTCTCTGAACAGTTTCCGAGTTTTCTTTCCTTTATTTTCTGTTGAGTCTGTGTTGCCAGTGACATTAATTGCAGAATGATCTCTCCCAGTCCATATCCTGACTCCTGAGCCTCTCAATGTTATATTTTCTCCCCTATCCAGCTGAAAAGGGGAGTGATAAAGCAGCTTTGGTGGGCATCTGGCCTCCACCAGGCTCATTTATTGAGCTTGTCTAAATTAAAGCATCGTTTATCACAATAGCACAACAAAACCTGTGGCTTGGCAAAGCTGACTTTCAAAGAAAAGTAAAGCAGCAGAATACCTGGGAATTAGGATGATTCAGGAGTGAGTCAAATTTTTCTGGAAGTGGCAAAATCTTTTAACATGGGGAGTCTAAAAATAAGCTGCAAAGCCCTTTGCTGTCCATCTCCTGCAATACAATCTCCATGCTAATGTGAGAGTGACCCAGGAACTGTTCTTCTTACACCAGGAAAGCTTAGAGGTCTCCAATTTTCCTGCTTCGTTTGATGCTGGGCCAGCAAAAGTTAACATTTTGGAAAGTTGAATGGGCAGATAATCTCAGGCTCCTTCTGCAACTGCAACATTTCATTTAGGCCATAAGAATTATGTTTAAACTGGAATTTCATCATTAAAACCTTGTTAGTGTGAAAGAACTGGAATACTGAAGGCCTGTTTTTCCCCAAGACCCCTGTTGACATAAACACCTTTCCAGCAAATGTTTGTGTTTACTGAACCAGCATTTTGGACCAAGTGGAACATTCCCCTTTGCACCCATGTCACCTGTTTGGAGATGACTGTCAAGACAGGGAGAACGACTCCTTGCACTGACGCTCTTATAGGAATACACTTTCAAGCCTGGAATGTTCCGGTTTTGACTTGGCCTACTACACAGAAATGCTCTCTCATGAGAGAAGAGTTCAAAAATACTATTAATAATAAAAAATGGGAATGAATATTTAGCCTGACTTGGCACCATACCTGGGGTTCTCACCCAAGGTGTTTCACATGACAGTGGTGGGCAGGGAAATTGGCATCTCACCCCAGTACTTTCTCCCATCCAGTGGATCTTCTGGACATGGAAGCTGTACTGAGTTTCACATTTAAGGTGTCCTAATTTAGTCCTGGAGTTAGTATTCACATGTTCTCATGTTGCTCATGAGTGTGTTTACAACCTGGTGCAACACAGTGTCTTCAAAACTCCAGAGGTAGCAAGCATCATTAAACTACATTTGTCAGCCCTCTGACACAGCGTCCTGTTCCTGGGTCCGAAGCAGGACACACAACCTCTCCCCTCCTGACTTGCTGGAGTCCCCAGATATTAGTACTAGATGCCAACTGCTCTACTTAAAAAGAAGAATATTCACAGCTATATCAGAGGTGCAGTTCAATGGATAAGAATTAATTCAAATCAATATTATCAAGGGAACAACATCCTTTCAGCTCCAACAACTTTTATTAAAAAAAGGAAAATCCCACAAACAACCACCCCAGCCCACTGCAGATGGAGCCAAGTGACTTCTTCATATGCTGCTTGTTATATTCACTTTAAGGGGAAAAGTAAATGAAGACTATAATAGGAAAAACAAAAGCAGGCAGATCTAAGTGTACAATAAATACAGAACGTGCCCTATTTAATCTGCTTACAGTAAAATCCACTGAGCAAAATTATAATTTGATATGGCTCAGCTTAGCCAATAGAAACTCATAAAATGTCTTAACATCATAATACATTGTACAAAAGAATCACTAAGTACCATAAAACATATGGGAATATGGGTCTGTATTCATCCATTACTCTTTGCCAGTGTAGCATATTAAAATGGTTTCTATTTAAGTGCAGAGATCCCTGAAGTATACTACAGTCTTAATTAAAATGTCAATAAAATGCAAAAGTGCATTGGGGACCTTATCTGATTTTTTTTTGTTAACTCTTTCAGAGAGTTATTTCTTAATAGCTTCATTACACTGCTGAGGTTTGGAGCAATTAAAAATAAACATAAGTAAGCCATTTTTAATAATTAGCTGCAATCTGAGCATGATCTGTATCCTTTCTCTCCAGCACAATTCCCTGCAGGAGTCACTGGCAGGTTAAGTCAAGACTGGAAAAGTAGGTCCTTATCCAAAGGCAGGAACCAATGCTTTGGGTATTCTCATTTTCTTTCAGTAAATTTTTAAAAAAGGAACAAGATCTTTCATGACTCTTTCCTGTGATCAGAGACCTCAGGCAGGTAAGAAGCTGTCTGGTCTTCAGTGACACAACGTAGACAGCTTTCACCAGGCATGGGACACACTGCCCGAGGAGCCACTCTGTCTCTCCGAAGTTCTTGCCCAGCCTTCCCATGGGGCATCAGACCCACCATAAGTGTAAACAAAAACTATAGCTGGCCAAGAAATTATTTGCTTTTTCCTTTCTTTCCATGAATTTAAAATTGCCTTAGAAAAATTCCTTTTTAAAAAACAAAGGAAGATACACCACAGTGTTTTTTCAAAACTTGAAATGAAACGTAGTCATAAGGAGAAGATCCTGCCCTGGCTTTTTATAACACTGAAAGGATGACAACGGAACAAGTAAATACTCTTTTTTTTCTTTCTTTCTCTTCCATTCTCCCAACCTCTTGTACCAGAAGAAACACTTTCAAAGATAAGTTCGTTTTCACTACTTCCCTAAAACACTACAGTATTTCTCCAACATCTGCATTCCCGTGAGCAAAGTCAGTCTGCTTTTGGAACGGAATTTGTCTATTGCTAGGAAGATCAGAATCTTGCCAAAACAGTGATACTGGGAGCAACCCCGCAGTGCCGGCAGCCGGCACTGGTGCAGGGTCCTGAAGGGCTGGTTCGGAGCAGGAGGGCTTTCCCCTGAGGGCCAGGGCTGGACCCTGGCTGATTCTGCCTTGAGATGGCATGGAGAGCACTCTGAAGTCAGCAGCAGCGCATGATCCAGCCTAAAAATTAAACCAAAGGATGAGAGCCTCTGTTCTGCCAACTTGTAGGCAGTGTATCAACTGCTAACTCTATAGATGGGATTGGCAATTACCCTCCTGGCACTGGGATAATATGGAAAGCAAACCATAATGCTGTTTTTGAAAACAATGCTTAGTGCCTGGATACACCACACTCCTCTTTTGAAGCAGGCTAGGAAGGCAGAGAAACCAAACACCCCTAGAAGTAAATAAGAACAAAAAAGTTTACCAGATCAATGTGCCTTCAGATTGCATCATGATGTGTTTCTCTTTCTACTTCATCCCCTCTAAACCCATTTTATGTTAAGTGACAAGCAGTTGGCAGGTTTTGCAGATATATTGACAACAGCAGACATATGATACAGCTGTGAAGATTTGTCTTACCAGGGTTTCAGCTGGTTTCTACTAGCTGACAGCCAACAGCCAGATTTTGGGGGTTATGACCTCTAGTTATTTGAAAGAAACTAGGGGGAGGGGGCAGGCAACACATTTTATGCACTAGTCCGCTGTTCCTAGAGTATTTTTAGGACTTACATAAAACTGGCTCCATTTAATGATTCTGTAACAACAACAACAACAAAAGTGATTGGAAAGGACACATCTTGTGAACAGAACTGGGAAGTTTAAGGAGTTCTGGGGCCCTGGTTGTACGGTGCTGAGCAAGCGCTTCCTGTGGGGTGCCGAGGAGGTGTAGGTATTTAGCTCAGTGTATCATATTCCCTTTGGTGGGGACAGTCCACATGACACTTCTCAGCTCTCTATCTTTTTTTTCAGTTTTATTTTTTAAACTGAAATAATAAAGGATTTGAACTTCTAAGAGCAGAGGCGCTCAGCTCTCGTGTCAAGCTCACTCCCGTGCCCTACGTGAACTTCTTAGACACACTATTTTCTGTAATCCTAAAGTTCTCTACTACAGGCACATGATGTCCTCCATGTGATGTCACTATAATGGTTTGGGAGGGGGAGGAAGAACTGCAGTTTTGGGATGGAGCAGTGGCAGCAACCAAACTGACCCCAGTCAGAGCTTAAAGGAATGATAAATCAAAGGATGATTCTCAGACAAACACACAAGCTCCCACTAAGCCTGTGGGTGTTACATCGTGACCCGAGTTACTCCTGTCAACGGTAAAAGTAATGGAAAAACTTGAAAAATAATTTAACTCTCCAACAAATAATTTAAATTTAAATACTTAATTAAAACACTGGATTAGGCTTAATAGGGCTAACCCACCCACTTGGCTCTCCTAGTGAAATGGGCAGACTACCAGAAAAGCCTCTCCACGGGCTACTCTAAGGACACAGGCAATCCTAACAGCATTATCTTCTGTTCCCTGATGAATTATGTGCTCAGATAAATGGAAACTGTATTTTATTATGTCATGGTTACAAAGTGGGAGTTCAGTTATTTTCTGTGATCTGTTCCTGTGCAGCAATGTCCACATACTGCCCAGCTGAGCAGAGGTGGCACTTTGGCAGGGAGGCACAGGAAGCTCATCTCTCCTCAAGGCACCAAGCAGATTGCAGGTGTCCCTTCATAGTGCAGGCGCTGCCCTTGCTACCTTGGCAGTGAAGCACTGGATGCTGAGTGCTGGGGTGCAGTTGGTTTGGGCATGAGGAAATTCAGAGATCTATATCCTTCTCAAATTGAGCGAGTGATGTCAGTAAATCCCTCCTGGGTACCAACTTTTGGAGATGGGGGTTTGAAGGCCTTGTTGGTGGCTGCTTTGGTGAGGGGAGTTGGCAGCTTATAGAGTTGGCCACAGTCTTGTGCAATTTGAGTAACAATGCACCCATGTATTCAAGGGGAAGAATTTCCTGAGGACCTCCCTGTTTTTAGTAAGACAAGGCAGGAGGGAACTAAAACTTGACAAATGCAAAAAGGAGGAATCTCCTTGTTTTTCTCTAAAACATCCAGTTCCTTGTTCATGCCAAGTATTTCATTATTACTAGAGGACATAGGACAACAATTACAAGTTTTCAATTGAATTAGACTTTAGGAGACTGGTCTATTACAACATATTTATATGATTGGTTTCTAATGTTGTAGTTAATTATAAAAATAACTTGCCTGGAGCGAACACATACACATCTATATTTAAATAAGTCTTTTTTGGCTTATTAAGAAGTAGGTTAGCAAAGACAAAATTGCTGTTATTTAATGTTTATTAATAAACCATTAAACTAAACCCAGCACACAAATCTGCTCTTGCACCTTTACTCTAAATACACTGCAGTCAGAAACCTTGCTCAGGAATAACGTATGAGCTGCAAGCTTGTGTCCTATTCACATCTGAATTCACATCCACCTGCAGACAAGTGAGTTAGAGACCTGTGTTGAAGTCTCTTAATCACAAATGCCTTCTTGTCAAACCACAGAAGAAACAGGGATTGTCCAGACACATAAGAGCCTCCCATTCACACCCTACTGTTAGAGGCCGATCCTGCCTTGAAAGAACTCCCTAACAAATACCTGACAGTACTCCTCTACTCTATGATCCCTTTAATGTTCTGATCTTTCTGCAGTTGTATTGCTGGGGAGACTGCAGAAGTACTGAAGGAAAACAATACCAATTAATCCCCATTTCCCCGTCCCACACACACTGACTGAGAGTGCAAAGTTTTGAATGTTAAGGCCATCGATTACTCCCCCTCCTTTCACCCTTTAATAAAACAGAGAGACAGGCATATTCTCATTGCCCATCAGTAATGTTCCATGCTCTCTATGCAGCATAACCATTGTTTCTCTCCAGCAGGACACACATATTTCAGAATACGTTTCCAGCTCCGGCCCTCAACCACCTAACGCCATCGCTGCGGGAAGAAGAGCACCCTGACCTATCCTTCTTCCATCAGGGTGGTGCTTGAGCTCTGGAAAATCGAAAATAACTGTATGTGGGATGCTGGAAACCTACTCCTTTCTCCTGCATTGACCCTTCCCCAAGTGTAGCAACGATTTCCTTCGTTGTATCTCCAGAGCAGCGTAGAGATCTTGTGCTGATAAATCTGGGGAAGGGATAATTGCACAGACAAACACTTGCCAAGACATACAGTACAGCTGAGGAAAACGTTCTCACCCACTAACTGGAAAATATGTGACATGTTCTCTGGCCATATCAGATTTTTAGTAGGCTTTGATTTGAAGGCAGCATCTGTAAGTCAAACACTTCCATTTGTTAAGAAAACAGATGCATTCGTTTCTCAGCAAAAATAAGGAAAACATTGTCAAGTTCAGAGGCAGGAAAAAAATTGAGAGCCTTTTGCCAGAGTGGAATTTTAACATTTCAGACCGCATCAAATGGTAGGAATTGCCTTGATGTGCCCTTGATTCTTCTCCAGTACTCAAATAAATAATTAACTATTTCCCCAGCAGAGTATGTGATGCTCGGGAAAAATATCTGTGAATTCCAGATTAAAAACACAAATATTTCTTTATCTGTCAGACCTGTTTCAGGAAGATAAGTATATTCTTTCTTTGGTGGAATTTTTATGATGCCCCCAAGGATGATTCATATCCTGGTCTCTGATGCACGAAGGCTGGAGCCTCAAAGTCCTACTGAAGTCAATGGGACTCAACTCTGGTGCAAACCGTACCAACTTAAGTAGTCCTGAGAGAAACTGAGACACACTCTGCTGACCTAAGTCATGTGTTATGTGCTGTGATCTACTGTAGAGCTGCAGAAGTTTTTTGTTTCCATCAGAAGATTTAGCAAGAGTTTTCAAGGCATTTTGATTGTTTTGATGGTGTCAGGCTTTCAAAGAAAAGAGTTTACACTGCGTAACTGAATGGAGAAGTATTTTAACAAGCCCAGAAGAGTAATAAAAGATGGAGAAGCTGTGATGTGGACAGAGAGGAGATAGGAAATGGTGCACCAGGAGTAGAAACACTGAAAAGTACCTGATCTCAGGAACAGAATCTTGCAAGAAGCTGAAGATACTGGGAATATTACTGAGATTTGTGTCATCCTGTGAAGCTGGAAAGTGCTCGGCTGCTTTCAGAATGAAATCAAATGACTGGCGATTGCTCAGAGTGGTGAAGGGGGGAACTGCATTTCGTGTGCTTTACTAGCAGCTCTTCAGTGTTAAAATGACAGTCTTCTGGGTTTTTTTAAGGGGAGTCACAGAGGCAGCAGGAAAGATGAGAACAAACAAAGCAGAACTGGGTAAGAAAATCCCCAAGCAATGGGAGTGAGTCCCAGTTAGTGCTCTTTATGTTATCAGTGCAAACAAAAGAGAGCCTGCCCAAGTTCTGTGCTTCTTCCCAGCCTTCAGGAAAGCTCCACACAGCCCGTGGTCGGTGGAGCCACTTGTGTATTTTCATTCCCCAAGATCCAAAATCTTTCCTTGGCTCTGGCAAGCTTTCCAGCCACGGGAACATGCACATGGAACATTTTCAACCCTGTATGTAAAGCTGTTGACATGCCTTTCAATAATCTTTGTCACAATATCCTGTACACGTTAGCAGGGAGGCTGTCCAGTTTTGTAAGTGTCATTTGAAATAAATTTTTGTGTTTAAATTCTATTGTGTAACCATATGTCTTTAAGCAGATTGGCAAATTTTAAAATATTTACATATATTTGAGACATCGCCAAATGTATTTGGGGTGGTGGGTGGAGAAGGCTCATCTGCAATCCATTTTCTGAAGTACAAATGCTTACATTTTTGTTGTCGTTGAGGACAAAAAGACTGCTTAACAGATACAGGGATCTCCTCCACCCTCAAGTATTGCTAATAGATATCAATTGCCCAGCTCCGGGGATGAGCAGGAGTTATTTCATGGGTACTTTCTGAAAAATGCACTTCTTCAGTTATTTATTTTAAAGACTGATTAAGCAGCACAAAACAAGCTATTAAGAAAGTAATTCCACCACATTTGTCGTGTGAGAAAGATCCTCTCAATCTTTTCAAGAAGCCAGTGTAGGGTTTTGGAATTTGGAAGTAAAAAAACCCCAACCAAAACACCAACAAACAGGTAGTCAAACAAATTTAATACTATTCTGTGATACGTCCAATGTCCAGGGAAAAGAAATCAAGAAGAATGTGATGAAAAGATGAGTAAAAGGTTATGGCACTATCACAGACAAGACATAAATAAGGATAGATTTGATCCCATCTTTGTAATTTTCATATGGTATTTAACAGTTCAAAGATCGTTTGTAAGGCAAGAGCCAAGTGTTGGTTCACCATCCACCCCCGTTTGCACAGGCTGGACTAAGCAAGCACAGATAAAATTACAGCTGTATCCTCCACCAACCCTGCTGATACACAGCAGTTCCCCACTGTTCATAGCCTCACACTTTTAATATTTTTAAACCCCTGATTCTGGATTCATCCCTCCCACATCACTTATTCCTCAATCTCATCCTTTCTGATAGGAGCGACTTCTCTGGGAGTTTATGACTCTGCTCATAAGACAGCAGGTCACAGGCCCTGGCTACACACAGAACACTGAACACGCTGGTGGGATCTGTGTGGGTATGACAGTCAGATTTACCTGATGCAGTATACTCTAGGAATAAAGCTTAACGTCTTTAAACCTCTTATCCAAGGACCATTTTTCTTTGCCACACATTTTAGTCATAAAAATTAAGAACAATCTGATCCCATGCATAATACTTCATGCTCAAATATGAAGCAGAGGACATGGATTATTACTCATTCATCACCCTACATTTTCCTCAATCCTGAAGACAGGCAATAAAATAGAAATTGCAGGTCTCTGAACACCAAGCTGCCAACCTGCCCCCATTTGCTGCAGCTGCACCACGTGTCTGGTAGAAAGGCAGCAGCTTCCGCTTGCTTCCCCAACATCTGAAGACCAGTCAGGATGGCATGGGTAGTCCAACCAGCATCAGACTGCACAACTCAACTGCTTTTCAGCTAATTCTAAATTGGCACATTAATGACTATTTTTAGCAATGCCAGCAGTATCTTTTAATGGCAATCTCCCAGCTTCCTAATTAAGTGGACAGATTAGCAATAGATAAATATGCATTCTATTAGAGAGCCAAGAACTTTCATCACCAGGGAGGTGCATACACCTCCAGTTAGAAGTTCTCTGCAGAAGTGCAGCTGCAGGTGGGCCAGCCCACCCAAGGAGCGCCTGGACCCACAGCTGGGTACGTTGGCTGTCATTCGCCTTGCAGGTACTCAGCAGCGATGGCAGTCCTTCACAACCCTCTCCCATCTGAGTCCTTCTGAACTTCTGACTACTATTTCTTGGACTGACAGGAGAGATTTCTCTTCCACACAACTCAAGGATATCTCCTGTAACAGACTGCTCAGATTGCTAAAAAATACTCTTTCAGCACTTGATCCAATATGATTGAATACTCTGGCATTTTCAAGTAACTGATTTTGCTTTTATTTATGCTGCACAATGAAGGTTTACTAATGCATGTCATTAGGATACAAACTAAAGACAGTATAGTGAACACATGAGCAAGCTGTCCCTAAATGACCTTGTTTTTCAGCCACATAATTCTGCTTGCAGGCCAGCATGCATTAATTTGGGATGCTCCATCAATCATTACATAGTGCCCCTGAATTATTTATTTACTGCACTTGACTGCTGTCTATTCTCTCTCAGAATTTGAGGAAAGAGCAGCATGTGAGAAAGGTTGGATGGTTCAATACACAAGCTTGGATGATAGGAGACCACAGTTATAAATTCAGTGTAACGGCTAATTTGCCATGTCACTTCACTTCTCTGGGTCTTGGTTTCACCTTCCCACTTTTGCCTGACTTCACTGTGGAGATTATAAATTCTTAAAGGGAAGGACTGTCCTTCAGCAGCTGGGTGTTTC
This sequence comes from Zapornia atra, assembly GCA_013400835.1. Taxonomy (NCBI): domain Eukaryota; kingdom Metazoa; phylum Chordata; class Aves; order Gruiformes; family Rallidae; genus Zapornia; species Zapornia atra. The sequence goes on from VZTU01016325.1 coordinate 87,191, forward strand.
TACTCCTGTGGCAAAATAAGAAAACTACTGATATTTGCTGTAGGTAGGGAAATTGTTCAGCACTGTAGGTCACCTTTAAGAATGTTGTCTGTCTTCATACAATGGGCCACAGGAGCACCAAGATCTAAGTCTCCTGGTACCCAGAACTATCAATCCTGTTTCAGCCTTCACACTCTTTTAAATACAACCTCATAAAATAATCAGCCCTAGCAAGGCAGCCAGCTCCTATCCCTGCTCAGATCCAGCTGCATTTGTCCCAAAGCATACCTACAGCTTTATGTTTATTTGCAAGAAAAAGGCTCTTTTTAACCCCCAATAGACTGGTTACATTTTTGTCAATTATTATTTCTCTTAGAGTTTCCAGGTTGACTTGGCACTTTTCAAGCCTGTCTTGCCCAGTTATTCCATTCCTATCTTTGGTTAGGGAGGCTGAATCAGGCTAAAGGAGGGAGTTGTACACAGAAGTGAAATTTTACTATATGCATGGAGAAACAGAAAGTTACAGAAGAGTCTTGGCTAATGGCTTAAAGACCTACTGAAGGGAAGGTAGTTAGGTACAAATATTGCCTTCCTCCAGCAGAATAGTTTTTCCCACGTGAAGAACCTGTTTTTCACTGCACGTTTCATCTCTAAGTCTTCAGTTTCCTATTGACCATCCCACAAGCTCTCCCAAGGGTAAGATGCTCAGCACATTAAAGTTTAGCTCCACAGCTTTGTATGTTCTGATGCAATTTGCTATCTACCGATGCAGAAGGAAATGCTGGCCAGGTCACGGGCATTTCAGTCTGCTTCTCTCCCAGAGTAGAGAGGGCAGTGCGGGCCTGGCATAGGATGGCCACTTAAAGTCTCACAATGGTGGCTCTGAGGCAAATGAGAAAGGAAGGACTTGCAGGTCTCAGGAAAGAGTAGCAACGCTCAGATCCCGTGCAAGTCATAAGGAGAAGGGCTCCTCTCGCCTGCTCACGAGCAAACACCTACCGCTCACACGTGCAACCGGCACACACACAGTGCCCGGTGGCAGCAATGCAGCCCGCCCAGTCCTCAGCAGAAAGGAGCTCAGAGGTCCCTGCAGCAACAACAAACCAACCAGCGATAGGAGGGTAGAGCTCCAAAAGACTACTTCCAAACCCACCTGCAATTTGGTCCTGTGACAGTCTTAATTGCCCCAACTAGGCAAGGGAGAGAGATCGTTACCTTCTCTGTCCTTCTCTCATTATTCAACACACACAAATCTAAAGGATTCTATAGAGCAGTGCCTTGCAGCTGCACTAGCAGGGTAGGGAAGGAGGAGGAGGAGGAGGACACACTGCGAGGGATGGAGGTTCGATGAGCACCCTTCCAGCTCCCACTATGGAGCAGCAGGATCTGACCCACTGACTTTAAAACTGAAATTTTAAAGCCTGAACTTTGGATTTAGTGAAATAATACCACAGGTTTGATAATACTGGCCAGAAGCACATCAGGTTCGTAGGTGTCTTATTAATGAGAAACATTGAGCTGAGTAAGTGACACACTTCAGCTTTTATTGAACCATCACCCACAAATAAATATACTTGTTCCCACGAATGGGGATTCATTCTTCAGTTGAATGAGCCTATAATTTAATCCATTGTTACACCCTAACCAGAGCCAATATTTAACATCTTTTCTAATCGAGCTATAATTTAATATTTTTTAACTTCTTTTAAATTAGTTGAAATCCTTTCATTTTTTCTTTTATGAAGGAAAGTTCTCCTTTTTGCCTATGATTGAGTTTGATCTGGCTTTGTTGGAGCCCTCTTAAGATATACAGTACACATTTTTGTTCTTCTTATCTAAGTTTCCAGGACTTGATCAATAGTGGAGAATATTTTTCTATCCAAGAACTAACCAAATTTATTCAACAGATTATACATTAATTTTACCATTAGAACATAATATGAGCAGATAATCCACAAAAATGCTTCAGATTTTTTGAAAGTGAATTTAATTATAACTGGTAATGTGCATTTGAGAATTATAATTATGAAAAGTCATGTTCTATAAATCTGAAATGACAGATTATATTTCAAAGCCTTATTGCAGAGGAATTAAGAGTACTGATTTATTAGTTGTAAATGTCTGATTATTGCAGCTTTGCTAAAAAACATGATCACAGCATATTCTAGCTGGATTTAACACGTTTAATCCTTCCGACAAGAATCATATTTTGAACAGAAAGCAGCACTGTGTTAATTTGTTTATGAGACAGATTTAGACAACTAATCTTTGTCTTATGATCCCTGAACAGTAATAATTTAAAAACACTTTACATACTTGTATTTTTCCAGCTGGAGACTATAGCTGATTATAAAATTTACATTCATCTATAAGCACCACGATTACCGTCTGGCATTAGGGATGGGGCTTCACATTATCTGCAGTTTCTCTGCTCCTGAGGGACACCCTGTGTGCACGAAGCCACAATCACCTCTGCCAAGGATGGACCCGGTCACGTGGAGAAAGCTACAGAGGGCAATCATGACGCTGGCATCTCCTCTCTGCCCCACGTACAACCACGACAACTTCCCAAGCAAATCCAACGGTGATATGCAAACTTTATTTCCAGTCAGTGCCAGCACATTAAGCCCTGTGTTTAATTAACCAGACATGGGGTGGGTATGGTGCAGGATGGGTTTCCCTGGAATCCACCAGTGCTACAGTTTCTAATGAGGTTCCCCTCAAGGGAAAAATGTGCTACATTTTATAATGAAAATTGACATTTCTGCATCTGTCAAGTAGTAAAGCTTTAAATGAGGACATTTATTGATCTAGAATGACTTCCTACTAAACTACTTGATATATATTTAAAAAAATCTTCCTATTGGACTTAATTTTTACATGCACTGTTGTAAAACCCGATTTCTTTTCATTAGAGAGCTGAGCAGGGGGAATCAACTGTTTCTCCAGATGCCTGCTATCGGGATTGGTATCAGGAATTAATCTCAAGAGAAACCTGTTTAGATTTCTTTAAACAAAGAACTACTCTGGTGGTTATTTCCTGGCCGGTAAGGCCATGTTGATTTGGATACAACCTCACTCATTTGTGGGGAGCTCTGCCCCTGAGATGATCCCTTGGACTGGCTGCCCTGGGCAATGGTTCATGTTCTCCAGGCCAGAAACTGGCAACCGAACAGCACAGGCCTCCCCTGTCCCCCAGAGACTCCCATCACCCATACACGCATGTCCGTGTGGCCCTGGGGGTGAGAATGAGATGGTGCGACCATGCTAGCAGGGATTCACAGCTATTTTCCCTTCCTAGGCACTTCCAAACTACCGCTCAGAAGCAAAGGAAACCTAAGTGCTTCATGTGTCTACAAATACACCAAATTCTGCTCCTTTCTGGAAAGGGAAAACACATTCCTGCTACGATGGTACCAGGCTGTTAGGAGCTTTAAATATGCCTTGTTGGTGTATAGCTATAATCAGGGCAATGGAAAGGGAACAGACTTTGTTCAGTTTGAACTGAAAGATCCCATTACAGCCTTGCCATTCAGCTGTCTATCAACCCACAGTGCATGGCACACATTCATTTGCTGTTACACAGCTCCTAAAAACAGATGAATAAGTAAAAAAGAAAAAAATTCTGATGACAGCCTGAACTTCAAAAAAACCTCATTGTATGTCAAGTATAATCTGGCAGCACTTGGCAATCATTAATTTTGTTCATTTATACAGGTGCCGCAAACTGAACTGCCAAAGGAGCAAGCTGCTAGCAGGCTACAAGCAATCCAGCCTGGGTTTTTAAAAACAAAGTGACAATATTTCATCAGCTGTTTCCAGGCAGACAGAGGCAACAGACCACTTGCTTAATACCACACCACAGGGATATTCCTGTTTGTTACAGTACTACAGAGTTCCTTGAGGTGGGCTGCAATGTTTAGACCTTGTCATTCCAAACGAGACTTCCTGACAACAAAGAGTCCTAGCAGCTCTATAGACCATTACAGCTCAAGGCAATGAAGAAAGTCCCCTTGTTTACAGCCAAAAAATAAAATCTCCACCTCTCCTAAGGATAGGGCTTGGCACCTTGAATTCTCAATCACGTATGGTGACCATGCATAGAGGGTGTTTCATTTGTGCTGTAATCAGATCTGCTCCATCCCTGAGAGGGTTAACAATGCGTTTTCAACAGACCTGTTTGTCATCCATAATGACTGAATGAAGAAGTAGCAGGAAGAGAAGCAGCTTGCAGGGAGTTACGCTGCAACAGTTCCACAGAGCCCAGCAGGACCGCTCATGGAGCAAGTGCTCATGAGGGAGGCTAGCAGACTTTGATCCACATCACCTGATGCTCAATGAGCTAGATTTCCTTGGAAAAAATGTTAGCTTTACCCTTCACCGAAGCATTAAGTTATACAATAAAAATGAAAGAAACATTTTCTTGTCCTTCACTAATTTCCTAGCTATTTTTCTATCTATATATTCAGACAGTGTGAAATAGAAGAGCCTGTATCCTTCTCAGAGACCAGTGTAAATCACTCTTTGCACTCAGAGGAAAACCTTTTCAGGTTCTCTAATACAAAATAGAATGAACATCAGGCTTTTGTGTGTGTGTGTGATGATGGAAGTCTTTTGACATCCTCTAGCAATGACAAAGGATACACACACACCCCTCAGCCAGCACAACACAGCAAAACCTACCTGAGAAACCAAGCAAGTATGTAGCCCCTTGCTGAGCTCCATGAGCTAATTTAAAGCTGGCTCAGATGCATCCATGTGAACTGCAGTCCTGCACGGCTGCACAGCCATTTCCAAAGAAACACACTGAATTCTTTGGGAGTTGCCAGTCTAATTCCTGCTAAGTCAGACCTACTTTTCTGGCAGGTTTAAGGCAAGTCCTCACCTACTTCCACTCACAACCTGACCTTCTCTCAAGCTGAGAAATTAGTGAATAATTGGCATGTTGTGAAGCTAGTAAAAACATAGTAAGTCAATTTTAACAAGGGCTGTATATGATTCATATATTCAGCATCTCTTAGAGAAAAAAAATAGGATGGAAAAGCTGTTACAGTTTTTCTGAGTCCATGCAATTGGGTTACTCTGCTTCTCTTCAGAGAGTCCAAATGTAGGCATGGTAGGCCAAATTGCTCCCTGGAGCGGTTTTATTTGCTTGAAGGGACAAACTTGGCCAGGAATATCTTAGGACAGCCTCCAAGTACTCTAATTCTGCTTGCATTATGTTCCATTTGCTTATTCCTGTGTTTTCAGTATTCATTTTATCTTTCTCCAGCTTCTTTTTCCAACTCAGCAGTTCTTAACACGGAGCTGCTCAGCATTTGCTGTGGCACAAATATCCATCCCCTGATATCTCCACACAAGTCAATGACTGAAAGGAGCAGTGATGCTACTGCTTCATCCCCTCTCCAAGGGAATTCAAACAACTAAAGCCGGTTTTGTGTGGGGAGAGATAGAGGCCGAGAGGAAGAGGATCTTAGGGGTGCCTTTTCCAGCCTTCTCATTTTGACAAATGTTGCCGTTTTGTGTAGCTGTGCTGCTTCAGTGGCTTTTGTAAGCTGCAGTTATAGCTTTCTGCAAGCCCCATATTTTGAAAACATTGGTCAGTTCAAGGCCAAATTGGAGTCTGAGCCAATCAGAGCTGGTCATAGGGCCTCTGGGAATCACATATAGGGCCTCTGGGAATCACATAAAAAAAACTGCTGGCAGGCACACTTTGCCACCGGAGTGGGAGTGAGAAGATGTAACAAGCTGCACAGATGCCCAGGCCAGGCCCAAAGGAGGGCGGGGGGGTGTGTGAAGAACGCAAAAAGAGTTTCCCTTGCAGCTCATGGTGAAGACCATGGTGAAACGGGTGTCCCCTCATAGCCCAGGGATGAAGAAGGGGAGCAGAGACATCTATACTCTGTGAAGAGATTGATCCATGTCTCAGCTGGTTTGCCGGGGGACTTGTGACTTTGCAGGGGACCAGGCTGGGGGATCTGGGCCTGAATGTCAGCACCGTATGGAGGGGAGTCCTGCTGAGAGGCCTGTGGTGAGGAGGTGACTCCCCAGTAGAGAGGACTCACGCTGTAGAAGTTCGTGGACACGACTCTGGCGTGGGTGGGACCCCACGGTGCCGCAGGGGAAGGGTGTGTGTATGTGGAATGCNTGCTGCATCTGTTTTGCCCATTGCACTAATTGGAGAGTGATCCCTCTGTCCTTATCTCACGTCCTAAGCCTCCCAATATATATATTTTCTCCCCTTTTCGGCTGAAAGGGGGAGTGAGTGAGCAGCTTGGTGGGTATTTGGCCTCTAGCTAGGGCCAAAACCACCACAACAAATAAGCACCAATTTGGTACAAAACCTGGAAATTCTGGATGCTTTGCTGCCTTTTTCATTCTACCCTTACTAGACATGCACACCTACCCACCACCAGGCTGCAGAAATGTTGGTTATCAGCATCGATACTACTGCACTGTTCTCAGAAAATAGGTTGGAATATGTTTGCTATGTTATGGTTTACTCCAGATAAGACAGAACTGTCCTGTGGGACAGCTTTTCAACTTGTGCGAGTCATCACAGTTCAGCTGGAATTAGTGGCGCTATCCCATTTTATCCCTGGGGGGCAGGCACCCAGGAAGTTAGCCAGTAAGCATTTCCTGAAAAACAGCACACAGTTTTCACACAGATCTGACACTTGGGAGGGTTTTTCAACGGATCCAAAGAACAGACTACAATTTGAATACACTTGAAGATACATCTGAGACTTACCCAGGCTGGTATGAGGAAGACACATCCTGATCTAGGATGCCACATGAACTTACAGAGCTATCCTAGGTTCAGTTTTCAAGCATTTAGGGGCAACCACCTGTGTTCCCTGTGGTTACCACAATTACCAAAGGCATCTGGGGATCACCAAAGACTGAAGGAACCGATAGGAAGAGGAAAAGACAGCCTTTTCTAGGAAGCGCTTAACCTCACATTAAGAGGTTCCGTTCCTGGCAGTCTAGCACACGTGCAGGGAATGCCTCCCTTCCCAACACTGCTCAGCAAAACCAGGCTTGTCTGCACAGCTAAATCCAAGGAGTGCCTTTAGGCACGTTGAGCAGCCTAGTTCAAGAGTGGGTTTGATTACTTGATGCATAATAAATTATCCAAAAGCAACCTTTGAAGACATACAACCCCTAACACTTTAAAATTAAGACTAAATTCAATTTAGAAAAATTGTAAAACAGTTTCCCTGAAATTAATCTTAAATGAAGTTTCTTGCTTGGCCTCTCACTCGCTGCAGATAATCAATCTCGACGCGACTGTGTGAGAAACAGAGGCTACTGAAAGGGAAGTGAAATTAAAGAGAGGAGCTAGGCCAGGAACATGAAAAGATATCTAATTATCAGCATTTTATTAGAAACAATTAACTAATATTCAATTAGTTGCCATCCCTGAAGCAAAGTGACAGTTAGGAAAACAGAAAACGAGCCTTGACAAGGTGTTCATTTTCTAATAAATGGGAGATGAGGGGAATCATTTATTGGTGTTTTACCCCTGGTCAAAGCCTTGGGGCAACTCACCCAGCGCGAGGCAATGGGACTGGCTGGTTGCCAACATTAACTGTACTTATTACATTCATCCCATGCAGAACACATCCATCTCCTGCTCTGCCTTGACATCCCATTTATTCCGAGATTCATTTGTCATGTCCCCAATCACCAAAATGAATAGAAATTTTCCAGCATGATGGATTGTGATTCTAATTAGGACTAAAGAAAAGATCCACACTCAAGTAGAGCCCTTTCTTTTTCTTCTTCTCCTGATAAAATAGTATTCCTAGCCAACTTTGTGACTAATGTCCTTTTGTGGTGGTTGTCCACTGTAGGTCACTCAGTCAAAAAGAAACAGTAGTCCTCCCAGAACGGATTTTTCCTCCCCTAACAACTCCACAAATTATTGTAGAAAGGAGCCCAGACACATTGAAGAGTGTGGACACAGTTTGTTGAGGTACAGCAGATGTACAGAATACCAAACTTTGGACATTTGTCCCTTGTTTGTCCCAGAATTAACAAAATACAGATAAATAGAAATATCCAGAAAGGGGAAAGAGCTATAATTTGCCTGGCAACTACCAAAACTGTTGATAATTTTTTTTTTTTTTGTTAACCAAGTTGAATTTGATACCAGCATTTTAAAGTAATGGCATTAAACAAAGTGCCAGTGTTTCAAACTCTAAACTCAGCCTAACACATACTTTGTTGTGGTGCCTCTCATTTTCAGCATGTCTCAGCAGTGCACATGTGCCCTGATATAAGAGAGAGACCTCAGTGCCCTCCGAGGTCTCTCTTATGCTTCTCATGTATCAGTACTTCCAATAACTGTGTCATTAGTAGGATAAAGACACAATTCATTTTCCTAGCAATCTTGGTGTATTTTCTGTTCATTCGTATGTCTCTGATGTAGGAAGAACAGCAAACCATGATCCCACAAAGAACAAATAGTGTTGTGAGGGCAGCACTGTTGTGTTTGAAAAACTTTGGAAAGTTAAGGATAACAGCTGGTGCTATGTAAATAAAAAAAAAAGGTCATGCCACAAGTAGAGGACCTTAACCAATAGAGAGATGTGCAAGCACTGGAAAATCACCCATTCTAATTTGCACTTAGAAGTGGGCTACAGTTATGAAAACATTCAGGAATTTGCAGGTACATGAAGAACACTCCAAATTGTTCAAGTAGCCTGATGGCTATTTAACAACACCAAGGAAGGTGAGATTCACTTACAAGATGGACTGTAAACATGAAGTACCAACATTCTGCTATAAAATTTCTCGTATTTTGGGAGATGAGTACTCTGTCCTATTTATTGTCTGAACTACCTTTACATAGCAGAACATAATATTTCCATTAGAAAGAAAGGAAAGGCACCACTATTTTTGGACAGGGGAAAGAACAATTTCCTAACTCTTCCAAAATAAAACACTTTCAATTATCCTGACATTTAACTTCATGTTCTCTGCAAAGCTTAAACAAACTAGATGCCGAAATAAATTTCAGTACAAAAAAGCATATGAATTTGAAGGAAGCTTGATGGCAGAGACCAACTTTCTTTTGGCAGAGCTCATCATGAAGTCTTATGACCTGCGAACTGGTCCAATTTCTCATGGTCTTGTCCAGAAGTGCTATGTCTGTGTGAACATACCTAGCCAAACAAACAGAGCCCATACAGCAACCCCTCTGCAGGAAGAGTGAGGCAACTGCTACTTGTAAAAGTGCTCTTCATTTGATTTTTTTTAAATCAAAGCTCTTTTCCCCTGCCATTTACTGTGACCAAAATAGAAATCTCTGGTTTTTCTTCTGAATTTAACTTGAAGCAAGTATGACTAACCTGGTGTCTTGGACACATGGTATTTTTTCAACAATAAAAACCTGATATGTAGGAACACAGAAATATTTTCCTTTCCTGGTGCTATGAGGTGCACAACAGATCCCCATCACGATGGCGATAGACTTACGACAATAGCACAGTATGTAGGTAGCTGCTGAATCTTCAATACAACCCTGAATTGTTTCCAGAGACAACAAAGACGTCTAACACAAAACACAAAATCACAGAATCATTTAGGTTGGAAAGGACTCAAAATCATCGAGTCCAACTGTCAACCTAACATTACCAAGTCCTTCGCTAAACCCCGTCTCTAAGTGCCATGTTACATGGAGGATTTGTATCCAGGTAGAATGGGAAAATACCTTTATAGGCCACTGATCTGATTCATCCTATGTCACAGCTTCTCCCATATCAGCATGTCCACAGAGACATGTCAAACTCTCACTCATCACACCAAGACAAAAGAAGGCAGTATGCCCATATGCAGCATGCCTGCCCCCCAAAAAGTTTGGGTGGTTCTGGAAATGACACAGAGGTGCGTGTCAGTGGCTAAAGGCACTGGGGCCTTGATGGCTCCTGCACTGGCTCTACCAAGTTTCCAAAGATGTACCCTTCAGTATATTCCAAGAGTAACACTCCTGTATAATTTAAATGAGCACTATAAATTGTCATTTAAATTGCATGAGAATCTGAGATAAGGTTGGCAGAAGATCCAGAAAGAGCCCTTGAGTGTCAGATGAACACAGCAGGCAAGAGACAAAACCAGGCATTTTCTTTTCTTTTTGACTAAAAATCTTTCAGAGAGAAACTCAAAGCTTCTCCAATTCCTGACCTTTCATTTCAATGAAGAACAAGCAATCTGCAATCTTCTGCTATAATTGATCAGTGTTTAAAACGAACAAATTGGAGATTAATATAATATACTCAGGCCAGGAAAGCAAGATCTCAAAGAGCACTCTTCGAAGCAGATCCCTCGCTTCCACAAAGATGGATAATTTAATCTTTGTCATTGGCCTGTCTCTGTCAAAGAGAACAATGGATAGTCTATTCGCAATTGATGACTATATAGAAATTAATATTAGTAAAAGGTGTCCATTTAGTGTCTCACCTTCTGTGCTAAAGGTGACATCCATGATGGATGCATCCCAAGACAATGGATTTATCTTTAAAATGGAGTAATTACACAGTGGATGCATGGGTGACATAATGACATTGTGGTTTTATATTAATAAAAGAAAGAAATATTCCTTCTGAAGAAGGAAAAAATATGACTAACATGGTCATTTATGAGACTTTGGCAGCTACTCTGTAACTGCAATAAGCACTTCTGAATTGTGTGGTTATAAATTAAGAGTGCTACACAGTTTAAGTAATTCATTATTAGCATTCACAGGACAAACCCCAGTTTACAAAATTTAAGGTACTCATGGGCTCCTAAATCTCCCACCTTTGTAGGGGGGTCTATAAAATAGGTGGCCCCAAGTTACAGAAATAAGAGGCAAAGCAGCCAAGACTTGAGAGCAGGAATGAAGGGACATGAGGTGACTTCCAGCTCTCCCACAGGCCCCTCTCAGGGCTGGTACACTCTCTGATTAGCAGGTGATCATCTCGGTGCTCCCTCAGCTGTCCTGTGACAGCCAGCCTCGCCTTTGAGAAGCGTTTGCAAAACGCCTGGTCACTGCAGGGACCCCAGGAAGCTCATTTGGCACAGGTATTCTACAACAGCAGGCCTCTGGCTGCCCATTCAACATCCCACCGGTATTAGATGGCATCTGTTCACGGCGTTACTGACCACCGTGCTGCGCTAACGCTTGGAAAAATGACACCCTTTTGTGACATGTGGTGTGTGATTCCCCTCCCCCCCCATCAAAATGCAGAATTTTGCCCATTACTAAAGCATTTTTAGTATCCTGTGTGTGATGTTTCAGTGTGGTCCACACTGCTGTTTTCTGAATATTCAAAACAGAATTCAAAATACAGTATCTCATACAGAACATTTGAAATGACCTTGTTTCAAAATTTTCTGTTTAAAAGAAAGCTAAATTTTGAACTAAACCCATTCTTTCTGTTGGCCCCATAAAATGTACAATTTAACCTAAAGAAGACATGTTCGTTTCCCCAACTTTAACCCCAAGAACAACCAGCAAACAAATTAAGCCTCCCATTATTTGTACAGTCCCTGGTGATCTCTTGGACTTAAAGAAGTTTACAATGAAAGCTTTGGCAGATGTTTTCAGCATTGGAATCGTTTAGATTCAGGGTTTGATGGTGAGGCTTTATTTTACATACAAATATAAAACCACTTTCAAATCTTAGTATATTAAATCTTAAATAACTACAAGCCTACAAAAATTAGTGCTCTCATTAGGATTATAATTTTGTTCAACTTTAGTATCTATTACTATTTATTAAAAAGATAATTCATATTATATTAAGCTAGAAGCCAAAAGTCACCCTCTGTAACTTTACTGGGGAGTCAGTGGTTAACAGCAGCAAACTTCAGATGCCAAAATCATGCAGTTTTGAAGGGTAGGGAACAATATAAGGTTTCATTTTAATAATGGGTCGTAATTGGGTTAGTTCTCATTTTATACCCCAAACTGTAAGAGGTCAAGAACAGAGAGTAGTACACAAACAAACAACATTAATTTAAATCTTCATTGAAAGGAAAAGCAGAAAGAAAACATCATAAAAACCCTGTATTTTTGCATGCCAGTCAAACTGATTGATACTCCTTAATAAACCATTGCTCAGGTTCGAAGGTTTCCCTACACAGACAGGCTTTACAACAACCTTCTGAAACCTTTCGCTCTGGAGAGTTCCCCTTCCCACCTCCTAAATTCTTCTAAAAAGGCAGATAAAAACATTAAATCCTTTCCAACTTCTCTGTTTCTATTAATCCACAGTCACAGCCGCCTCAGGGATTTTATGAGTCAGGCAGCAGGATGGGAGTGGACAGTGAAAAACTACATTATGATGTAGCCCACAGTTTGAAGGTATTTGAAGTCTAAATTTAAGAGAAGAACAAATACTGGCTTTGAGTTTAAAGTAAAGATTCAATACCATTCCTCTCCATTCCTCTTTTTAATTCGAATGAATTTGCTGGTCTATGATTCATAAATTTCCCATTCAAGGCTGACTTAATTTAGTAAATGACATGTCTTCAACTGCCCAATTAGGAAACATTTCCAGCAGCAGGTAGATGCTCAAACCACCTCTTCCCAGGTTGCCAGGCCAGAAGCTCATGGCCACAGCCACCAGCTTACCTGAGCTTTCTGACTTGGTAGGCAGAGGTATTTTCTTGCATATTTTTCCTGAAATGCAGGTCATAGAATCACAAGGTTGGAAAAGATCTTTAAGATCTTCAAGACCAACCGTTCCCATCCTATGCTAAACAATATCCCCAAGAATATTTTCAGGAAGGACAAAACCCTAACAAGACCAAGAAGAGTGATCTCATGTTTCTCCAAACAAATTTTCACTTTCTACATGTGAATGAACATAAAGTGGAATTTGAAATATTATCTAGACATCTCTCTCCTACTTTCAATCCATTATCCTATTAAAGTCAGTCATTTAAATGCCAGGAAGTGGTTCAGGTCTTTAAAGGAGATGCTCAGCAGTAGTAACTAGGAAACAATTTGCAAAGACAATTCTGTTAGGATTATGAAGATTATGAACTACAAAATACATCCAAATAAAATGGTTTGTACAGCTGTAAGCAATAACTAAAAAGACTGTACCAAAGGTATACAAGAGGCATTGACTTATCTGAAGGAATACACAAACAACTTATAAATTCTGGTTAAAATTATGCTGCTTCTATTATGGAAGTACAGTACAACACCTAACGATGCAGGAAAACCCATGCCATTAAGTGAGAAGAGAGGAACACAGCATTACAGTAGGGAGAAATCAACTGATCTGAAGGATCAGCCAAGGTTGAACTAGTACAACTGTAGGAAAACTAAGAGATGAAATCCAGGACTGGATTATCAGCACTTTTTTCCCCTCATTCCCTGACTCTCTCATTCCCCAGAAAACTAAGAATTTTGCTCCCAAACCACAATCATATGTGTTTTCAGAAGCAGCCCCCTTCTCAAAGCGATCCCAGAACTCGGAGAGTTGCTAGCGACTCCACACAACTGTTTCTTATATATGAAGTTTTATATGCCCAGTGTCAAAGGCAAGATTTAACACTTAGAAAGTGGAACCAAGGTTAAGGCTGGGATTTTGAGACATAAGGAACTTAGACTTTAAAGTTCTATTGATTCAAATCAGTTCAATTCAGTAATAATGTTAAAAGGATTCTCCTCAAAACATCCATTCTTCTGAGAGTTTTGTGTTACCTGAGACTAAGGACACCCCTTTAAGCACTCTGATCAGAAGGCACCAGTTCAGTATCAGTCTTTCATATATTCCTTATTTATGCATGGCACTTATATATCCAATGACTTGACTCCACAGCCTCCAACCATGATTTTGGTTTTTGTGTGTTTGCTTTTTCTTCCCTCTTACAGTCACTTCACCAGAAAACAGTGAAAACTGTTAGGAGAAAACAGATTATTTTTTATTATTATTTAAATGTTATATTCTGGATTAATATATTAGTCTGTTAAATGGCTTATGTAAATGATGTGTTTCTGCAGATGTTTCTGGCACAGCTGGTAGGATGTGAAATGCCTAGATCTGTCCTTTTGTGAATATTTGGACTTACTTTATAAAAAAAAAACCCCACCCTTTTTTTTTATTTGCAATGTAAATCCATCAAAAAACCCTAATCTTTAGCTCCTTTTTACTAGATTTTATTCTTACTCTGTTTTCTACTGTAAAAGGAAACATGGTACTGAAGTACGTGTAAAGCCTAGGATTAAGAGGAGAATATTGACTCCTCTCTGAGGTGTGTGATGGAGCCAGGCACAGGGGTGCTATTCTCAGAGAAGTCAAGAACTGTGTTTCCACCTTCCTGCTCCAAGGTCACTGCAAAGTCCATTTGGACATTTAAGGGCCAAATATTTTGAGGGCCCTTCCTAACACTGGCCAAACACAGACAAACCACATCCACCAAGCTACAGGAATCCATGGTCCTGCTCCTTCCACTTGAGCAAACTCCTTGTATGGAGCCAGTGCAGTTCTAACTTTCAGAAGCATTCTATGCTAAGTTTACCTCATTTGGAGCTTAGGTCTGGGGCACAAACACTCAACGTGTCCATTGCCCAACATCTAAAGGTCTTTGGCAACCATGGCCGAACGCATAGCTACTTCAGTCATACAACTGGTTCAAGCTGCCTCAGTATATTCATGAGGCTATGGCTGCACCACCTTGGCTTCATATCACACTCAGTCCCTTGTAATAGTACAAAGCGCTTTACCCCAGCGTAGCCAACAAAATGAGGTTTAATGCTATGAAAACACAGGGCTTGGCTCTTTCTTAAGTTCTATTTTCAGCCAAAAAGACAGCCACTGGGAAAAATTCAGTCACTGATGAAGTTGTGCAGTCTCATTTTACTCACTCCTTTCAAATGTTTTAATAAAGTTGTAGTTATCACAAACATTTGCCCCACAGAGGCTTTTCTGCTTTGAAAAACACCAGCGCTCCCAGGCTGCCTCTTATCCTGGTATTCCACACACACATACAACGTGCAATCTGTGACACAGCACCGAGGGTCACTTAGAGGTCTTGCACCATGTTGAACTAATTATAAAAAAATTGGCAAGAAAGTAACACATGACAGTTTTATATATTTCAGAGATACTTTCTGCAGAACACTGAGACAGAGGCCAAACAAACAAAATAAAATGACATAAGTCTATAAAGAAAATCTGACTTTTTAGGGTTTTTTCATAAGGATTACTTTTCCATTGTTACAAATGCTACAAACGTTTGTGTTGCTTCTGATCTAACCAGCATCATCTCATTATCATTAGCAAATTGCTATTCCTGCTCCACCACCAGCAACAATTATCCTAATGTTCCAGGCACACTGGATGTAATTGGACAGAATTCTCACTGACCTCACCCTTAGCAAAGGTAAAGGTAGAAAGAAAAAGCAATGTCCTTTCTCAATTCCAGGTGTATTTCTTCTCCTCCACCCCCATCCTTAAAAAAAGGATCAAGCCCAGCATCCTCGCTCTATCTGCTGGCTCCATGCTGTTAGCTTTGGTCACTTCCTCACAACTGACACTTTTCACACGTCACAGCCACACATGCAAGTTCTTTTTGTCAAAACACCGTGTTTGACACCTTCTTGGCTGCAAACCAACCATACAGTCACTGTCAAATGAGTTGCCTGGCCCTGGCATCAGCATTTGATGTTAACATTCTCCCAGACAGGTGACCTCTGGGTCAGCAGCTGCACAGCTTGGCTCTGCGTGTTCCAGTGCCTGACCCATTTTCAGGGAGCCTCCCCATGTCAGGGGCAGCCTGCAGAGGTAGGTTGTTGCTCGTGACTCAGTATGTCCCTGGGGAGAGTCAGGGTGTTCAGATAATGGTCACAGACGTATCATTTTTCTATGGAACTTCACACACATTAGTTGGTGGTCTCCAACCTTCTGATTTGCAAACATCAACATATTTCTCAATGGAGATCCAGATCCCAGAAAAGCTATTCTTTGAATTTGTTATTTTAGGGGGGGGGGTTGTGAGCACCTCAGTGGCAACCCATACCAGACTGAAACCCACCAATTAGATGCTTTATATATGCCTGTATGTATGTATGCCTTTGTGTGTGTGTATATAAAATCTGGTGAGTAAAAGTATTCTCAGAGACTAGAAATTTCAAATCCAAACATACCACCAAGCCTGTCTCAAAAACTGAAGCAGTTGCAATTAAACAAGTTCCTGTGGAATCTGACCCGCAAGAGAGTATAAAGGAAATATCCATGTCCAATTAGTGTGGCCTAAACATCAGCACAGGTTTTAATTGCTAAGAAGAAAAACATCCCTGTTTCTCTGTGAAAATTAAAGTAATATCTCATGCTGCTTTCAGAAAAAAAATAATATACCAAACTCTAAAGTTAAAGTACTAGTTAGCTGGGAGCTCAGAACTCTTAGAATAGGTTTGAGCTTTCCAGCACAGATACCACGGAACTCTGAATGCCCTACCAGCTTTTCAGTTGTGCAGGCTGAAACCAGAAAGTGAACATGGCACGATGGAAGGAAAAATAAGGTATTTTATATGGGACAGATGTTAAGATATTTTTGGCAGTCTTTTCTCCTGTGATCATGTTTGCTTTTATATTGAGCACCAGGCGAACCAGCCTTGCTGAGTACTGCTCAAAGCCTCTCCTCAGCCTACTGCTACATCTGCCTTCCAGAACAGTCAGCACCTCGGCAACTATCCACTCGAGTCATAAAAATTCACATATTTCACATTTTCAACCCCACCAGAACGTACAAGTTACACACAGATGGCTAGAGGAACCCAACAAATGAGACACCAGGTCAATAAATCAGAAGCAAACAAACCCCCTGAGAGAAATGTTTCTTTTCCCCACTTTCATAGCAATTTCCCTCCCCCTGAATCTTTGTGTTTTAACGGATGTGATTATACACACAGTGTGAAGCCATACGTCGATAGGAGAAGTACCACTCATAGAAAGACAATGCTGACAGAGATGAAGAAAGCCGACAGTCTTTTGGATGCTCATTTATCTCCTGGTGGTCTATACTTTGAGCTGAGTTACAACACTGTTGATACAGAAGTAAAAGCATATTGAACTTAGGGTAAAACATTTACGGTAGGAACTCGGTGCTGTGATGACCTGTAACTGCCCTCCTCAGTCTTCAGTATTTAGTCCCTGATCAGTGGTCAGTTATGGAATCAAGAGGAGCAGAAGCCAAAGTATGAGAGATGACCTATTCAGAGATCACCTTCCTGCACCAAAAAGACTGAGAGGCTACACAGGTTTTTGGCTAGTTCTTCAAACTACACCTCACTTGCTGCAATTTGGGTAGTAATGAAGCGATGCCTGTGCAGCCTTTAGACTTTTCACGACAACGTTAGCTGTGAAAGATGCTGTGATGGACTTTGCAAGCCTTATTTGCCTTCACTTTGTTATTAGCAAGAAAGGTTTTTGGCTTACTTGATGGAGGATCACTCAATATCGTGTTTGTATTGCTGAAAAAGTTGCCATCAACTGGTACATCTATGAAGTGAGTCAAAACCCTCCTAACAGGGGAAAAAGGAACCAATTGTTTAAGAGAAAACAAGAGAAGGAGAAAACAACCACTTGCTCAGTTAAGACCTGCAGCTCACCATCCATCTTCCCTCTTTCCAGCTGACTGTCTTAGCATGCGCTACAGAGATAGGGCAGTCAGGGGAGAAAAAGGCCACAGCTGTGCGTAGAAATGCAGCAGGTACAATGAGACTGGAGATGTTTGGATTTGGAGCATTTGGGGAAGGTACAGTTCCACTTCACACGTTCTTTTCAATGAGGCCGCCTGTACACCAACCAGACTTCAGACGAGGCGCAGACCCACACAGACAGGGTTTAGTGGTAGCTCAGATAAAAATGAAAGCTGGGTACAAATATTCATTCTGAAGTTGCAGTGAGGAAATGAGATTTCTTTTCCCAATGATCCCACAAAAACCAGAAAGGTTTCTCCTTTGAGGACCAGGCGCCCATCCTTACGTTTTACTTGCTAATAAAAACACTAAAGGCTTCATATAACTATCGGTTGTAAGCAAACTGGTGCAGTTAACATTTCAAATATATGTTTGAGACATGACCTGAATGTTATCACAGTGAAATCACCTGAATGTTATCACAGTCAACTCTTTTATGTTTCCATTTTCATTTAAATTTGCTATAGAATAAAAGACACAAGCATATAAATACAGAAGTGTACTATTAAATTCATAAAATATTATGCTCGCTTTTGGCTGGGGAACATCACACACAAAGCTATAAAAATTGAATTAAGACAAATTTGAAATGCTCTTTGTTTTTCTGTTGGTTTAATTTCCATTTTTCATGTTTTTTCCAGAGGCTGGTTTTAGCCTATTACACACAATACCTGTCTGTTTCTTGCCCTGTCAATCATTTGGCCATGTATTTTACTGTTCATTGATGCTAGCAGATCTTAAGGTTTTGTACTCTGCAGAGCAAGCAATGTAAAATATATTTGTTGATCTTAAAAAAACCTAAGTCTTTCATAGGCATGTGCTCTAGTTAAATCAGATATAAAAGTATTAAAATTTCTGCTAGCTTTGTGCAGCAGGGTACAGCATGGGAGCTTTTCAGACACTAATGGGAAGCCGGTGGCAAACCCTGCAACCATTACCCACAGCAGATCAAGATTTTTAAACACATCACTTCTTTTTCAGTCATTAGTGTCTTCTTAAAACAACACCATGCTTTGTTTTCTTGATCAAAGCCACAGACTTAGGAGTTTGAAAATAAATTTCACTTTGGTGTTTTCCTTTCAAAACACGTCAGTCTCATAAGCAGGCTAATCTTGGGTGATGTATTATGATGGATTGCGCTTACCTGTGCAAATTGTCTAGATAGACACTTTGCCACTCATTAGAGGGATTATTCTCCCCCCCACATGTGTGCTCACACATGGATGAGAGCAAGATGGACCTAAGCGTTCACATATGAGTCTTGAGGAAATGCTGCCTTTTGTGGATCAATCGCAGGGTTAAGAGGGGAGCAGCTCTTTGGCTGGGGCGCAGGAGACACCTACCATGTCTCAGGCATCTTATGCCGGCCAGGCTGCCTACAAAGCCCTTCCCCACAGGCTGCGGGCGTGCTCTGGGACAACAGACCGCAGCTCTGAAGGGCTGTCTTTACAACCCTTGTGTTTCTGTGATCTCCTCATCCGTTTCCTACCTCGGCAGCTGCATTTCTAACACCTCTACACCCAAATTATTACTCCCTAGTTTGCTAAAGCACTTCTCCCCATTGCTGGGGAGTGAACAGCTTGCTTCTGGACTGCAGCGGGAGTTCTGTGTGAGTAAAGCATAGTATTATCCTGTGGCTGCTTCAAGAGCTCAGGTATTTCTCCTCAAATATTTTACAGCTCTGACTTAGGGTTTGGTTTTTTTTTTAAAGTGCAAAGATTTAGACTACCCCCATATTTGCATAATTTTAAAGCCCTTTATTTCCTGTTTGTTTCCTGTGTTCCATGGCACACAGAAGAAAGACTCAACGTTATGCAAATTAGGGCAGAGTTCGATATTCCAGAAAAAGGTAGAATCCTTCAGCTGGGGAAGGAAAAAAGCTATCAGTGAAATTACTAAACACAGCTGATCTCCTGTTAAATCCCTACGCAGTCATATTAGAACAAATACCCGATTAATTATATTCTTGTGCGCTGTGATCCAGAATACTTTATTTATCGCCTTAAACTGCATCTACAGCTAGACATCTAATGAGCAGTAGCTTTTCCCAGTAATACAGATAATCTCTTTGCAGAGAATTAGTTCTTGGAAAGTAGAAATGCACCTTTCCTCAAATTCCATTTTATACTTTCAATTCCCAGGAGAATGTGGAGTGGATCATAAGGAAGAAAGGGAAGAGGGAAAGACAGATTAAGGATGTTACAGTAATATTCTTTTGTTCAACATCTGCATGCTAGAGAGATTACACAATCTTCAGCAGATCAGCAAAAGAAGATTTGAAGCGACTAGTGTTAAACCTTCTGAGCAGCTGAAACACTCCACCTTCTTCCTTACCCCCATCCCCCAAACCTTTCCTGGTCCAGAGCTAAGAAATATTGCAAATCCCACCTAGCTACTAGCAGAGTTTTTCCATCTTTTAAAAACTCACTGAACACCACGCACCCGTGACCTTGAGTAAACATGGCTTTAGCAGCACAGACTCTTAAGGATATCTGACATCTGCTGGGAGAAGACAAAGACCCCTCTTCTCCCCCCAAAAAAGATCAAGTAAAATTCTGGGAAGAATTTTGAAATTCCACAAAGCTAGCTTTTTTTTTTTTTTTGCGTAAAACCAGACTATTTAACAGAGAAATATAACTTTCTGTAATTCTCATCAGCAACACAGTCCATCCAGAAAGTGAAAAAAGGTTGACTGAGCTTATGAAATCAATGGAGAAGCCCCAAAGCTTTTGTTTCCCTCGTACACAGCAAACACAGACAATCACCGTTTCATAGTACCTAAAATAGGGAAGGTATAGCTGCCACTACCCCAGCGCTGCAGGGTAACCCTGCCCAGCAGACACTTATGATGTGAGAACCTGTTTTTTATGATGTTGATGATGGATCAGATCAGCTGGCTGCTGGAATGCTAAGGAACACTGCAGCTTCTGTGTGCCTGACGCTTGACACCACAGGCAGGAGGCCTCGGTTCACACACCAAGAGACACGTGAATTAATGTGGGACATCTCTCCATCACATCTAATATTAATTTCCTTGTTTGTTCCATATTCTGTGTTTACAGCAACATAACTGGTCTGAAGGGCACACAGCAGCGCAAGGAGCTCATAACTCTCAATCCTCTAATGAGTGAGGCCAGCAAGAAAGCTTCAAAGGCAGCTGAGCTGAGCTCAGGCCAGTGAAGACACAGTGGTGCAACTCACTTTGGTCCTAGGAGGCTCCTACAAACCCCACCAGAGTGCAGAGCCAGCAGGGCAGTGCCTCAGCCTTCCCCGACAGAGATCAATATCTCCCGCAGCCAAACACCCAAGCATTACAACAGAAGGGTACTTATATTATGTAAACAGAACATACAGTTATTAAATACCAGGCAACTGCTGGCTACAAAAATACAGCAGAGGCTTTGTTGCTGAATGCACGATTCATAAGATGCTGCTCAGCCTGCACAAGTGAACTACAGGACTGCAATGCTGCTTGGAAGTGGAAGGAGCAGATCATCCACTTCCCCTCTCCAGTCAGGCAGAGGCATAGAAATGACATTCGGAATGTTCAGACAGAGGATGGGAGAAGACTGTATGACCAGGGGTAAATCTTCCTCTTGCTTCCACAGGTGTTGAGAGCCCCTGCAAACCGCTGATGGTAGAGCCGGGCGCGTGGAGGACACGAGCTTGCAGAGGGCTCACCTGTATGCTGAGGCCATAGGGACATCAGTGAAGAAAATGGGAATTATTTCTTAGGGGAAAATGGAGGTTTCAGGGACAACCTGCCGTAACTCTGGACAACACAGTAAGCCTGTGGCAGGCTGCTCTGGGCCTCTGGGATCATTCTTCCTCCTTCACAGCCTGCGTGCTGCAGCCCCAGCAGCAGGGATAAACACTGTGCAGAAGCCTCAGGGGATTTAACTGCAGTGGGAAGAACCCCTATTTACATATCACCACAGCAGATCCAGCCATAGCACACCAGTGTAGTCACCCTGCTTTTCTTAATGTAAACAAAACCTGGAGCCTCCTAAAGAGCACTCCAGGCATGTCCTAAGGAGGGACAACATTGATTTTACTACTTGCCTCCAAATCCATCGATTCCATTTTTAAAACATATTAACTAAGTGTAATTCTACTGACAACAAATTCCTCAAGATATACTATGCACATAGCTCTTTTGCTAACTTTCTTGTGGTTTAATATTTGCCACCCAACGTTTCACATCTGATCCAGATAAAAAGAAAGAAGTGCTACGCTGACCCTATGTGGTGTGAAGCAACAAGAGCCAATTTGCTGGGCATCACTGAGACACAGTGTGGAGGAATACTGTGTCGACTTGCAGAGTGAATCAAAATGCCTAAGCTTTCTCTTTTGTGCTATCTGCAAATCGCTGAATAATGTGGTTCACTGACCAAGTGAATTATTTTCGAGGAGTTTGGCACATCTTTAATTACAAGATATGTAAAGATGAAATGGAAACAGGCTGTGCATTATTTCTTTATGGCTGCTGAACTTTTCTTATGGAAAAGCACCTGGTTTTATTAATCTGTCTCTAGAAGGCATAAAATGTACAAGGTATAGGTTGACAATATATTTCTCAATGCATATAACTTAGCAGCTGAGCAACCTTATAAGGTATGGATCAGCTGTATATACATATTGTACCTACACAAAGCTACACATGCAGAAAAATACAAATATGCAGAAAATAGATTTCCTCCCATTCCCAACGTCTTTACATTTAGGCAGCATAGCAACAGCATTATAATGTTTCTCTTGCAACTGAGAAAGACAAAAAAAATCCACATCAGGCCCTCTTTACTAAACATTTATGTGCCCATTATGCTTCAAAAATCAGGAATTTGCATGCTGACAATGATTATGTAAATGCCCTGTTTTGAGAATCAGGTCCCAGAGGATTCCCCAGCTGAAAGCAATTCTCCTTTAAAGGTTTCATCATGGTCCAAATCAGCAGTTCTTAAGACACCATTTTCAGTAAGGCAATAAATACCATGTTAGATGATTGCCATTTGCTTGCCTCTCAAGCAGTGAGCCCTTCTTGCTTTGCAAATGCAGCCTCCCCCCAGCAAAAGGTCTTTATCTGAAGGGCTGTGGCAGGTGATATTCATGTTTTAAACCTCCACGTTTTAAACCTCCATACCAGGTTGCAGTCTTGACTCAAATGACCAAAATTCATAGCTGCCCCTGCTTGGAGCAGGAGGTGGGTCTAGATGACCTCCTGAGGTCCCTTTTCACCTGAATTATTCCATGATCCATCCTCAAACAGCCAAGACCCCAAGGCTGGGGCAGACATGCTGCAGAAACATCTAATAATATTCCAGTCTCACCTGGGCAGCTGGACCATTTTGATCATTTAAGTCAGGGCTGCAAGATTTTATGTGAAGATTTAAAGCATGCATGCCATCAGTGCTGTTGAACCATGCCTTAAATTTGGTAACAAATATTGTGAAGGAAAAGCAATTTCCTTGTTGACCTGTTGTTAGAGTCACTGTGCTTGGAAATGCCAAAAACTTACCATCAAGGCTTTATCCTAACAGAAATGCTTACAGCAGAAAGAGATGGAAAGTTAAAGCACTGCCAAGTCCTGTGCAACTTTGGCAACATGCTCAAATTTGGATTGGAAGGAAAAAAAACCTGATGTAACAATTGTGGCTTTTTTTTTCCATACTTAAAGCACCTAAAGTGAAAACATCTCTGAAATTTAACCTAGTTCAACAGAAAGATAATTTTTAAAAGGGACATTAGAACAAATGATGCTCCTGTAAACTGCTATGTATTAATGGGAATGACATATCATGAAATTCCTTTGTTCAGGTAGGCAGAACTTGGAAGGGAAGTTCAGCACCAGCCCACTTCAATCCACATACTAAATGAAACCCCAACACTCCTGGTTTTATACACCCACAACTCCTGGCCATGGGAATGCAGAATCCAGACAGTGTGTGGCACTTATTTAAGGTACCTCCCTGCCATTCCTCTCTTTAATAATAGATATATAAGCAACTTTTAAAAAATTATAAGAAAACCCAAACAATATTCTCCACTATAGAAACAACTCCTGTTTTGAAGTGAGATAGAAAGCAGGAGCTAAAGGACCAAATTCAATCAGCTGTCCCTTCTTCTGCAACTGCTTCCCCTCCCTCACCAAACGCCCAGTGCAACAGGCGAGAACACACAGACCAAGTTCTTACACTGACTTCTGCATCACCACCTGGAGAAAGTACACATCAACTGTCAGTGCGCAAGAATGCCGGTACAGGCTGTGTGATTGTGAGGACACAGCTCCACACTACCTCATATCTTCACAGCCCATTGTTGCATCAAACTGAGGTCTACCTTCAGTGATCCTGCCCCAAATCACATCAAGACTCTCTCCATCAAGGACAAAATAAATACAGAGTGGACAGGGACAAGCAGGTTCACAGATGCCAAGGCACACACCAGCTAGCTCTAGTATCTCTTGGGTCTAGTTACTGATGCAGCCATGCCCATAAAGAGCTCTGCAGAGTTTCATTGCTCATGCATACTCCTACTCTAACAATTATATTGTAGTGATTGCAATTATGTTAATGCTAGCTTGAATAAGCCTGGAGCTGACATGTGATGATGCCATGCACAGCAAAGGCATCACACTTTCCAGGAACACGTCAGCAGCCAAGGATGGACACCCTGCCTAGAGCACTCTTCCTGTCCTACTGAGAAAGCTTTGGGCTTAGAAGCATAATTTTACCAGCACAGTGACCACATTAAGCAATAGAAACTAGATTACAGGCTTTATTTCTCAAGCATATTATACTGTCTTGAAGTAAGGATACCCAGGGTTACACGTTGCAGCCCAAGGTCCCAGAAGTCAGACAGCAGCTGGACAGTGTAGCGACAACATAGCATCAGAGTCACAGAAACGAGTCCAAGAGCATTGGCTACAGAGCACCATGCTGGTGTGCAGCTCAGCCCCACCCTGGGACACACACAGGGGCACACCATCGCCTCGTGTGCTTTGATTTCTCTTGGAAAGGAACCAGGGTGCAGAGAGGCAGGCGACACTCCCAGAGGCACTGCAGTCCATCCAGGCAGAGGCCCAAAATCACAGGGCTTACCCAAAAGCCCACACTTCCCTCTGCAGAGGCACAACCACATGGGCCTGGTGCTTGTTCAAGGAATCCTTTTATTCCACCAGCTGCTACTACTGACTACTGAGGTCTGAAACTGAGACCCAGTATGTGATCTCATGGATGAGCGCAAAGCTCACAAGCTCCCATGTCTTAACAGAGGAGAAGAAAGGCTCTGTATAGTTGTGCCAGAATAAATGAAGTGCAAAGGTAGTTGGGATGCCTCTTGAAGCTGTTTAGTGCTGGCAGTCAATATGAATCACTCTGAAGAAAAGCTCAGGATTTCTTAGGGAAAGTACTACACCTCCATGGCTTTAAACTGGTTTTGTGCTTCTGTGATCCTGGGCTGCTCTGCATTGCATTGGTGGTGTTTTCTGCACAGGGCACCAAGATGATCTCTCCCCAAAGGGACACGGGCCTTTTCAGCCACTCTGGGCTTTTCCTGCTGCCCAGGTGCAGCCTGGGAGGGGCAGGGGCTGAGGGGCTCACCCATGCTACACTATGGCAGGTCACCAGGAATGTCATCCAGCTGCGCTACTGTTCAAACAGGGGGAGAAGAACAAACCCCAACAGCAGTGTGGGACAGTGACTGAGTATTCAGAAGAACTCCTACTTTATCATGTCAGGACAATTTTACAAAACTGTTGCAATATTTACCTGCCAGGAAATGAAAATAAACAGTTTGGAGAAGACTGCTGGTCTACATTTTAAAAATTCAGATTTATAACCAATAACCAGGCCCCAGAAAACAAGCTTGTAGCTCTTCATTTAAGTTCTTAATCAATGCATCTTTTTTTTTTTTTAATTCATTTGCACAAAACCTCTGGGTCTGGATCCTACCAGCTGCACACTGGACTCAGTGCAACAGCAGCATAACCACTCAAAAAAGTGCCAGTAAGCACCAAATTAACATAAAATAAGTCCCTCTCCACACTGCAGTCCACATACACTGTGAGAACTTTGGTAGGAGACAACGCAAAAGCAGTCTCACGCTGGAGAGCAACACAAACTCCTCTGTTTCAGTCTTCAGGGTGAGCACCAGTAACAATAAAAACGCAGCCTCTCCTCTTCAGGAGCAAACAGCAACCGATTACCAGGCAAAACAAACTCCATCAGTAACATTCCATGAGATAACTCTTCCTACTTTCTTTCTTCCTGTAATTAATTTGTAAAATTAACAGCACCACATACAGAGCCTCTTAGAAAAATAATTGATCCCACTGCCCTGGATGGGAGCCACTTTATTGGATGCTGGCAACGATTACAACTCCACGCATATTATTTCCGCTTGCAGAAGGCTGACGCCAGTGCACACATGCAGGCTTATGTGGGAAGTTCCACTGAAAAAAAAGGATTAAAGAAAACAAACCAGAAGAGTTATCATATAATGTAAGACTTGTTGATTTCTTTGCCACCTTTTGTGCTAAAGAAAATAAACCATCTACTCAGTCAACATCTGCTACCAATAAGTTGAGCTAATTAATGACAGACTGCTGAGAAACCAAGCAGCATGCCTTATCAGCACGGAAAAGACGACCAAGTTGGCTTCTGACATTTAAAGTTACTTGTGGGAAACTATCTAGGAAGGCAGAGCTGCAAACCCTGCCCATCTCACAGAAAGTTTTACTTCAAGTAATGCCAGGACCTGTAAGAAGGGATGTCAAGAGCATTTGTGCAGAAACATCACAACACCTCCACTTCCCTGAGCAGGATTTTCTTCCCAATGTTGCAGGTGCAAAGAAAACAAACAAACCAACCCACAAATATCAGTCCAAAGGATTTTCCAGGAAGTTTTGGATATATAAAGATAACATTATATTAAGATTTTAACCAGTCTGCCAATCAGCATAGGTACCAGTTGGCTTCAGTCTTGTTTAAAACCTGTACGTCAGTAGATGATGCACAGTGAACATCTGCATCTGGTACCGTAACCTGGAAGTTACACAAATCAGTTATGTACAGGTAGGGTAATCCTGTCCTTATTAACTATGCAAAGCTCTTGCCAAAGAAAAAAACCCACCAAAAGAAAGTACAAGCCGTTTAATTAAAATGGTTGCATCCTATCATCCAGAATCTCAGGTTTATAAAGTAAAGATTAAAATCAAATTAATGGAGTCTTATGGCTGATTTGCCTTCCCACGGTTTGTCAGCACAGCTAATAGAGATCTTCTCTCCCTGCAAGAAAATGTGTTTCCCCCAGTCCCCACCTCTACAGCTCTGCTACAGAAAACTCACGTCAGTGCTGCGTAAGCCTGAAGAGATTCACTGCGGTACCGAGATGTCGTGGGCACTTGAGAACTTGTTTGGGACAACTTGTTTGTTCATTTAAAGGGAGAGACAGCAGAATTTCAAAAGAAAAGTTGACTAATACAGAACAGTCACCAACTCACTGTGCATCACAGATTCCTATTTCCTCTGTCTTTCAACGAAAAGAAAGCATTAACTCCTCTGATTTGCCTTTCTCTCTCTCTTAAAATAGTAGTACTAACAAAACTGGAACTATCATTCTGGAGTGCAGGGAAGTAAAGTAATATTAAAACCAGCTTTCTTTCCACAAGGTAATGCATATGACTTCTTTCAGGGGAGGATTAACTTCTTCGTGTTCAAAGAAAAGCAGGGCAAGCAGAAAGGCAAGCATGGAAATGTAAAAAGACTCTTTTAGTCCACTGAAAAGTAATTCTGTATGAAATCTGCAGGCTGAAAAGAACATTTCCAAAAGAAACCTGCACACACTGGAGACACGGGAAGAAATATTTCTTGGGGTGTGGCCTGAAACCCACAGGTGCTTTATAATAAAACCTAAAAATAGTTATGACCAAGTAAAATATTATTTTGAAGGACCCCAGCTAGCTTTCCACACCCTACTCCTAAAAAGAGGGTTTGGGAACACATCCAGTGCAGAGCTGAACCTTGCAGACATTTTAAGCCCACCACAGAGGGAAGTGCTGGTGAGCACACCTCTCCAAGGCTTGAAGGGAAAGAGGGGATATAAGATGACAGGAGACTTTCTTAAAATTGAGTTTTAGGTGGAGATACACTCAGACTCACATACTCTAGGCAGTGGCTGGAAAAGGAGCAGATAACGGAGCTCTACCTTTCCAGACAACATGCTGAGGACAGTAGAGTCTTCAGGAATGAATGGTGCCAAACTGAATGCCTCATCAGAACTAATATCCCATTTAAAAACTCACCCTCACCCAACGTGTACTTTTCTGTGGGTAGAGTGATGCAGAGGGAAGTGTGCTGGAAATGATGGCCCTTGCCACAGACTGACCGACCAGTTGTGATTAACTTGTAGCTTTATGCAACTCAAGACTGAGTTTTGTCACAAAGGAAAACAGTGTTCTGGTTTTAATATCTGTGTAATTTCTAGTTTAATAGTTTTCCCCTTGAAATAACTTTTCAGTAGATTCCTGGAGCAGGTGTTATCTTTCCTCCATAAACCTTGAGATAATGTAACTATAATGATTTTCCAAATATAAAGTGAAAGGCTATCAGGACAAATATCTCCATTTTTATTCCATTGAGATATTATTATGGTGATGGTAATAATTCCACAGAGGAATTACTTAGAATACACACTCAGCTCTGACCTGACCCAGCTATAACTCAGATGATACCTTTCCTAAGTTGGAAGAATTTATTTTCATTTTCAACTGAGCTCATCTAATCAAAATGCTTCATTGTGACAAAGAGTTCATTGTTCCTGTGCAAATTGCAGTTACCACTAAAGCCCTGCTATTAAGAGCCAGGCACTGCTACAGCAAATTCAGCCAGCAGGGAGCTCAACTTGGGAAAAGAATTTTCAGATGAGCAAAACAAATAGCACATTATATATTGTTAGTAACAAAGTATCCATTTAACACACCCTGTTGGTAATTGCCTGTGTTAATTCAACACTAATTTTAAGAGCAGAACACTACCTACTCCTAAAATCTGCCTGGTGCAGACTGTTGTGACCAGGATGGTGACAGGACCCAAGGCAAGGCTGGTGAAGAGCAGTAATGTGTTTTATTAAGCCAGATTTGGGAAAACACAAGGTTTCTTCAAGGTCAGGACTTTACAAGGTTTTACATGTCCAAAGACATGTCTCTATCCTACAACTATGTCAGTCGATTTATATAAGCACAGTCTTATTTAGGACGTTCCTGTACTGGTACTCAAGAAATGAGGACTCTGTGGGGATCACCCGCCGTGCCGCAGCATTTAGGCTGAGGCCTTTAACACCACTGGGGCAGCAGTGGCCTATCAGTACAGGAACTGGTGTTTTCCTCCTGGAAACACTGTTTAAGTCAGCATCCAAATTAGTCTTAAGATGAAAATCCATTAGAGTCTGGCACCAGTATGAGTAACTCCAGCAGCACCAGGCATCATGAAAAGAATAGCTCTCCAGCAAGAGGGGAAGATCATGGATTTTATTTCTTTCTCTGATATTGTCTATCAGTATTTTTGAGGACTAATCAACATAGAGAAACTGATAGACTGATAAGAACTGACCTCTTTGCATCCAGAACACATGGTAGTTGTTCTGCAACACAGGAAGTTACTTATAGACAGCTAGAGTCCATGTGTTGTGGACACACAGCAAGAGACAGGACTAACAGCCAAAGCCTGTTTGGTTTTTCCTGTTTAAACCATATAACCAAGTCACTTTTTTGTACTACAGACATTTTTGCAGCACTTGTCATGACCTGAGCAAAGCATTTAATTCAGCAACACAACCACAGCTTTTTAAAACCCAACAAAACACCAAACCAAACCCAAGCAGCAGCATACAATTACGGATTGAGAACTTGACTTTTCTCCTCTTTCGAAGCCCGGGATATGAACAGCTGTAAAACTCAATGACTGATGGTAGCAGGAAGAAAAGAGTTGAAGAGTTATGTCTAAATCTGCAAAACAAGTTTGCAGCAAGAAATATGCTTTGCATTGTCTGCTTATTCAATTATTGGCATGTAATTGCTCATTGGGTAGGTCGGAGCTGCCTTGTCCCAGAGGAGACAGGCATGTTACTGGACTGAGATCATTCCACAAGGTGACTCACTCCTGCTTCAGATCAGATCAGTCTGAGCAGACTCCTTTGGACAGCGAGAATAAATTTTCAGTTCTTGGTATGGATTGTGCCCTCTCCAAACAAGTTGCCATTTCAAACAAGGTAATGGAAATAGTTTTCAGCTTTGTAGTTTTTCCACAGGTCACCTTTATGACAAGATATTGGGAGAAACACATTTTTAGTTCTTCCTTGGTAAGAGAAAGCCAGTGAGAAATGCTTATCCTCTCACCTTGGCCAGCAGTGCTGCCCACTGGCATTACAGTCGCTCAACTTCAGTTCTCAGCAGCTGCAGCTTCTGTCTCAGACTGTTACTGCTCAGCCCCCCCATCACTCCTAAGTTACAAAGGACTCAGACAAGGTAGATCAGAGCCTTGAGCCATGGCAGTCAGATTCACTGGGATTTACGTTCTTGTAATTACTGCCTATTAAATGGATAGTCTGATGAACCTGCTAGAGTCTAAAGCTGTCAGTCCCACCTCCTTAGTTCCTGCCAGACAGGATTTCTTGCTCATCTGCCACCTGCTGCTTTGCAGCTCTGCCACCATGTCAGGATCTGCAAGTAGTCCCAGCTTTTGGGGGGTGGTCCCAGGAGTATAAAATACTCTCCAGCACAAAACTGAACTAATTTTCTACCCTCTGCTCCAGCAGATACACTTATAAATGACTACTGCTGTGTTTGCTGATCGTTTTATGGTTTGTTTACTTCTTGAGTATGTAATATTGTTGGGGTAATGTTGTTTTTAATTAGTTGGAAGAGCTATTGTTTCAGAAGGCTGAATGCATTTGCTAGCAAGGGGTCTTTATAAATACAATGCATGTTATTGGTTATGCCTCCACAGATGGGTACTGACAGCTGCCAGCCAGCTCTGCCCGTACTCAGAGGTGGACTGGACCCAAGCCAGCCCCAGTTCAGAAGCCACATTAGTTGCATTAGCACAAAGTTGGGACCAAAAGCCTCTTGGAAAAATCTAATCTGAAAAACAGGAGTGTTTCAGGTCATCAAGGAAGTCTCATTTGTGGAATAACTTTAACAAACGTGCCCTAAATTTTCATTGTTTCAACTACAAAAAGTGAACAGAACCCAGAAAATAACCATGACAAATAAACAATTTATCAAAAAATTAATGTTATCTGAAGGTATGCTGTAAGTGGAGACAGGAAGGATGACCACATATAAGAAAAGTTATCTCTATAGGTATCAGATATAAGCACATACACATTATACACACAGATCAGAGCTCTGATGCTTCAGTAGTCCTCTGCTACATCTTCTTGTGGAAAAGCATTGGAGGGACAGGAACCAGGCAGCAGGGCTCCATCTGTGCGAGCAGAGGAGAGAGAAAGCTTCCAGAGCTTGTACTGCTCAAGAGAACCCTTGGTGGATAAGCACCTCCAGCAAGTCAGAGGGGTTAGATGGAGCTGATCGGGGAGCATAAGGCCACCCCAAGAGCAACAGTGGCTGCTCAAGTCATCTGGTAGCACCAGATCACCCCCATTCTCCCAGAAGTGGGCCAAGGAAACACAATGAAATTCTTATTTCCTTCCTCTCAGGTCCATGTTGCAGGTTCGCCTATAAATACTACTTTGACCTAGTTCTTGGAGCAGTTTATCTAAATCTCAGTGCATTGTGTCCTTTACAATGAGAAACTAAGCAGCTGGAGACTGAAGCACATGTGTTTTCTTCAGCTCTGAGAGCTGTAACCTCCACTTGTTTTGCTCTGGAGTATTTTATATCTACAGAAGCGTAGATTATCATGAGTACATACAGACCAGGATAAACTATCCCATGCATGTATCTACTCTGTTCTCTCTGTCAGGAAATAACCCACTGCTGGAGTCCAGACCTTCTTGGCAGCTTGGAAGCCATGATAATGCAAATTCTGTCTAAAGGCAAACATCTGGTATCCTCATTATACAGAGCTTACACTTTCCTACAAAGAACAAGGAGGCAGAAATATGTCTCCATATGGGAAAGGAACTGTGACTGAGCGCCAGCTCACTCTTTCCAGGTCACAGTATAGATACTTCATGCCAGGACTCATTCTGTGAGAACATGTGTTCACTCAGGGAAGGAGCAAGCACTGGGATCACCAGAAGAAACTCTGGACTTAGGGGAAAAATAAAGAATGTAGGTGGAACCCCATCCCTAGAAACGCAACTGGAAATGCACACCGAAAGGTTTGATGTGGTAGGCTCAAGGTCTCCTCCTCCAGTTCATTTCCCACACAAGTATAAATTATCTTCTGTTTCTCAACGAGTTGGTATTACATACATCCAGCTCACAGTACTTACACCAGGAAGCGTTCCATTATTGGGGATGGTTGCCTGGACCATAGTTTGGCTTTTTTTCCCCCTTTGTCTTTGCTCAAATGCTCATATTGTTATTAAATTCTTGGTGTAATATTTCCCCGAATCAAAGCACTAAGTGGAGATAACAGGAAGGCAAGTTTCATTAACACATTCTTTAAGAAAAACAGCATCCTACAAATCCCACAACAAGCAGTTATTGGCACTTCCACTAATGTAAATAAAATCTATTGGGTTCTCGGAAAAACAATCACTTTGAGTCTTGTTATCAGAGGACAGAATCTGGGTCAACAGATGCATTTTGGATATGCACCAATTCTTAAATGATTTAGCATTCTGATCTGTGGATACAAAAAGCAATTTCCTACATCAGCAGTACCCTGCACACAACGTGCAATTCCATCCTACCACCTACGCTGCTGCGGTCATTAAATGTTATAAAACATATTTGATAAGAAAAAAGGTTCTGATATATGACCATAATGTAAATCAGTGCTTTGGATTATGGTGTGATACGACTTCAGTTATTTATATGTGTTTCAACTAAAAACATCCGACTGGATTTCAACTATCACAAGATTAATCTCACTAATACTTTATATATACAGATGGTCAGACAAGAAAAATTAGACAAATATGAAAAATTAATATATTCTTCTTGTATAATATAAAATATGATTTGTCTCCTAGAAGATTATAGATGGAGCTTCCTAGTACCAAGAATAACCAGACTAACCAATATGGGCCCTCTGCTTAGCAGGAAGTTTTTCATTCTGTCCCAGGTCCAAAGTTATTGTAAGACACAGGAGATACACAAAGCACACAATCTCAATACAAAACAAAGCACAGGTTTGCTTTTGCTCGGATGCAGCTTAATAACTCAGAGTTATTTATAGCTGGGGTCTCATTCGCATTCATCCAACAAGTCCCAAAGACAACAGCAGGACAGTTCCATGAGTTACATACTTCAGCACTGTAAGCTGCTATCTGAAGGTTATACCTGCATCAACATACCCCATCATGGAATTTAACTGACATCACACAGCCAGTGGCATTCGCAGCACCTAACAGAGGCTCATCATTGAGCAAAGGCAGAGAACCTGAATTTGGGCTCTACCTGTGCCACCTATTGTCATGGCTTACAAACTCATTTTTAAGAAAACACAAAGCAGTCTGGACAGAAACAGGTGCCCAAGAGATGTTCGCTCTAAAGCGCATCAAATTAAAGACCTCGATTCTCAGAACCTGTGGCAAAATACTTGATCTGCTAGAAAAGAGGAACATGGCCAGAGCAAACATTTCTGGCAGCACAAGGATCAAAGAGGTCTCAGATAGCCAGAAAAAACAAAGGATGCTGACATCAAAATATTGGCAGCTTTCATTGTTGCTTTTCTTTCCAAATAAAATGGGCAAAGGAAAGCACTAGCCTTCCCATCCAAGCTCAATTCTCCAGAGAGCAGCGTTCTGTAGCTGTAATTATAATCCTGTATTTGTGTGCACACTAATTTCCTGGGCAAGTTACATTTCTGCTTGAACATGTTGGCATGTAGAGACCAACCTCAATAACAAAAATAGTTGCTGAGTTCAGCAACCTGAAGCCTTTTATAGTTGACCTTGGAGCTCTGCAAGGTAGAGGCTCTGGGCCACTTCATTATTTCAAAGAAGGAAATGGGGCTCTGGGAGCCTGATGGGGACTAACAAGACCCAGAAGATAAGCGGCTTCCTGGCTAAGTTCCTTCTATTTGTTTTATCTTGGTCATTCTCATTTCAAAAGTATTCTGGTCCTCTTAACATTCAGCATTCTGGCTGTGATTGGCAGACCTAATCTTGTTTGCGTAGCTTCACTTATTCCATAGACTCTTCCTTAGCTCATGCAGTTGCTGATGCAGCTGGTTGCATCAGAACTCTCTTCCATGTTGCACTCTGGCCACAGCAAGCAACTGTCAGTGCCACTAATCAACTTTCAGTTTGACTTCAACCCCCCAAATGACTACAGCAGTAAGATGACATCTAAAGACTAAAACAAATGCTAAGCAGTTGCCTGACAGTCTGATTCTGTATCTGCTTGACTGTGTGGTTCCAGCTACTGGCATACACAGCTGGCTGCAAACGTGTGAGGGAGGAGTACCTGCACTGGTACAGCTCCTTCACGTTTGCATTGGAGCAGCAAGAAAGCTGAAGAGAACAGTTCTAACTTCCTACTGCAGCAGGAGCTGGAGCTGTTTGATGTCGGCTGGTCTGTTGCAAGCTGTGAGTAACTGAAAGCCTATTCCTCCCCTTCATCCTCCCGCCAGCAGAAGCTCCAGAAAAGAGTAGATTTCAAACAGGAACAGAACAGGGCACCCACACTCCTGCCCTTAGTAATTTGCTCATTCCTACACCCTTTTTCTGCATCATTAAAAACCCCAAAACCTTGAAGGCAACGATAAGGAAATGCCTTCCAGTCCTGTTCATGGCAAAAGAAACCACATCCTTCGCTGCAGGAGTAGAGCTCTTAGTCACTCATGTACCCTTCACGCTGCAGCATGCTGGTGTTTACAGAAAGTCTTGCCCAGTCTGGCCACAGCAGAAACTGGAAGAGGAAAGGAGCAGCATCTTCGCTGCTTTTTTACAGAGTTATTACAAACCACTGCTGATACCAACCCCAGACTTGCTAGCAAGAGACTAATTACAGGCACACCACATAAAACACGCAGAGAGCTAGCTTAATTGGAAAATAATCTATCTCCATGTTCTCTTAGAGGATTACCATTATGAGAGTCCCAGCTAGGAGTGATGTTTATCTAGTGTGCTCGCTGCCTCCAGAAGAGGAGCTTCCCAGCTAGCAGGCATGTGGAAAGGCACATTTCCATTGTCCAAGCTCACAATGTTTCATTTGTGTAACACTGAATCCCAACTTAATTAAATAGCTCCAGAGACCAGGCAAATCTCCATATACACGGGCAAGTGGTCGACCAGCCCCATTTACATGTGTGTCACAGCTCGCCGGGTATCGCTCCAAAAAGCATCTGTCTCAACAGTCTCATCTGATTCTTACAAACAAGCTACACTTTGCATTTTTGAATTTAACAAAGATCACACAGCTGCCAACATACTATCAAAGCCTAAAGACCAAATAAATGTTTGGCTTCCCTCCAGCCATCCTTGCTGTGGTATTATTACTGACAATAGAGCCAGAGCAGCAAAAGCAATGAGATGGCAAATTTACACGTGCCATGTTTTTATACATTGTCTACATTTGCTGCTACAAGACTGTAAGCAGAGCACTGGTGAGCATCTTCTGGTTGCAATCTCTGACCTATTTTAGGGCTTTATGAAATCTGTACAACGTTATTAGTGTGTAAAAAAACTGCAGATGGGCAAAATGATCTAAGAAAAACAATTCAAAGGTGTTTTGTTTATTTTCCCATGTGGATAGTAGAAATAGATCAGAACTCTATTTTCTCAGGGCTGCATTTTGCACTTTTTGAAGAAATAGTGTAATATCCATAAAAAAAAGAGACCCAACAGTTGATGTTTCCCTTGGCATCTGCTCGTTCTACTTTAACACACACACTCCCTAGCCCTCACGATAGGAGGGACATGCATATATCCAAGGGCAGAATTCATATTTGACCTGTATAGGGGAGCTCTGCTGCGTTTTTCAGCTCGGTTAATATCCCAACCATCCTCCCATCAAAAGCCAATTGCATCTGCAGATAAGGAGCCCTTCCTATAGAGAGCAATATAACTTTTGATCTGTATCAGATGATTAGGACAGTGAACAAAGACAACTTTCTCCTTTACTGCCACTGCTGTTCGGTGAATTTCTACTGCATACAAAGATCCACAGGAAGGAAGCAGTCAAAGCAGAGCCAGAGGCTGGAGGCCTCTCATGATGTTACCTGCAGCAGAGCCTAGGCCCACTCTTGAAAAATGCTTTGTGCGAAAGCCTGAACGCTCACAGGACCCCGAAACTGGAGGCATGTCAGGCATATAGCACCTTGCTGCTCTGCCCCACCTTATGAACTTAGGTATCTGCCCCCTCATTTAAATTCACTCTACACATAGAGAATGAAGGCAAGGCACAGTCACAGCCTGAGAAGGCAGCAGTCCGTTGGCATTCCCACTTGCCATCTCCTGTTGCCGATGCACAGCGAAGCAGCAAACTGCATCT
This sequence comes from Zapornia atra, assembly GCA_013400835.1. Classification (NCBI taxonomy): domain Eukaryota; kingdom Metazoa; phylum Chordata; class Aves; order Gruiformes; family Rallidae; genus Zapornia; species Zapornia atra. The sequence goes on from VZTU01016325.1 coordinate 123,499, forward strand.
GCCATTATGAAGCTCTGGTGACACACAAACAATTGGCCCTGACCTTCCACCCTGCCTTGCTTCAATCCTCCCAGTACGTGACACACCTTACCCATCTCCTTCAGGCCTGGCAGGTAGCCCCTTCGCCTTCGGGAGGGAGGGGGCTTCTAATGTTTGCCACAGCTCCGACATCCGCAGCCCGTCCCTCCCACAGCTCTCCTCACTTTCAAATCCCCCACTGATTGAAATGCAGCTTGCCCAAGGCTTGCAAGCTGTAAAGACATCCCCTCCCAAAACAGAGAGAGAAAGCAGGAACCCTGGTTTGGCTCAGAAGGTTGCATTAGCCCACACTTCAGGGTCATTTCACTGCATTTTGGGAGGAGCAGCTCTTCGAAATAAGGGCAAATGAAAGAAAAAAAAAAAAAAGGCAGACATAGGTGTTGCTGGAAACATTTGCTAAAGACATCCCATTGCCCCTGTAGATTTTCAAGCTTGAGATTTATTTTTCCTCCCTCCAGGGCTTCTTTTAATATATTCTTTCTTCAAAGTTTGTGGTATCTGTGTAATTTTTCAATCAGGGATTAGAGAGGATTAAGTCCTTGCTAGCCTGTGTCTCCCAGGGAGTGTTGCCTCTACGTGCATGCTTTATGCACATTTCCAGTGCAAGTGCTCACACCCATCTCAATAGAGATGAGTCGTGGCTTATTTTATACACTACAGAATAGAACCAGGCCCTGCCCAATTGTGCATCTAGCTCTCCTCTGGTCTGTCCTTCATGTCCACTACCTTCTGTGGAGTTTTTTTTTGCATATAAAACACTTCAAGAGGTAATTGCCTTCGTTTCGTGCCAGCTGCCTCAGATGCAAAGGTAATACACAAGCAACACTAAACTCCAGCTACGTGTTATGATGAGGTCTCCCGAGTCCATCATAGACTTATGCCAGAAGGAAATTCCCTTTGTTTTCTAGGCTTGTGGATCCAAAAGGTTTGCTTACTTCTGTTTGATTCGGGCCATCCCCCCTCACACACGTTTTCCAAGAATAACACCAGTCTAACACCACTTGCTTTTACATCTGTGTATTTTCTCTGCTCAATTTGTGGGAGTGAACCTTGGTCCTGTCGTTAAGCAACACAGAAATGAAGAGCAAAGGATATCTACACAGACAAATTCAGTTTCACTTGTATTCTGAGTCACATTTCCACATAAACATGCGTCTCCACTAAATACATTCAGGCCAGCTTTAGCCAGCCAAAATAATGAACACTTAGTGACAAGGCAGTCCAGATTCCAAATTCAAGCCCACCAGAGCTGCTCTCCAGCAGCTAGTTTATGTGGAAGCCTGTCCTGCTATTCCTACATTGTTCCAGTTAGCCATAATATCTAGATTAACCTTAATGCATCCTTATTCTGCAGACACACACAGTCTCCGTTTCCCTGCAGATATTTCATATTTCACATTCACCATAATCACACTCAGCAGGAGTTTATTAATTAGGTGCAATTGGTCAAATAAAATTGCAGTGTGTATTATTGCCTGTCCTGACCAGGTAAGTGTACATCAATTCCTGGACAGTTCAAGTTTGTTTCACACAGAAACTCACCCTAGCAAACTGAACAAACGATACATTTGCAGGAAGCCACCATAAATTATGTTAGAATAGCCAACATTAATTCCTTAAAGCGATGAGGTGTTCATAAAGAGATTTGTATTCATCTACAGTGACTGGAAGAGACTAACATCCTGAAACAATAAGAATGTAAGGAGAGCAACAGCACTAGCGGGAATTAACAATTGTGTATCTCTTCCAAGCTTCTTCATAAATTAACATAAATATTAATTCAAGAACATGATGTTTTTAATAGTACTGAGG